>JAHHUM010000581.1:476659-1005974 GCA_036173005.1 Crenichthys baileyi | reverse complement strand
AATCGAGAGAGTGGCTTGGCTTTATTTGCTGAATAAAGCAAGAGAACGTCGTCGTCTGGCGCCTCTGCGCCGTGTCTGGAATCACCAGACAATTCAAAGGCGTTCAGAGTTTGGTAAATTTCACCATTTGCTCCAGGAGCTGCGCGCAGAGGAGGATCGCTTTCAGCGCTATTTTCGTCTGTCCCTGGCCCAGTTTGAAACCGCAACGATAAGTGTATCCTCCATTGTATTTGTGGGATTTTCCCGGGATCTTTGTGGTCTTTCCGTCACGATAAAATACATCATTACGTCAGAAAGCTGAGCTTCTCTGATTGGTTGACGCGGCACATCAACCGCCAGAAGTTCAGATTTCCCAACTCAAGCGTCGGACGCGTTGGATGCGCGTAATGCGCGTCAGAGGTTTGAAACGCTCGAAACGCGTCAAGATGCGCCGCGCCGGACTCGTGAAAACGCGCCGCAGGACCTCTCGCCGCTCCAAGAGGCGCGTCCACATAGACTTTGCATGAAAACCAGACGCCCCTGATGCTCAAACCACGTTTGTTCTGAACGCAGCATAAATTAAATCAACAGTATTCATGAAACCTCTCAAACAAGTTGGTCATTTTAAAAACAGTTAACGGTTAAACTGTTAACATTTCGGATTTATGTCATAAAAACCTGAGAACACAATTTATTTCAAATCTTTCTCCATCTTTAATCTGACATGTATCCTTTCCAAATCCACTACTCAATAACCAATTATCAACGTACTAGAACTTACTTCCATAATGGTGGCCACCCTTAGGCTGATACTCCTGTTAGTGGAAGAGATTTATATTCCCAAGCAGTCCTTCTAAAAAGTAGAGAAAAAGTAGTCACTTAAATCTCGGTGGAGGTTTTGTAACCCACTCTTAGTTGTTGTAATTCAGCCACTTTGGAGGATATTCAAGCATTAATGGCCGGTTTAAAGTCACCCATCACATTTATCTTTTTATTTTCTTTTTTTTTTCCCCAAAAAAGAGAGTAGTTGTTTTTAGCACCAAAAACATTAACGTTACAAATTTGCACTTAAATAGTAAAAAAGACACACTCAGCACACAAAATTAAGTTTAAATTTAGAAACTACCACAGAGAACATACCATGCTAAAATTCAAGGATGTTATATTGGTTGGTATGGTACGTTCTTAATGTACATAATTAAGTCTGAATTATTCTCATAATCTATCAGCAAAATGAGTCCATCACAGATTTATTGTAAGGTAATTTCTATGTTTCTCAGCAAAAGATTTACTTACCGATAAAGTTAATAACAGATTATGTTTATAATTAATTACACTAATGGCTGTTTCCTTATGATTTATTTATTTAGAACAAAAAAAAAGATTTTACCATGAACGCCACAATATGCTTTCCTGGAAAAAATGAGTACATCTTCTAAATAAGAACTTAACATTTTTTTCCAAGGTCATAAAAGGTTCAATCAAAGGTTTACTGCTCAGGCTTTAAAAGAAAGACTTCATGGCCTATTTTTGAGTAATTATACCAAATTGTACTTTGAAATGGGAAGAGATGGGAGAGGAAAAAAGTTTCAGAACCGCATGGGCATCAGAGGAACTGAACCAGAACTCAGGAACATAAGATTGTCGTTACTAATGTGAGTTCGGCCAAAACAGTTTCGCCCCGAAACATCTACACTCCTGCCTTGTGGTTTGCCTTTATCCTCCTCAGGATAGTCAGCTTCCAGCCTTACCCAAAAATTAGATGGGAGTAACAAAGCGCTCGATGAAAGCAAAAACATTTTTACAACTGAATGTCAAGAGGCTGAGTCGGCCGGATTGAGCTGGTTCCGTTTCTCTCATCACCGGACCTGTGCATTCTGAGGCTCCACTCTCTGAGGAGGGGGTCGCCTTAGGGAGCTGATCAGCCAATCAGAAGCAGACTAAGATCAACATGTGGCAACCAATGGGAAAAATGGATTCTATTACCTTTTCCAACAGCATCTGTACATAAGCAGATAAAATACCATCTCATGCCAGCAGCTTCTTCCATGTTGAAGTTTTCTAGCATATATTTTTATTGGATACAAAGACAAGCTCACAGAGGTTACCACAATTAATATTTAAACTGACCTAAATATGGATAATTTACTACATTCCAGACATTAAAAAGTACCTTGAACTGCTAAAGTAGTAGTTTTACTTGAAAGATCCACACATGATGAAACAACAGAAAGTGAAAAAAGCATTGAACTTTGTGGCAAATCAAAGATACATAAAGCCATGTGGTAATAAAACAATGTAAAACTAGTGATGTTCCCTCTAACACCGAGGCTTCAAAGCACGCTTCACACTCGACATGGTAGTTAAGGTGAAGCAGTGGGCCAGAGCTTGCTTCATGTGACGTCACCGATGACATGTGAACCACTTCACTGCTTCATTCAGACCGAGTCAGCTGACTGCTTCGAGTTGACTGGCGGAGTTTCAAATATCTGCCGCAATTCAGTGTATTTAAGATGGCTCAAGCCCCGGTTCTCATCCCCGTTCTACACGTATTATACGTTACAAACAGCTCTCGTTTTTGGATAATCTGAGTTTTGGTGGATTATTCTGTCATGGAGCAACCATCTAGGAAGCCTTCCCAAGTGTGGGAATATTTCGATTTGGTGCCACCTAATAAGTAATGTACATTCAAAGTGTTTATTAGAAAGCCTATAGGCCTTATACTATGCAGTAGGTGTTATAGTCATGGTATCATGTTATGCAAGAGGTGCAGTAACGGGTTGTTATCTTGGTTTTACAGGTGCAAGTGATTGCTTTGCCCGCAGTTGCTGACGTATAATAATAATACGTCATCAATGCTGAGGCATTATAGAGCCAAACACGAGAACACTCAGCCTCGTGCCACCAATCAAGGTCAGCATAACACAGATATACATGCAGAATTAGAAAGAATGACAGTTAAATATTTGTAAGTTAAACTGAAGTTACTTGTCTTTATTATTTTCTTTATTTTTTTAGGATCCAAGAAGCAAGAGCTTGATGAAGCTCTTGTGGACTTCATAGTGAAGGACTCCCAGCATTTCACTGTTTCCAAACCTAGACGACCCAGCCAAACAGTTCCTTGTCACACCAGCCTCCTCTGTTCCCAGTGAAAGAGTATTTTCCAAAGCTGGAGAAATTGTCTCAGAAAAAAGAAACCGTTTGAGTCCTTCTACTGTGCAGAAATTGCTTTTTCTTGAATAAAACACCTGAAGTAACACAAGCACCCTCTTTATTACACCAAGCACAATGTCCAGAAACACTCAGTACACCAAGCACACTCCCAAAGAAAATATCAGAATCAGCTTTATTGCCAAGTTCGTACAAACAACAAACAAGGAATTTGACTCCGGTACACTTTGCTCTCTGGGTTTTTTTTTTTTTTTGCGTTATAAGATATATTCTGCATATATCTCTATGTCCTTAAATACATATATATAAGGTGGAATTGCGACTTTGGTACTCTATTAAATGTTCATTAGAGAAACAGCCTGGGGGAAGAAACTCTCTGTGGCGGCTGGTTTTAGTAAACAGAGCTCTGTAGCGACGGCCTGAGGGTAAAACTCTGAACAGTTTATGTCCAGGGTGTGCGGGGTCTGCAGAGATTTTTGCAGCTCTTTTCCTGACCCTAGACCTGAATAAGTCCTGGATGGATATGAATGACAAATCAAAAAGTTTCATTTCATCTATTTTTTTTGTCATTTATTTAAAATGGGACAGTGGACTTTCATAAAACAAATGACAATTCAAGTTAAAGAAGCCAGAATTCGCCTAATGGCTATTTTTCATCTGTAATCCCCTACAGTTCACATTGTTTTTAAATTATGATTTTTTCATGAGTTAATTACTCAGAATCTTTAATGAGTTACTAAAAACACATATGTACAACACGCATATATACATACATAAGAGCCATTATTTACACAAGAGGTGCATCACATTCGCAGGGCTTCATTTGGTGCAACAATCACTACTGCCAGTAAATGTCACCCAAGGGAACTGAATGAAGCTTCAGGTAGTGAACCACTTTAGGACACACTGGTTCAAAATGATTCTATGCTTCAAAAAGCCTTATTTTGACATCACTATGTAAAACATCTACTGAGCATCAACGGATTTTTGTTTTTTAGAAAATTTTAGACAAAGTCTGGAAAAAAAATCTAATATTTCTTTATAATCAGTTTAACTTTTTCTATTCTAATCCATACTTGAAAAATGATCGTAAAAAATGTTATACTTTTAAAGACTGCGTAAGAACCTTGTTTATTTGTCCAGTAGATGGCGCTGTGACTCCAGGTACAGACATGTGCACTCATAGAATGGATGAAATTTTGCCCTTTGTTAGTCAATCGAAGCTTGATTTCTTTTGCTAGTGTGTGTAAAACGTCCTGGAGATTCATTTAACACACGTGTTTAGTCAGTTTACCTCTGGAAATGAAGCCCTCGCCACACGACTCGCAGGAAAACGGCTTCTCACCTGTGTGAGTTCTCGTGTGAACAGTCAACGTGTATTTTTTGGTGAAACTTTTGCCACAGTAAGGACATGAAAAACACTTCTCACCTGAGTGGGTTCTGACATGATTGATCAATATAGTGTTGTCAGTAAAAGACCTTCCACATATATCACACGAATACGGCTTCTCACCTGTGTGAGTTCTCATGTGAATAGTCAAGTTATGCTTTCGAGCAAAACTTTTTCCACAATCCAAACAGAGATGAGGCTTCTCACCTGTGTGAACTCGGATGTGTCCATTTAGACTACCTCGTTCCCTGAACGTTTTTCCACAGGTCAGGCATGAGAACGGCTTTTCGCCTGTGTGAATTCTCATGTGACGAGTCAAATCATAGCTGTAATTGAAAGACGAATCGCAGACCTCACACGTATACGGTTTCCCTTCTGTGTGAGCTCTCACGTGAAAATTGAAGGTGATCTTCCTGATGAAACGCTCTCCACAAATGTGACATGAAAAGGGCTTCTCGCCTGTGTGAGTTCTCATGTGGACATTCAGGTCGTATCGTCTGGAGAAACCTTTTCCACATGTCGGACATGAACAAGGCTTCTCACCTGTGTGGGTTCTGGTGTGGCTGGCCCATTGACTTGTGGTTCTGAAAGATTTATCACACAATTCGCAGGGGTAGGGCTTCTCACCCGTATGAACTCTTACATGTTTAGTCAAGTTATTTTGTTTGGTAAAGGTTTTTCCACAGGTCACACACCGGAAAGGCTTCCCAGCTATGTGAATTTTTGTGTGGCTGGCCCACTGGCTAGTGGTTCTGAAAGATTTATCGCACAGTTCACAAGGATATGGCTTCTCTCCCGTGTGAATGCTCATGTGGACAGTCAGATTGTTCTGCTTGGTGAAACCTTTTCCACAGGTCTCACACTGGAAAGGCTTCCCATCTTTGTGAGTTCTTAGGTGAGCACTCAGGTATCTAAGCTGAGTGAAACTTTTACCGCATATTTCACAGGTGGGCAACTTTTTCTTACGCCGTCTCTTTCCTGGCTTCAGATCTTTGTCTTCAGTTGATCCGGAGTCTTCCTCATTGCTTCCTTGCTGATGTGGATTTTCAGCTATAGGCGAGTTTGCAAAAAAAAGTTGGTCTTTGTTTGGCTCTGGTTTACTGTGCTCATCTGAAGGAGTCCCCATCAGGGTTTCAGTCTCTTGCTTCACTAGAAGCTGCTCTTCATCCTGACTACTGCAGAGATCATCCTCTTCCTCTTTAATCTGTACAGCTTCTGACTCCTCGTGTTCTTCTTTAATCTGTACAGGTTCTGGTTTCGAACTGATCTCCCTCATCTGGTGAAGATCTGGTTCATCGCAGAATGCTTCCTCATGGGCAGAAGTCACCATAACGGTTTCTATCTCCTGCTTAATTAAAAGCTGCCCTTCATCCTGAAAGAGGCTAAATTCTTCCTGTTCTTCTTTGATCGATGGAGATTCTTGGTCTGCGCTCATCATTACTGTTGGCTGGTGTTCTGGTTCCTTCTGCTCCTCCTTCATTGGCGGACATTTGGTTCTTTATGGTCAAGCCCGGAGATCCTCGCGGTAATGAGAAACTGATCAACAACAAGGCCTGAAGGAAAGAAAACAGAAGATTGTTAATGTTAAGATTTTACAAAAACACATTTGTGAGACATAGAAGATGTTAACCTGAAATAAATTCCTACCACAATCAATCATAAAACATTAAATACTTTTTGTTCGGCCTCAAAATAACACATAATATACAAAAAATTTAAAGCATCGATATTTATAACAACACAGCAAACGTAAAGATGGAGCATTGCCACTGTTTTAATGAAATTATTTAAAAGCTTATGAAAGATGTATAAATCCTGATGGTATCACCAGCAATAGCTCAGTTTCCTCTCATGTTTGCTTAATTAAATGATCTTTGTTTAATGTAGTTAAAACCAAATCGTTGATGTTAGAGCTAGTGATGTGTCCTTCTGTGTCGAGCATCCACGCAGAGTTTTAGAAAGTGCGCATGGAGGCTTGAGGTGATGAAGCATGTGGCGATGTTTGGCCTCGAGAGCTGGTCGTACCACGGGACTGGGTTTGCGTATGGTTCGAAGTAGCAAAACGCTGCTGATTCCCCGTCACATTTTGTTGTCTTGGGATTTTATTGCGTCTGCGTTAGCAATCTATCTTAAGGTCTTTTTGGGCCATGGAACCAGTAAATAGAGAACGGAGAAAAAAATGTTTTTCCCAACTTGTATAAACTTGCTGTTGCTTTTTTACCTACCCACCAAGCTTAAACTTAACATAAAACATTAAACAAATGAAATCAGCAATGTTTTGCCCTTCAACAATCTGGAAAACAAAATCTAAACAGAAAATAAATTATTATTATATATTAGAAAACTAACTAAACATAATAAAAAAAGAAGTTGAGTATTTGTTACATATAATAATTAAGACCAAATTATTTTGACCAAACAAATTTGCTCCCAATTTAATGCAGCTGCTAACAATAATTACATTTAAATGGTAAATGGTTTGCACTGGTATAGTGCTAGGCTACATTCACACCGCAGGTCTTGATGCTCAAATGTAATTTTCTGCTGAAATCTGATTTTTCTGGTTGAGTTTTGTTCACACTACTACTCAATTATGACCGGCATCAGACTTCAGTCTGAGCAGTTCAGAAACTCAAAGCACAGAAGAGGAAAGCAGACGTCCACAGCCACTCACTGTTTACGGAAGTAATAATGGATGTCTGCACCAGTTCTCCTTTTTCTGCCACATAGCTCTGACTTTTCATAGCATCATGGCATCACTAGGACAACATTAATAAACAAGAGTTTCAAGGCAAATCATTGCAAAATAGTAATGATTACTTTGTTAATGTGACCATTTGAACCTGAAATAAAAAGTCAAAGATAAATCCTATTAACTTCCCAGCAGTTAGTTTTATCAATGATATGGTCAGGGACATGGAACAGAATGGCACAGAATGGCATAGGCACCTAAATAAAAGAGCAACTAATTCCCTTTTTTTTAAATTAGGGGAACAAACTTATGTTCACTATCAATGGAGGAGGGTATTAATTTTTGCCAAAGTTTTGAGCGACATTCAGCAAACACTCGTACTGGAAAGGACAAGACCCTAAATTTAACATCACAAATTGCTGCTGAGAACTCTGAGTAGGTGTTTAACCACTGTCAGATCCTACTTCCCATCGATGACCCACGCCTGTTCTTTACAGCTCTCAGTCATCTTGTTTACCACAACATCTGGATACACACGTTGAAAATCCTGATGCCTCATAGCCAACATATTGCTCTTTGCTTTCTCCATAGATGACTTTGTTCTGAAAAATATGCGTCCTTGTAACAGGTTTTGGAATGTGAGGTTTGTCAAAATAAGTTTATTCATTCTTCAAATTCGTTTTATTTATTCAGCAAGTTGTTTTAGGACTGGGTCTTATTTGTTATATAATTTATAAATGTTATATGATACTCTTGACAATTGCTGGTTACCGTAGCAACCAGTAATAGTCCCGTTTTTCTGTTATCGCCGATAACTGTGATATGTAATAAGATCAGCTCTGTGTTTTCTTAATAATGATTATATTTTAACGTATATTTTACACGAAACAAATTGTATAGAGAGCTTCGTGTGAAATTTTGCCATGTTTTGTATATTTTGTTAAGCGTTATTACAATTAATGTTGTGTATTTGAGCTGTATTTAGTTTTTCGAAGTGACAAAATATTTGAAACAACAATGTGAAATACTTTGCCTGACTTAAAAGTTTGCTAAAAAAAAAAAAAGGAAACAATAAACGCCTTTAATCCTATTAACACCGCAGCTCCTCTGTACACTTCAATGCTTCCTTGGCTGCTGTTGCCCCTGCCAATATGGCGGATGTACTGACACGTCGCTGCAGCTCAGGCAGTCAATGTAGCAGTTAAGCTTGCTAGCATTTTTTGCCATAGTTTAAAAGAAAACGTTCTCTTACCGGTCAAACCCGCTTTTCTCTCCTCTGATAAAAATAGTAAAACAGTCCAAGATCCAGTAAATGTCCCCTATTTTCTGTTTGAAGTCGTTTTTGTGCTGGTTGCTTCTTGTCTTCGAGGAGTTAGCTTCTCGGTTAGCTCAGAGGCTAGGTAGTCTCCCTCAGGTTGTTGACAAAACAGGGGGAAAAAATTGGTTAAAGGCAAGCTGCAAATACTATCGGAGTTTGGAATGAACGATGATTTCAGATTGTCTTTAAACGAAGAGCATGGACTTTTTTTATCACGCGTCGAGGTACATTATCGCTGTTGTGTCGAGACGAGCTCCTCCGTGAGGATGGTTTTTTCCAAACAGTTCTGCCTCAGTGTGCTGTGGCCACGAGCGATAACCACGGCTACTGCATTCAAGTACACCTTGTATAGTCTACATTTATATGGTAATAAAATTATTTATACTGAAATAAAATTTAGCACAAAGTGTCACCACATTCATATTCAACACTTCCTAAGCAGCATCCTTGATCATTTTCATATTGTTTTACTGGTGTAAATAAATGACAAAATCTGACCAAAGCTCCAGTAAGTTACAATTGGCTCTTTAAAATACTATAAAAATAATAATGATATCAAATGGCCCTGACAAAACATCAGCATGGCCATGGACCACAGCCAGCACAAAATGCAGTAGGAGCAGCCCTACTACTGGACTGGGACACACTGGTTATGATACCTACAAGTCAGGAATCTAGAGAAAATTAATAGGAAAGTTTTACCATTTAGTTGGTAGAGTAACTCAAACATTTGCTGTAATTTAACCGTTTTTTTCCAGATATTAAACCTCTGAGAGCTTTAAAAACATTCATGTCATCAATATGGAGAAGTGGACGTTTCTTCAAAGTTCAAAAGACAAGATGGAAACTGTTCAAAGAAGCAGTCAGGAGCTGCATTCATTTATAACAAGTTCAGACTGTGTTTTGCAAGTGACACCATTCTCATATTCTCAATCTCTACATGTTCACAGCGAAGACTTGGATAGAAAATCAGAAGAGTTTGTTCTGAAGAATATATCCTGATTTGGCTAAAATCTCCTAAAACCTTGAAAAAAAGACAGAAGTCATTAGTTTTGGTCCTCAGAATATTAACAGCGTTGGAGATCAGCACTTAGCTTAACTTAATCAAAATAAAAATCTACAAAGCAAGCCAGCACCAAGGTATTATTATCCACCTAAATGATGAAATCCATATAAAGGTTATTACTAGACTAGGTTACTACCATTTTGAAAACCACTTTTCATACATACAAAGTTCCTGTCAGTGGTGCAACCTTTTATTTGTAGCTATAATGCACTGAATAGAATACACTTTATTGTCATTGCAATGTAAAAACGTACATTACAACCAAATGTGTTTCAGCAGCTCATTGAGAGCGCTCTTGAGTAAAGAAGTAATAAGCAAATTAAAAGTAGGACAAAAGACAATATAAAAATGCCAACACTTCAGCAGCACTAATAGGGATGGGTGGGCTAAAGGGTTGTGCAGAATGGGCTTGAGTCTTCAAACAGCACTGGATGCTGGACAGGGACACAACTCTATGGGTGTGACACTGGTGGTGTAGGGGTTTACGTGACCCATGTACAAGAGGCTTGTACATAGGCCATGTCCTCAACGCAGTCCTGGCCCCGGCGACATTTGCCGCATGTCCCTGTCTCTCCTCTCTCTCCATCCCCATTTCCTGTCTAACTACTGTCAAAAAACTCTGGGGAAAAATAAAGGCCACTAGTGCCGCAAAAAAATCTTTAAAAAACCCCATCCCAATCTATGCAGGACTGTATAGAGATGGGGTCACCAAGTTATTAGATGCTATCTGAATGCTAATTGGCTGTTTGGAAGAAATTCTACAATAACAGTTTCTCTTCTACTAGAACAAATGTAAATGTGGAGTTTGATAATAGAACTGGAACTGTGTGCTTTGGCCAGAAACAGCCACAAACACACCAGGAGGGCTGGGGATAAAACAAAGATTATTGGGTCAAAAAGCAACTCAGATCCACTAGTTGAGGATATCTGATGCTGTGGGCCCGTTTCTTTCCATTAGCCTAGAAACAATGTAATAGTACATGTTTTTATGAACTCTGCCTCAAATGTGAAAATGGATTGTGATGCTGATTACCTCCCAGGTGCTATTTTATCTCCGACATCTGAATGAAGATAAGGTACTTCATCAACATTCTTGCACAGTTTTGTTGTGTTGTTATGTTTATATACAGATATGAAATCACTATAAATAAACTATTACATTTTCTTACCTATTTAATTGTCAATTTGCTTATTCTGAAACACATTTGCAAGTAGAAATGTGTCAAAGCTTATCATCACATCTATGGAAGTCGTGACTAATTATTGGAGCATCTTCTCGAAGGTGAAGACAGAACACAGTTATACAAGACTAATGACTTGGTTACGTTAAATACCTGAAAACAGGAACCAAGCTGCATAAAAGGTCACCAGGAGGAAGCTTTCAGTCCATGAAAGAAGAAATTTGTGTTAAAACCTTTTCCACACCAGAACAGATGCAGTTCTTTACTGGTTTTTCCACAGCTAGACAGCCAGCTTGGTGCCATGTCACAATGATTTTGCTCTAAAAACAAGCAAAAAAAAAAAAAAAAAACGGAACATGTGGCCTGTAACATTTGTTGAAACACACACTTGATGTGTGTGATCATATCATACACAAGGCTGTCATTTGGTTTTATTTAAAGACTGTCATCATTTTACTGGGAGAAGCTTTGTTTTTCACCAGGTCCTCGTTTTCTTCTTCTTGTCCTTTTCTTCCTCTCCCTCATTCAGTGAGTTTTTACCTATGGTTCTCCAGGAAGCATTCTCTTCTTTAATATGCAGAGGAACATCTTGCAATTGATGCATCGCATTTATCTTTTGCCCTTGTAACCTCGGTTTCGGCATCTCTCTGCATGGTTGCAGTCTACCATCTCTGGCATGTGCCTGGCTCCATATCTCATTAACGATGCTTCTGGTTGTGGAATCCTCTTTTTGATAAGTGGCTCATCCTCTTCTTCCTCAATGTCATCTAGCAATGTGTCAGTGTTGTCAGCAGTTCATTTCCCAGATGCAATTTGTAGTCCAGGATCTGTTAGTGTATTTTACTGAACGGTTAAGCACTATACAGTCAGACTTGTACTGGATACAGGAATTTGTGATGGCAACATCAAAGAAATGGGCAAAGACACGCATGGTTCATTTTTTTGGTTCTGCTTGTCATGCGATACAAGTTCAGGATGTTGTCACAGATGTTAACACCACCCATGTTTTTATTGTACTCCTGAATGACTGCGGGTCTTTTCACCTGCACTGAGACTTGGTCTTTGTTTGACCACCTGGTGCAGGCATCTTGAGGATCTTTTCCAGCAGTAGAAGCCATCAGCACCAGCTTGTTTTCACATCATTTTGTGATCGCTAACTCTGGACTTCTTCTGACACCATCACTGACGCTCCTCTCCCTTCTCTTTTCAGTTGCTTGTCATCAGGCAAACACCACAACTTTGAGATATTTCCTCTGTTATGTTGCAGTTGCTGGAAAGCCCTTGGCTAGCAATGTATCCACGAGGAGAGCTGATGAACTGTAATGGTTGAGTCACAGGTTACTTCCTGTAGGAACTGTTTCAACCATGTACTGGACTGCCGCTGTCCCAATTCCCATCTCTTGACAAACAAATGTATCCTTCCCTTGATATACTTGAAAGTCCAGCATCAGACCGTCTGTAGAAACAAGTACAAATACCTTTAGGCCTGTAGGGTATGGCTTGCTTGGAACAAATTGTCTGATGGGACAGTCGCCTGTAAAAGGGATCATTTGCTCATCAATGCACACTTTGCCTGGTTTTGGGAGGGTAAGGCAGCCTTGCCTTACTCTGTCCAGAAGTGGCCTGACTTTCCAAAGAATGTATTTCAGCTGTGTTTAATTTTTTAAAGTGACAAAATATTTGGAACAACAATGTGAAATACTTTGCCTGACTTAAGAGTTTGAAAATAATGTAAACAATAAACTCATTTCTTTTTTCTTTCTTCTGTCACATCCCGGTCATTGACAATCTTTGATGAATTTCTCAACTTGAAGAACCTGCTCCTTGTTGTTTTATGGCTTATGGTTGCCACTTTATGATTTGCCACTGATTCTGGGAAAGCCAAGGCAAGCCATGATGACTGAGATGCCAAAAAAGGTCCTAATTTCTTCAGCTGTGGTCTTCAAATACTTTGTTGTCAATGTACTGTGAAAGTACTGAATGGGACTCCAGTCAGTACGAACGGTTGGGTTGTCTTGACACAAAGGAGGACTGCGTAGCACAGGTTTGAATCTGTGTTGGGAAAAACACACACGATCAATGAGGGAATGAACACAATATTTTCATCTATCTTTCTATTGATCCATCATACATGCTGGTCTTGGTCCACAAAGCGTAAATGTTTTCCTGGTCATCTGCGTCTAACAGCTCACCTGTTGAGCCTCCACCCTCCTCTGCAGAGGGTCGACTCTCTCCTCCAGCATCTGTATAAAGGTCTCTCTGCCACGGATTTTCTTCCTACAATAGTGTAAAACTTTAAGAGGTCACATGAAACATACTTATAAACAACTATTTATCTGGTACAGGAATCATGTAGAAAATACATACTTGGTTTTCACCTGACAAAATGTGTTTTAGAGCAAAATTTGAATGTAACCGATGAACTGGGAAGCTAGTTGGCCATTAGCTAAGCCTGGTTAGCTAATGGCTAGCTACGCCTGGTTCTTCTGTTTACAGACAATTTTTTATAAGTAAAATTTAAAATGCACTAAATCGAGAAAAGTTTGTTCATGTAAATGATAAATCATCTTTAAACTCCAGGGTTAATTGTGGAGTACCACAGGGTTCAGTACTTGGGCCAATTCTCTTTACTATATATATATATATATATATATATATATGCTTCTAATAGGTCAAATTATCAGGCAGCATAGGATAAATATTCACTGTTATGCTGATGATACTCAGCTTTATTTATCCATAAATCCTGATGAACCCCACCAGTTAGATAGACTACAAGCATGTCTTGAAGATATAAAAACTTGGATGACTTTAAATTTTCTGCTTCTAAATTCAGACAAGACAGAAGTTGTTGTCTTTGGACCGGAGTCTTTAAAAAAGAAACTGCTTAGTCAATCACTTTACCTGGATGGCATTAAATTGACCTCCGGTAATAAAGTAAAAAACCTTGGTGTTATTTTTGACCAGGACATGTCATTTAAATCCCATATTAAACAGGTTTCTAGGATTTCTTTCTTTCACCTCCGGAACACTGCCAGAATTAGAAATATCGTATCCAGGAGTGACGCTGAAAAACTAGTCCATGCAATTGTTTCATCAAGGCTGGACTATTGTAATTCGTTACTATCAGGATGTCCACAAAATGCAGTTAAAAGCCTTCAGCTGATTCAAAATGCTGCAGCAAGAGTTCTGATGAAAATTAAATAGAGAGATCATATTTCTCCTACTTTAGCTTCCCTTCATTGGCTCCCTGTTAAATCCAGAATAGAATTTAAAATTCTCCTCCTCACATATAAAGCCCTTAATGATCTAGCTCCATCATACATCAGAGATCTGATTGTTCCATATGTTCCTAACAGAGCACTTCGTTCTCAGACTGCAGGTTTACTGGTGGTTCCTAGAGTCTCTAGAAGTAGAATGGGAGGCAGATCCTTTAGTTATCAGGCTCCTCTCCTGTGGAACCAGCTCCCAGTTTTAGTCCGTGAGGCGGACACCCTGTCTACATTTAAGGCTAGGCTTAAAACTTTCCTTTTTGATAAAGCTTATCGTTAGAGTGGCTTAGTTTATCCTGAGCTATCTTCCTTATTTTTTGCCTCTGCTTTCCTCCCTCCCTGTTGGATGGAGTAAGGGGGAGTCAGGTTTAGCCCAAACCGGCTCAGTTATGGTTGAGGTGCAAACACACCCTCCATTTCTGCTACCTGTATGACCCCTTCTCTTTTCCAATGGTTATAATCAGTCTGACAGAGAGAGGTATCCCAGTCCTTGTGGTTTTTAGTAGAACAATGACCATCAGTGGGCTCTAGATGGACAAACTTTATCACTTTATTATTTTACTCAGTGCCCCTACATGTGGCCCGTTTCTGGGGTGGCCGGGCTCTGACACTCGGTGGTTTGGTCTGGCCTCCCTGGCGGCCCCGCGCCATTTCGGACCCTTTGTGGTGTGCCTTGAGACGACATTGTTGTAAATAAGCGCTATATAAATAAATAAACTGAAACTGAAACTATCTCTGTAGTTATGCTGCTATAGGCTTAGGCACTGGAGGACATAATGACCACTTTCACCCTCTTCGCTACATTCTCACACTACTCTCCAATTTTGCATTATTTGCTGTTATTTCAGCTTTTAACTTTGTTCTCTCTCTTTTCTCTTCCTAGAAGCTTCACCTGGCCTGACTCTGTGTCTACCTGTGGCACCTTTCTGGAGAGGGGCATCGTACAAGCTTCTGCTGGCAACAACTTAATGCTCACCCTCTACCGATGACTCACATGGCCCTGTCTTTCAGTGTTTAACCTTTTCTCTCTCCTAGACATGGCGATTGACTGGGCTTTTACTGTAACTAATTATATGTGCTCTCTTTCAGACTCTAACCTTGAAAACTGGCTCAGGGTTTATCTGTTCTTTCTTTCTAGGTGAAACGACTAAAGGAGGTGCATCCATTAACATTCACTTTTCCTTCCCAGAGAAAGTACTCCTGGATCAGTGCTTCTTTGTTCTCTTTGTGTCTCTGCTCTGTTCTCACTGAGCCTGGTTCTGCTGGAGGTTTCTTCCTGTTAAAAGGGAGTTTTTCCTCTCCACTGTCGCTACATGCATGCTCAGTATGAGGGATTGCTGCAAAGTCAACGCCAGTGACTGTCCACTGTCTCTACATGCTCATCCGGGAGGAGTGAATGCTGCAAGTCACTGACTGGATGCAATCTGCTGGGTTTCCTTAGATAGAAAAACTTTTTATCCAATTTGAATAAATAACAGAATCTGACTGCACTGTTCAATGGTTAGGATTAAATGGAATGTATGTACCTGACTTTTGTGAAGTGCCTTGAGACGACATGTGTTGTGAATTGGCGCTATATAAATAAACTGAATTTAATTTAATTGAATAATTAACCTTTTAGTAATCATACTAACATATTTCAATAATTACATGAACATGTGAAAACATATTTAACTGCTTAAAAGATAATTCATATGATCAGCTAATTAAAGATTTAACTCTATTGAAGTCTATATTTACGCCTCTCTCTGAAAGGTAAACTCAAGGTTTTTGTGCATAAAATGAAGGAATTCAAACAGAGGAAAGTCTTTGAGGTCTAGATGGGTTCTGATGTCACAAAACACTCTCAATCATACGACAGGACAAGTGTACCTACAGTTGGGTCTGACAGTTGTTGACATTCTCGGAACCAACTCAGGCTTCTGCACCGGGTCCCATCAGCTCTTGGTCCTCTATCTCTGTTGGCTGGAGGGATGGTCAAACCTGGTTTCAGAGCTGCTCTGTCTGTCCAGGGATGTCACTCTGAGGCTGGGAGGCTGTTGGATGTTAGGCGGTCCCTCTGAAATTCAGAACCGAATTGTGACCATACAAAGAGAATCTTCCTGGATAAATTGGGTTCTGGTTTCTACCGCAGGTTCACGTAGGCAAAAACAAATCTTGCTAAAAGATTATATAGTACAGTGATTCCCAACCGGGGGTACTCGTGAGCACATTGCAGGGGGTAGGTGGAAACATTTCATATTTTATTCACAAATTGACGGGTAAATATCATCAGTTAGTGGAGATAATTCTTGGATGTGTTATTCTTTAATATGACCCAGGAGCAAAATACACCAAGCTTTTCTCAACCAAAGTGCAGGAACAACTACATGTGGGAAAGACTAGAGCAGGGGTGTCATCACTGTTCACCTGCACGACGCTATGCTACAAAGAGAGAGAGAGAGCGAAAAGTAACAACTGTTTCTACTCCAGATCTATCAAAGCTTATCAAGGACAAGCAATCTAGGGACATGTTCAAAAAATATCCAGTTTTTGTTATAACAAAAGCAGGTTTATTATTTATGTTGATTTTGTATTTATATAGATTACTCATTCACTTTCACGGTGTCACCTGGTGGCCTTTGCGGCTGGATTGCCAGTGAGAAATAATAGTAACGGCAGAGGAAGGTGGAAGTAGCAGTTGGTTTATTCAGGCACACACCATTCAGCCTAACAGCATCAAGCCTCCTAACAATGTCTTATGTCTGTGAGTTAGCCTGTTTGTTGGGGTGGGGGTTGGTTGTGTAGCTGTGCTTGTTTGGCTAGATGCACAAAGTAATTCTCTCAATCCGTATTATCTCATAGATGTTAAATGTGGCACAAATACAATGATTTCTGTGTGTACTCCTCCCTCCGGAAGTTTGCTTATACTAAAAAAAGGTGTTCCGGAAGATAAAATCTGTCCAATAGAAAAGAAAAAGGACACCTCAGCTCTCTGAATTACATGCAGGTAGGGGGCGCTGTATTTAATAACATCCTGAATCAGCTGATCACATATAAAATCAGCTGTTTAGTCGCAAAAACATTTCCCCCAAAACACACAAAACAATACCACCATGAAACAGCATGTTTGGATCGGAAATTTGTTGACGATCCTTAAGCGAACCACCGTCTGCAGGAGGAGGGATCAGGCAGAGAGCAGCTGTTCGTAATCAGACTGCCTGCATCGGATCAAAAGGGAGAAAGACCCCCCTGAATCCGTGTAGCACGAATGTCCAATATACAACCAAAAACTAACTCCACCGCGGTCAGAAGTCCGAGGTTTATGAATTTTAAAAAAAACACTAGACATTCTTGCATATACAAAATACAAACATTTGTAGTTTGGTTATTCATGTTTTTATTTTGTATTTATTTTTATTGCTTTATGCAGATTACTTTAATATGACTAATTACTGGCACAGTGCACTACACTTACGGCTGGAGGCGGAGTTTCAAGTCATAATGCCAGCCGTCAGTGAGTCAATGGAAACACAACAGCGAGGCTGAGTGGAGCCACGTGGCCTAAAAAGAGCCAGTGGAGAAGGGGCATTAGAAAACTTGTATTAGTACTCTTCGTTTTCCGCTTATACAGGACGTGGTCACAGGTGCAGCAGTCTCAGCAGAGACACCCAGACTTCTGTCTCCCCAGACACCTCCTCCAGCTCCTCTTGTGAAAGCCCGAGGTCCCAGGACAGCCGGAAGACATAGTCCCTCCTGAGTGTCCTGGGCCATCCCCTGGGCCTCCACCTGTTGGGACGTGCCTGAAACACCTCCCAAGGGAGGAATCCATAGGGCACACCACAAATGTCCGAGCCAGCCCAGCCAACTCCTCTCAATGTGGAGGAGTACCAGCTCTACACCAAATCCCTCCCGGATGGCCGAGCTCCTCACCCTATCTATAAGGGAGTATCCTGCCACCCTGTGTGGCAGACATGAAGCTTGTTTCAGCCGTTTGTATTCAGGATCTCGTTCTGACGGTCATGACACAGAGTTTATGACTATAGGTGAGGGTAGGAACATGTACCGACCAGTATACTTCTTTCAAATTCTGCAGCTCCTCCAGAGTTACTATAGGCATGTCTTGGTAGGTGTTCAGTTGTGGCATACTCTTTTAAATTTCAGATGATTAGTTGAATAGTGCTTGGTGAGATGGGATGTTGTTTTAAAACCAAACCCTGCCTTAAACTTTAAACTCCATGACTCTCTCCCTGACCTGTCTGCTGGGTTCCTTGGTCAACATGATGCTGTTTGTTCTCTTATATTCTCAAAAAAAACCTCAGAGGCCTTCACAGAAGCTCTGTGACAGAACTGCTGGATTTGTACTGGGATGAAATTACTCAGGAGCACTCTATTTACTGATTAGTTGAATTCTGATGACATTTGGTTGCACATGTTTTTATATTGGTTTAGGGGACTAAAAGTTATCCAGTTGCAACCTGACAAATGTCAGCTTGAGACGTATGAATACTTTTCACAGTCGATGGTGTCTTCATTTTGCTTGTTAGCTTGCAGTTCTGATCCACACTGCCTACCAGTAGATGGCGCACTATTGTGTTGTTTGCAATATAAACACAGGAAGAAGCACGAAAACAAGAAGAGAACGAAAAGGAATAGTAAGTGAAATTCTAAAAAATCTTTTCTTTTGTTGTTTATTTTCATTTTCATTCACCTCATGTTTCACACTGAGCAATAATAGTGGTTTTAGCTTGTCTTTAACGCCGATTTTCTGGTGGTTTACCAGCAACAAGCAGCCGAGAAAGACCATTTAGCCTTCGAGCTAGCTTAGAAGCTAACTCTCAGTGGACACGAATCAACCAGTTTTATGTAAGAGAAAAATAACAGAAGGGACTCTACATAGACAATACTGGACACTAACTGGAGTCTGGACAGTTTTCAGTCTTTTTCCGACTTTTACCCTTGTTGAGAGTCGATTCGACAGCGATCTTTGACGAACTGTTACATTAATTCTAGCTAGCTGCTTGATAAACTGTCTGAGCTGCGGCGACACGTCAGCTCCTCCGCCATATTTGGAGGGGAAAGATTGGTCAGTAAACCATTATAGTGAGCGTAGGAGCTGCTGTTTAAACAAGATCAGACGCGGTTTAGTGTTTAGCGATATTTTTTGATGGGTCTGATGGGTTTTCAAGCTTGGCTTCAGGTGTCTATCACATTCTGTATGTCTGGAAGAAGGTTTTAAAGATAGGTTGCAGAAAGGCTGAATGCTCTATCTCAGAGGTGACCAACCAGTTCAGCATCAAGAACAAGAATAATATCCAGCAGCACAACAAAATGTCCACACATTTTATGTCAAATGCCTTTTAACTTTATATAAACATATCCTATAACTTATAAAAAAAGGTGCTCTAGGTTTGAAGCTTTAAAATGTGACAGTGATGTCTGGCAGAACAAGTAGAAGGGTTTCCCATTTCTTTCAGCAAAAAAATTCAATTCCTCCCATTCAGATAAAAATATTCTATGCTCTTCATATTTTCTTTTAGCTTTGCGCTTCATGATGACACAGTAATACTGAACTCATGCTCAAGTGTATCCTGGCTCTCATCGACTGGCAAGAGGGATTAGCTGCACTCCAGCATTACCTTGACCTTCACTGTGACTCAATCTGGCAAAATTAGTTTTAAAATGTATGTGTTTGCCACTCCTGCTCCAGCTCCTTGTGGTCAGGCAGGTGGCTGGAGAAAGATCTGGGAGTGTTTATGTTGAAGGGTTCAGACAGGAAGGCAGAGGCAAAGTTATGGAACAGCAAGTGAAGTGCATGGAGAAAATTATACAATGCAGTTTTTCAGGAACAGAGTTGATATGGTTGGTACATGGGGTTCAGGTATTTATATGGGTGTCAGATAACAAGAGCAGCTCCAGGCTTTGGAAAGGGTTGATTTTTCTGCCATAAGAAGAATCTATGTTATATTTCTGTTCTGGGGAAGTTTGAAGCGACCTGACATTTAAGGAAGGAAGCTAGGAGGGAAGGAAGAGGTGGGCAAACAGAAATGCAGTAAGAACTGGTGTTGTAATTATTGAAGGTATTGCCAAGAGGTGAAAAGAAAGAGAACGAGGTATTGAGAAACAATAGTAGGGACTAGAGATGGTTTCAGTTTAAACTTTCTGTTTCTGTTAATAGGGGTAAGCTAAGGATAGGATCAGGTTTATAGAGGTCTGTGTGGTCTGCACCAGGTTGTTTTAGTATAGCTTATATTATAACTGCTTTGAACACTAAAGGAACAGTTCCTGACGTAAGGATGATTGAGTGGTGGCAGAGAGGATCGGCAGACCTGCACCAAAGCAGTGGAAAGAAAGTTTGTCTGGCAGGGGTTGGCTTTGTTCTCTGGATTAAATCAGATATTTTCTTTGGAGAGGAAAGCTTGGAACTTGAAACAAACTGAAAGGAATGCTGCCAAGGGTGAAAATAATAATTTAGGGTAGGTGATGAGAATTAGAAGTCTTTGGAACGGGGATGATGAGAGGGACTGCTTGTAGGCCACCAAGTGAAGTTTACTAGACAGAACAATGCTCTGTTAATTCCTTCAGTGTTGTATATATGTTTCGTCCATGCTCAGTCAGTTTGTATGAACCCGTTCGGCTACAACCCAAAGGTCCTCTTAAGTTTTAATAACCTGAAAGTTGCGCTGAAATGTTCGGTTCAGATCCATCCAGGCTTTGCTTGGGGAGTTTTCCTGGCATAGAAACAAGGAATGAAAAAGTGTTGTCCAAATGTTCAGGGAAATCTGTTGGAACAAACAGCATTTAATTCAAGATGAAATTACCTTGTTGTACACGAGCTACCACTAGGGGGAGCATGCCTGTTGGTCAATATGCAGAATAAAAATTTAGCGACGACCTATTTTGGCTTCTTTGGTTATATAATTCACTGGCTGCCTCAGCCACGGACACAATGTATTTTTAGTAATCAAGAAGACTTTATAAGATAATAAAGATGACATCAGCTTGTTGGAATGTTTATTTATTTATTTTTGGATTTGTGGATCAGTTGGGACACAAACTCCTATCTTCAAGGGCCGGTATCCTGCAACCTTTAGGTGTGTCCATTGTCCAACACACCTGAATCACATAATTAGGTCATTAGCAGGACTCAGTAGAGCATGTGAAGGTAATTCAGTCATTTGATTTAGGTGTGTTGGACTCGGGGACACATCTAAAGGTTGCAGGACACCGGCCCCTGAGGACTGGAGCTTGACATCACCTCTCTAGGATGTTAAACTACAATGTTGGGCCACAGTTTTTGGTTTCTTAGCTGTCATGTTTTAATCTCTTGACATGGAGGGATCTAGGTTGAGCCATAAATAATATGCCCCTGACCCAACTCAGGAGGTAGTCACAAACACTTAACTATGAGCTGTAATGGTGCCTTCCATTTGTACTCGGAAGTCTGACATTCTGACTTTTACAAAGGAAATTTCAACTGGAACACCCCCCACAGTGGGAATTACAAGTTGGAAAGTCAAAGCAACAGGACCATACTTTGAATGCTGCAAGTAGCAGCATTCAAGATGGCTGCTACTCGCATCAACAGTGTAAAACATTCTTGTTTTTAGCAGTTCTGTATTATTTATATAAAATGTATTCAGTTGGACACATACTACTTATCAGTGTTTATACGACGAGACGTTTCAATGGTTTGTGTGCCAGAAATACCGCGTAGAGCAGTGTTATTGTTGTAAGACTGCTGTTACAGTTGCTAGGAACACGAACAAAAACAAGCAGGAAACTGAAACGCTACAACTCTTAGATGACAAACTGACATCCAGGTTCAGACTTCCGAGGTTGATGGAACGCACCCTAAGATAACACAGGATGCAGAATGAGTGTGACGTGGTGACAGATTCTTCTAGTCACTGACAGAGATAACATGTTGAGGACGGCACACAACAACTTATTTAAAGACTGAATGAGAACAACCAGATACAGGGGAAATCCAGTTTTTTCCAACTTTTTCCTCACATCTTACATAAATGCCTTTTATCCTATTATTAATTACTTCTGTTCTTCATTATTACAGGCCTTCCACATCATCATGTCTGTCATCACTTGGGAGGTTGTTGGTGATCACTTTCTCATCAACCAAGCAAGGAACTCCAATCCTGACCATAATGAAGGCAATGCTGAGGAGAGGACAGAGGAACAGGATGAACCAGAAGCTCGACTAATTAAACAAGAAGAGATTGAAGTCTGCATCATTCAAGATGAAGGGGAGGTTGTTGTGAAGCAGGAGACTGACACGTATATGGTGACTCCCATTTGTGAGGAAACATTTCACGATGAACCAGAACATCAGCAGATGTTGGTGAGAAAGGAGGAACCAGAACCAGCACAAATTGACAACAGACCAGTTGAAGTCAGTGCCTTTCAGGGAGAAGACCAGTGTGTAATGAAGCAAGAAACTGACACCTTTGTAGTGAGTCCTGCTTGTGAAGGAAGAAACAATGTACCTGAACTAAACAGCGAGAATGTGCAAGACAGAAACTTTTCCTGTGAAGTCTGTGGTAAATGCTTCACTAAATGTAATTACCTGACTGATCACATGAGAACTCACTCAGGTGAAAAACCTTTCTCATGTCTAACTTGTGGAAAAGGTTTCACACAGAAAACTAACTTGATCGTGCACATGAGAACACATACGGGTGAAAAGCCCCATTCCTGTCAGTTATGTGGGAAGTCTTTCAGAGCCAGTGGTCATTTGGCTAGTCACATGAGAACTCATACAGGTGAGAAACCATACTCATGTCTGGTCTGTGGAAAGGGGTTCACTCAACAAAGTAACCTCACTGTTCACATGAGAACTCATTCAGGAGAAAAACCGTATTCTTGCGATGTTTGTGGCAAAGCTTACAGTGACAAAACCTATTTAAATGATCACATAAGAAGTCACACAGGTGAGAAGCCTTATTCTTGTAAAGTGTGCGGCAAATTATTCAGTAACCGAAGTCCTTTAACTAACCACATGAGAACCCACACAGGCGAGAAGCCGTATCACTGCAAAACCTGTGGTAAAACTTTCAGTGACTGTAGTAATCTAGCTAAACATATGAGAACCCACACAGGTGAGAAGCCTTATTACTGTAATGTGTGTGGTAAAGCATCTAGTGACAGTAGCAGCATGGCTAAACATATGAGAACCCACACAAGTGGGAAACTGTACACCTCATAAGTCTGTTGGGAATCTTCCAGGAATTTTTTCCTTATCACATAAGATCTGGTGCCTATCTCCAGGGGTCACAGAGTGAGAGGGGTCACAGAGTGAGAGGCGTGGTACCTGGAGAGGTCAGCATCACAGGACAAACAACCATGCACACACACCTCAATGAAATTTAGAGAGACCAATTAACCTAACAGTCATGTTTGTGGACTGAGGGAGGAAGCAGGGAGACCATGAAAACTGCATGTAGAAAGACCCCAGGCCGGGATTTGAACCCATGACCTTTTTGCTTCGAGGCAATAGTGCTACAGACTGCACCACGACAGCCCCATTTTAAAGACAGACTTACACAGGTGAGAAGTTAATTATTTTCTACCACAGATACATTTTCTAATTAAGGGACCATTTTTATTTGCAGTCATGGGGTAGAAAAACCTCACTCATGGTTGAAGTATTTTAAGAATAGTAAGTCATTTTAGAAGTAAACCTCAACATTATTAAGCTCACTAGGACTTAACTATGACTTATGGTAAATCGTTTAGTGGCAGGGGTGTAACTCGACAGGAAAAGTGACACAACTGAGAAGCTGCTAAATGTTGCTGTGTTAAGACTTTAAGAAATATGTGGTTGATCACATAAGATCTCACAGGGGCAAGTTCCTTTCTTTTATCTGACTTGTTTAAAATGTTTTACTGAGCAAACTAACTGGAATGCCCAATGGGAACTCACCCAGGTGAGAAGCCTTTTCTTTTTAAATGTGTGAGGAATAATTCGCTCCCAGAGGAACATTGCTTAAGTCGATAAGGCAAAAAAATCCCAAAACTGACCAACTGACTGTAAATCCCATACAATGCAAGTAAGCAGAGAACACAGAAATGTCTCGTTAAAGTCAAGTAAAGTTTATTTATATAGCGCTTTTCAGCAACAAGGCATTCAAAGCGCTGTACATGAGGGAAAACATTTCAATGCTTTCAGAAAATCAAAAACAGAAAAATAAATCAAATGACATTAATAATCATTGGGAATTTACTGGTAAGAGCTGGTTCTAATCCAATCTTTCTAATAGAGGTAATTAGCTCATTAAGTGCTCTGTGGTCAGGAATTAATCCTGTGCTAGAAGAAAAGTGATAATATTAATCCTTGAGCTCGCTGGTAAGAGGCAGCTGTGGTCCCATCATTCAAATAGTAACAGTCATGGACGCTCTCTGAAGTCTAAGTAGAGAAGCTGGGTCACTGGTATAAAACAGTTTTAGTTCAAACTTTATAAATACTAATAATGTTTGGCTTTCACTGATATGAAATTGTTGTAATACAATCCTTCTAAGAAATCAAAAAATCTCTGGTCATTGGTGTAAAAACAGCTGTAGTCAAATTTTCAAATTCTATTAATATTTGGCTCCTTCTGGGAAATCTGAAAAGTAATGAAATCACACATTTAGGTAAAGTAAGATGGGAGGAAAAAAAAACATATTTCAGACTCTGAAATAGTACAAAATACCTCAGCAGGAGTAAGCAACACACACATAAGTAAAGTTTTAGCAAGGGTACGGTGGAATCTTGAGGGTGTGAATATATATGTCTGAGTGTGTTTGCAAGAATTAGACTGTCAACACTGATAGAGGCGCCATTGTCCTTGAGAAGAGAGGTGGAAGTTGGTAGGGGAGTGCTGGGGAAGAGCGTCGTGTTTATATAACATCCAGGAGATATTTGGTCGATAGCCAGTTAGCAGAAGTTGCCAAGGCCACATGGGGGCGCCAGATTTAGAAAAACAATAAATGTTGAGGTTCAGGCAGTTGTGAATTTCCAACCACCTTAAGAGTTTTGCTGGTATGTCTCAATTGCGAATCCAAATAGTCAAATTTCTGGTACTTTCCACAGATCTCGAGCGTACAACTTCTCCAAGGTTATATGCTTTAACCTCTGAGTCCAACCGCTGCCAGGCTGTGATTCTGTTCAAGAATCGTGTCCAGCTTGCGATTCTGCTCTATTAACATTTCAGTCTGAGTGTTGATCGCTCTACAGACTCCACCCAACATCGCAGGCAGCTTTGGAACGCTTTGAACAGCCGCCCACGTTTTGCAAATCACTCGATAAGCCAGGTAACCACAAACTCCAAAAAGCAGAAATCCTGTTATCAAAAATCCATATATGTACACATCTTCTACGTCCTCGACTGACATCATAGTCAGGTACACAATCTTCCACTGCTGCCAAGAATCCATTGTGTATCCAGAGAAGAACGGCCCGTCTGGACAAGAGTGTCTCCTTTACCCTGTCTTCTCGTCGAAAAAAAATTTTGATCAATTAAGTTGAGAGTCCAGCTGACCAAGTCCATAATTGAAAAGTTTGGAGGATATGAAAAGTGAGGCTCTGAGAAAAATAGACAAAAAGCAGAAGTGGGGATCAGCAGGGAGGGAGGGAGAGCACATAAACACTGATTCTAAAAAAATAGATTTTCTTGTGCTTTTGAATCTCGTTACCTCCTCTCTCACTGCAGACCTGTAGAGTTTATTGTTTACAGCTTTAACTAATATAGGTCATATTTTCTAAAGTATTTGAAGAGAAAGTCCGTTCTCTGTGTCTCCTGGCAATTTTGATTGGAGTACCTCAAGAGTCAAGTCTAGGTCCATTACTGCTCAGTTTTTATACTTGCAGATTGCACTCAGAAATAATACAGAAAATGTCATTCATTTTTTACATTTTATCCCGTCTCAAATATAATGCACTCTTATTCACTCTTATTAATATCAATATAAAGATGGACGACATCGTAAAGTGGAGATTTATCTCTTAGTTCCCCTTGGAATGCAAAAGGACTGCATTATTGATCTAGATGTTAAGTGATATACACCATATTACTGAATCAGCCTTCCATTATGTTGAAGAGTCTCAAGCTTTAGAGCAAAGCACAGCTTTTAAAAAACGAACCCATGCACGTGTCACAAGTAAAGAAGTCCTGTTGCTTCTGTTCAACTGATTTAATGGCTTTGTTCCTTTAGTATATAGGAGACATTTTGACTTTGCGCTTGAAAGACCATTTAAGTGCATAGTTATTTTTCCTTCAAGCTTATGATTAAGACAGAAATTTTATGTATATCTAGAATTTTGTATTTGTGCTTTTATTAATTCCCTCTTATGATGTATGTATGTGTGGATCTTGCATATGTATATTTTTAGCACCTTGTTTTGTGTGAAGAACAACATTGGGTATTTTTTTATTTGCACTTTAATCATTTTCTAATAGTATTTAAATTACCTTCATGGAAAGCTCATCAGGTAGCAGTTTGTGTGAAACGTGTATAAATCCATCTAGACTTGGCTTGTTTTAGTCTAACTGCTGTTTGTATGTGGCGTTACCTTTCCATTTGGAGGCCAAATAAAGGAACGAAGGCTTTATGGTGACATTAAATAAGACATTTAACTAGAAACAAAAAATACTGGGCTTACCAGCTCCTAATGGATGTTGTTGGAGATAGCATTATGTTTGCTTCCTTTTAATATGGTTTAATAAATTATCCATATGGCATAAGAAATGTTTCTTGTTTTAAGTAATCATACTTTAATAGCTTAAAGGATATACTTCAGCATTACAGCTATCTTTCATAGGTGACCTGTTTATCATTGCTAGCATTCCAACCACAAATGCCATGCAAGGGTTATTTTGTATAGCTTAGTGTTTGCAGCCAGATGTTTAGTGTACTGTGGAGAGGGTGATCTCATCCTGCAAACATCTATTTAGGTAGAAGCATCAGAAACAGTGACTTGAAACACTGAATGAGCTCCAGGTGCAAATAAGTTTAAACTATATATAGAAAAAAGCACACCCAGAGCAAATGTTTGGCAACGCAGGACCTCAACAACCCGGAGTCTTCAAATACCGGCTTCTCCAGATCATCTGCACCACAGAATGCTTCAGGAGAGTGTTCCTGTCCACAGCTACAGAGATGTATAAT
Source organism: Crenichthys baileyi (assembly GCA_036173005.1). Classification (NCBI taxonomy): domain Eukaryota; kingdom Metazoa; phylum Chordata; class Actinopteri; order Cyprinodontiformes; family Goodeidae; genus Crenichthys; species Crenichthys baileyi. The sequence continues at coordinate 978,762 of JAHHUM010000581.1, read as the reverse complement.
AACACGTTAAAGAAACCTAGACTTCTGACAGTAACTAATTTCTCCATCTGGGATTAATAAACCACTACTGCATTCATTTAAACTGAAGCAAGAGAGCCAGTAGGGAGTCATATCATGGTTCAGATTATGAATAAATCCTCTTGAAGAACTGAGACTTTCCATACAACTTCTCGGCTTATCAAGATGCTTCATCTGCTCTACTGCGCCATCAAGTGGACAATAAATGTATTTTGGTTGTGTAAAGCTTTAAATTGAATAATAAATTAATGATGTTTGAGATGCCAATACATTCTGGATATGCTCTCCATATGATATCAGTCTGTCTCTATGATACAATAGTTTGATTTAAAGGAAAACAAATATGTGGGAGGGTTGTGATGTGAAACCGCTTATAATAATCTTTATTTTACCAGGTAAATGCTCATTGAGATTATAATTTTCTTTTTCAAGATAGACTCATAAAGCTATATTCCCTGACCGGGAATTGGACCACAGCACCAGAGTTGAGGATGACAAATCTTAAGCATCAGACCACCAGGAAACACTGGTGCAGAACAATTTCACCTGCCTTAGAAAATGTCCATTTACAGGGCACAGATGAAGCTGGTGAGCAAAAAAAGCAACAAACCAAGACAATCCCCGGATGGGTATCAGCACCGTTTTACTTTGAATCACACGCACACCGGCAACCCAGTTCCTCTCTTGTGCGAAGATCTGTTGTTCCCCCTTCAGGCAGAGAAGCAGATCAAATCTTCACAGCTTTTCTGCATGTCAGTCAGTCAAACAGATGAAGGCCTTTCATAACCAAGTACATGTTAGGCATCTTAACCTGTGGTATAAAGCATTTTTAATCAGTTAATGGGGGACCATTAGAAAGTGTTTCACAGTAAGATGTGCATGTGTGGGTCTGTCACAACACAGGAAAACATACCATGCCGAACTTGTACTGTAGATTATTCACATTCCTGATTTAATTTCCCTTACTGAAACCGACTAGGCTTGGCCCAGACCTTACTGGTGTGCAACTTATTGTTTTTTACACACTCTGCCTCTAACTGACTCTGCTACGCTAACCAAAAGTTGTAACAGGGAACACCTGGTTTACAAAGCTAAATAACACCCAACGTTATACAGCAAAACAACATTAACTAATATTTTCTGAAATAATGTATTTCTAAGTTTTGACTTGGGAATAAACACTGTGAAAGATTTGCTTATAAAGTTATTTTGTTACAACATTTTGAGGGGGGAATAAATATTTCAGACAGTCGAAATATTTAGTCAAAACAATATGAGACATTACCTATCAATAATTAGCTACTAGAATTGTCTTTCATTAATCCAGTATTTTGTCATATTTTACATTAAAACGCAACTTATCAGAATAATTAGCTTCACTCTCATCTGTTCAGGAAGCCTGAATGTTCGTGTCAAGCAGAGTGAGCTTATATTGTTTTATATCACTAATAGAAAATTTATAAATAAAGGCGACGTGTTGGAAAACAGTGTTTGGTGGCTGACTGAAGTCCTCCAGGTTAAAGTGAACATGACACAAGTTGGAAAAGGCGATTAAAAAAACAACACAAAGCTGTGTAAAAAAACTTGCAAGACCAGGTTTGTTTTTTTATTTATTTGTTTATCTGACATAATTACGTTTCATCTTTTCAATTCAATTCAAAAATTCTTTATTCATCCCAAAGGGAAATTAAATGTTGTTGTAGCTCATATTCTGCAGGTTTCTTCAGAGAGCCGCTGTAGATGATGGCTGTGGGCAGGAAGGATTTCCTGTAGCGTCTGTCTTACAGCAGATCTGAAGAAGCCTCTGACTGAAGACACTCTGTTGTTGTAGGACAGTTTCATGAAGAGGATGCTCAGGGTTCTCCATAATGTTCTTCATTTTATGAAGAACCCTTCTTTGCACAATGATCTCCAGAGGTTCCAGAGGAGTCTCCAGAACAAAGCCAGCCTTCTTTATCAGCTTGTTGAGCTTTTTTAAGTCCCTGGCTCTGATTCTGCTACCCCAGCAGATGATGGCCGAAGAGATCACACTCTCCACAACAGACTTATAGAAGATCTGCGCTGCCCATACTCCATACCAGAAGGTGGTGGTAATGCACTTACAAGTTGTTTGCCAACCGCCAATAAACTACAAAAGAAGAAGAAGAAGGAAGAAGAAGCCTCTCTGGCTGGAGCGCGCTGCCGACACAGGAGGAACAGATGCTAGCAGAGAGGAACTGAATTTCGCACAACACCTTTTACGTCACTACATGCGTCATCAACACAAGCCTTGATACTTCAGCAAACATCTGCCTGGACTGAATTAATGGACACAGGCTGCGAAGTAGACATACTGGATACATAACTGGAAAATAGCAGATTACAAGGTTTGTGCTGTTCTAACATTTATTAAAACACTTTATTAGTTTATTTTTCATTCAAGGCTCGGACAGTATTTGCAGATAGTATTTCCATTTATACCAACTTTTCTCTGTTTTAGCAACAGCAACAGGCTGGTAGAGGCCAGTTAGCCTGTGAGCTAACTGAAAAGCTAACTCTCTCGGAGGACATTTAGATAAAAGCACAGAAATTACTTTACATGGAGAATATTGCACTGTTCACAGCTTTTTCATGGGGAAAAGGAACGAGAGAACCACGTTTCATGAACTGTGACGAGAAATATCAGCTAGCTGCTGCATTGATTGTCCTCGGTACAAAAATGCGTCCGCCATATTGGGAGGGGAAACGGCGATCAGTAACGTGAACAGAGTCGCCCCGGATTGTAGGTTAGTGTTTATACTTCACTGTCAAGTTGCTTCTGATATTTGTGGTCTTTATTATTTACTTTGTTGGAAGATTCTACATTTTAAGAAGTGTTCAAATTACAGAGAGTTTTAGTGTCAGACTTCTGGTACTCATTAAAACAACTACTTTGTATTAATATTTTGTTCGATTAAGACGCCCCTTGAGAACACCGCCTCTTATTTTCTCTCATGTCTTGTTGATCATCGAGGTGTTTATTGTAAATATGAGACAGTCCTTTGTGTTACTTTTGGTCAGCAGTGGTTTTCATCTTAGAAATTTCCCTAGTCTTTCTTATTGTTGAATCATGAACTCTGACTCTTAACTGAGACTAGTGAGGCATGCAGAGTTTTAGATGTTGTTCTGGGCCCTTCTGTGGACCCCTGGATGATCTCTGCGTTCTTGGAGTAATTTTGGTAGGCTGGCCGCTCCAGGGTCATTCGTTTAAAACTGTGATGGAATTGAAATGGAAATAAAAAATGTAATTCATTTCAGTCTTAGATGTAACTCTAAAGAATAAAAAAAACTCTTACTATTGAACCCTTTATTTAAAATTAATTTAGAAAAATGTAATAGAGACATTCCCATGTGAAATCCATATGCATCGTATATATTTACTGTATCATTCAGGAGTTTGTGGGGTACAATTTAGAATAATTTAGAGATCCACATTATCAACTCAAATGTGTGTGAATATGTCTGGTTGTATGACGTTCGCACATTAACACATGCAGGCACAGCATTAATCAGTCCAACATGGGTCTAAAAGTTTGTTTAAACAAATTTTTAGTTGAAAATGTTGCCAACAGCCTGACTGACCTCATCGAGCTCATTCTGCCCAAATAAAACTAATGGTGCTTTTGTCCTTTCTGTCTGTTCAGCTGTAGGATACTGTAGGTGGAGTGTCGTCTCTTCACGTTTATGCATGGTCCATGTGCTGCTGCCGTTCACAACAAAACCTTTAAAACCATTCAAACCTCCATGTATCACCACCTGAGTTAAAGTAGTCTGACACTTGATAGAACTTTGACCTTTGAAAACGTTTATCCTGTTTATCCTTCCAGTTGCTTCATCCACCAGGTGATGATGTAAACTGTTGCTCATACAGAGCTTACAGCAGCCCTAGTTATTTCAAAATTCTCACCAGTTCCTCTTGTTTTTTGAAATAGTCAGAAATACATTCCCTTTTCATTAATTGTACAATTATTTTTAAAAAAACAATAGGATTCAAAACTATGAATTTCCAGTGCAGAATCTCAGCAATTTTTTTTTTTTACAATAATTGTTTGGGGGGAAAAAAAACAAATGTTTCTGCATAGCGATAATCCAGGTCAGCTGTTGTCAGCGATTATAAGGACAGTCACTAGATGGCCAGGGGCCTCATGCATAATGGTGCGTTCACACCAAACGCGGATTCTGCGATGGGGCGGCCGATTTACATGTTATCCCTATGTAGAGGCGCGTTCAGGAGCGGGGCGGTAGGGAGGAGACGAAGGACGCGGTGCGAAAGGCGCGCCGAGCGAATAGCGGGACCGGGGCGAGAGTGATGGAGGAGTTGAAAAATCTGAAATTTTTTCCTAAATTCGCGTTGCGTCAACCAATCAGGGACTGGATGTGGCTGTGACGTAGGGTGAAGGACCGCAGCGGAGAAGAAGCGGTTGTCAGTGATGGAGGACAAGATTATAGTGGCGGTGTGCGGCAAGCCAGAGTTGTATGACTCAGAACTAATTACTTTTACCGAGACAAGTACAGAAAGGACCTGGCCTGGTTATGTTTAGGCACAAATATCTTATATTTGGGAGATGTGGACATTAAAAATCGGCTGTTTTTTTTATTGAACTGAGATGTATTTACTCACCGAAGACAGATGGACAGGCGTTCAGCAGCGGGGATATAGCGCCGGTAGACTGCGGTGAAGTTAGTTTGAAGTTGGATGTTCGAGCTTCGTGGAGTTAGCGGCATTTAGCTCACGGTTGATCCGATTCAGGCACTCAGATTATCCACGATTGTTTGGTTCGGAAACTTACTGATGGTCCCTAGTGAACTACCGCGCGTCAGAAGAGGGAGCAACAGAGAGCAGCTAGCCGAAATCTGGGTGCCTGAATCGGATTGGCCGTGGGCTGGATGCCGCTGGCTCCGCGGAGCTTGAGTGTCCGGTGTCCGGCTGGCTTCACTGCGGTTGCCGGTAGTTGGAGGCCAATTCGTCTCCCAACGCGGGGCAGCAGATCTTCGAACTGGGTCCTGGATAGACGGAAGTACAGCTGAAATCGACCATCATCCAAACGCTGCTCCTGGAGTAGGTGGTGCTACTCTCCGAACTGTTCCCGTCCCTGAAGAATCACGTGAACCCAGGGACGTCGACATCGGCTGCGTTTTTCGGCTCTTCACAGGTAAAACACCGTGATTATCCGTGAAATCCATGTCCGGCATGTTCAGTTGAAAGCAGCTTACAGCAGATGGAAGCTCCTCCTATTTGATGACGCGGCGAAGCGTTGCCGCTTGTCAACTTTTGGCAACGCGGAGTTCACGGGCAAGTCAATCGAGCAAAAGCACACAAATGACGCGAAAAATTCGCAGAAGCCGCATTTGGTGTGAACGCACCATAAGAGTGTCCAGCTTTCATGCTAAAAGTTGGCGGTTTGGAGAAATCTTGAAACTCACGGTGCACAAAAAACATTCTGATGTATAAAACTGCATACACAAGTTACCACACACCTTTCATTCATACATCAAAATTTGTGTGGAATTGAACGCAGCTGCACTTGCCTTTTTGACCGCCTGTCCCCGCCTATCAATAAATATGCAAATTAGTATAAATACCCAGGAGGCACCCACCAGTGTCCAAATAACCATGGCAGCGGTGCTGCAGTCACAACATTGTTCACACCATGAGGGATGTTTGTAGTGACTTACAGCAACCAACAACTTCTTGAATGAATCAGCGACCCAAACCTGACTGAAAATAAAACGTTTGTCGGCTCGAACCAGTTTAGTTCTGCAATGTCAGCGTAGTGAGAACTTAAACTGGTACCGGCAACACACGGTTCCTTCTAGTGTCCCTCTGTAACCCCAGGCAATCTCAACCGGTTGATAGGCCATGCTTCATCATGTACCAGCAGATCAGTACGATCTCTGAAAAAAATGCTCCCTCCAACTTCTTGCATTGGTGATGTCCTCCAGCTGAGCCAAAGCTGCCATCGTTCCATAATTACCCACAACGTTACGCAGCTATTTATGGACGTGTGGTTGTCTCCAGGTTGTCCACCTTAGGAGTCATCAGACCTGACTTGTTAGGAATTAATCTGCTATTCAGACACAGTTTTCTTTTTTAGTGAGAATGAAAGTGTCCCTTAGATGATTCACATGCATTTTATGCTCCTCTGCGCTCAGACTGATGAGTATTTCCATCTAGAGGTGACAAAAACAGAGGAAGTTTCCCAGTTTCCATCCGACTGAGGTTGTTTCCATCATTTTCTGAGGTGTGCCACGTTATTGTATGAGGCTGAATGTGATTAAGTTTCATTCCTCAGGTTTAAACGGTAAAAGCTCAAACCCGTTAAAAAACACTGCGGTTGATGCTCCATGAATTACATTAAACTGAATGGGGTCATATTCAGTGTATTTATTTATTTAGGGGAGGTTTAGTTCTCTGTAGTTTAAGGCTATTTAGTCTAAAGTCTGATGGGGATTTTCATGAGATCCGATGGGTTTTGTCTGTTGTCTGACATTTGAGGCCAGTCGATGTCTTTCTGATCCTGAAGATTGGTACAGTGGACTGACAACATTATTACCTGCAATCTGTTACCGATGAGCTGAATCTCAGACAGACGCACTCAAGAGAAACACTCAGGAACTCGCAAACAAGTTTATTCGCCGCTGTAGGAGGTGACATTCGCACGCAGGCGCCATTGCTATGGATCGGGTCATGTCAACAAAGCCATGCTGTTCTGATGCGGAATGAACATCTGTCACAAAAATGACTGTAGTGCCCTTATTTCTCATTTGATTATTCTTAAAGTATGGCTCATTTAAAGCTGAGAAAATCACAGATTTTATGGTACATATAAATATGTACTTTCCCTAAACATACATCTATAAGCAGTGGGGGAACCGTGCACCATATTGTTGACAGGTGTACCTTCTGCGCTCCAAAGACCGCCATGCTGTCAGCTGATTTTCAACAGCTCCTGCTGCATAGTTGTGATTACTGTATCCAGTTGTGTATACTGTCCAGGGCACACTGGCCCTCGGAAGCACCGGGCCATTTACCGCTGGCCTGGCCCGCTTAGCTATCGGACAGAACTAAAGGCTCAGTTTGGGTCACGCTGCCTTTTTTTTTTTAAATAAAAAATTCATGCTGTTTGTGTGGCTCACTCTGGGATCAACTTCGTATGACTGATTCTACCATGAATTTTTAGACATTTTTAAGAATGTGATCAATTTACAATTTTTTGTCCAAAACAAACCAACAAATCTCACACAACTGCAAGTTGTTTAAATATTCTTAAAAAGTTTTTATTCTTTGTTTCTCCAGATTTTCCACACATGTCTGTTAATGCATTGGAGGTTGATGCTCATCACATTAACCTCTTTCCTATTAACCAAGAGACCACAGAAGACCAACTAACTGAGATGAAAGAGAAAGAGGAGGAAGCAGAACTGCAGCAGATGGTGGAGGAAAAACCACACCCAGAATCACAACCAATCAGAGGAAAACATGTTGAACTCAGCATCTTTCAGAATGTAAAGCAGCTTGTTATAAAGCAGGAGACTGACGCCTCTATGCTGCCTCCTTCTAATGCGGACATGTTACACACCAGAACTGAAACAGAACTGCAGTGGATGACAGAAATAAAAGAAGAACCAGAACCTCAACAGATTAAGGTGGAGCAGGTTGAACTCCACCATCTTGGAGTGAAGAAGGAAACCGACAACTGTATGTTGTTTCCTGCTTGCAAGGACTCCTCCCACAGCGGACCAGAACCCCTGCAGTTAACTGAGGCAAAGGAAGAACCGGAACCTGTAGAAAAGGAGAAGCTTTTCAGTGATCATGATGAAGAACAGCTTGCAGTGAAGCAGGAGACCAGTACTTGTATGGTGACTCCTATCAGTGAGGAGGACATCTGTAAATCAGAACTAATCAAGGACCAACTCCTCTCTTCAAACCCCTCTAAAACTGAGGACCAACATCAGCCAGAAAGCAATCGGGAAGACTCAGGATCAGGTAGAGAGGAAGAGCCAAAGCCAGAGAAGAGACATCAGGACACCAGAAATAAGAGAAACAATGTGGACAATTCAAAACTAGACGGCCATAAAAATATTGTGCCTTCTTGTGAAACCTGTGGGAAGTCTTTCATTCAGATTCGACAATTGACTGATCATGTGTGCAGTCGCACGGGTCAGAAGCCTTTCCATTGTCCGACTTGTGGAAAAGGCTTTATTGTGAAAAGTAAGTTAAATATTCACATCATGACTCACGAGAGAGAGAACCCATGTCCTTGTAAAATATGTGGTAAATCTTTTAGAACAGCCAGCCATTTAGCCAGTCACATGAGAGTTCACACAGCTGGGAAGCAATCTTCACTCATGACTTGTAGAAAGGATGTCGCCGAGCAGAATAACTCAAATATTCAATCAGGTGCTCACAAAGGTGAGAAGCCATTCCTCTCTCCGACCTGCAGGAATAGTTTGAGTGAAACAGGAAGTTTCAAAACACACAGAGTTCATGTTGGTGAGAAGCCTTTATGTTTGACCCGTGGGGAAGTTGTTGCCCAGAAACCTGATTTAAATGTTCCAACTAGAACCCACGTGGGGAAAAAAACATATCCATGTAATCTGTGTGATAAATCTTTCTTTCAAAGTGCGGATTTGGCACGACACCGTAGGACTCACACAGATGAGAAGCCGTATTCTTGTGAACTGTGTGAAAAATCTTTTAGACAAAATAACATGTTAGTTCGTCACATGAGAGCGCACACAGGCAAGAGGCCATATTCCTGTAAAGTGTGCGGGAAAACCTTTAATGACAGGAATCATTTGGCCAGTCACGGAAGAACTCACACCGGTGAGAAGCCTTTCCCATGCATGGTTTGTGGGAAAGGTTTTAACAACAAATCTAACTTGAATTACCACATTAGAACTCACACGGGTGAGAAACCACATCCGTGTGAACTGTGTGACAAAACTTTCAGAACCACCAGTTGTTTGACTCGTCACATGAGAACGCACACAGGTGAGAAGCCGTACTCTTGTAAAGGGTGTGGCAAATCTTTTTGCGACAGTAGTCAATTGGCTACCCACATAAAAACCCACACAGGTGAGAAGCCTTTCATCTGCCCTGATTGTGGAAAAGGTTTTATTCAGAAAAGTAGCCTGAGTTATCACATGGTAACGCACACAGGTGTGAAGCCCTTCTCATGCCATGTTTGTGGAAAACGTTTTACCCAAAACAGTAACTTGAGTTATCATGTGAGAACTCATACAGGTGAGAAGCCATTTTCTTGTAAATTTTGTGACAAGTCTTTCAGCAAAAATGGTGATTTAACTCGTCATGTAAGAACTCACACAGGAGAGAAGCCTTTCTCATGCCTGACATGTGGAAAAGGCTTCATCCACAAAACAAACCTGAGTTATCACATGAGAACTCATACAGGTGAGCAGCTGTATTCTTGTGAATTGTGTGGCAAATCTTTCTGCAGAAATTGTGATTTAAGCCGTCATTTAAAAACGCACACAAGTGAGAAACCTTTTCCTTGTGAATTATGTGATAAATCTTTCAGAACCACCAGCCATTTGGCTCGTCACCTTGGAACCCACTCTGCAGTGAAGGCGTATTCTTGAGACATGTTAAATCATTCAGTGGATGCTTCCTTCAGCAGTCAGACAGCAGATCACCAGAGAAGAATTGATGATGAGGCGGTGATGAATGAGTTCTTAAATTGAGGGCATTTAGCTCGCAGGATTTCAGTTTATTTATATAGCGCTAGGGACGATTACAGGATTCTGTACTTTTATAAATACCGACCGAATTCCGTCAGTACTACAGAGTACCGATTCATATAAATTTAAATGATACCATGTTTCAGTACCTAAACGCATCATGAGGGAGTTGTGTGGGCGATTTTCCATGCTGGACATGAACACAGCATTGCACGCACAAGAGGCATAATGACATCAGTGGCCACTGGTACCGTCGTCAAAGCAGGCATGGCTGATAGAAAGCGCTCTCCACTTTTCAAAATGCGACGCAGATTACGCTGGCTGCAATGTTTGTGATGCGGCGAGAACACTTCAAATCTGAGGAAGCTCCTGGTTAAGCATAAGATTTTTCTCAAGGCTGAAGAATGCACAACTTTCATTAGCCTCGGATATATGACTACAACTCCTGCATTCGGCTCCGTTAGCACGCCGGCATCCGTTAGCGACTCATCATCTGCAGCCAGCAACATGGGAGAAGAAATGTTTGAAACAGTTGGATGTTCATTTGATATAATCATTAAAGTTTATACAGTGGGCAGAACAAGTATTTGATACACTGCTGATTTTGCATGTTTTCCTACTTGCAAAGCATGTAATTTTTATCATAGGTACTCTTCAGTGAGTGATGGAATCTAAAACAAAAATCCAGAAAATCACATCATGTGATTTTTGAGTATGACATCAGTATTTGATACATCAGAAAAACAAAGCTTAACATTTGGTACAGAAACCTTTGTTTGGAATTACAGATATCAGACGTTTCCTGTAGTTCTTGACAAGGTTAACCCACCCAGCAGCAGGGACTTTGGACCAGTCCTCCATGGGCCTGTTTCCGAACATTGTCGATGTGTGAGGACCATCTCAGGCTTCGAGAAATGTTGGTTCCTAGGAATCGGAAGTGATCCATTGCTTTTATCCCTAATGTCCTGACACAGTTCTCTGGTGAGGTTGGAGTTTGAGTGTGTGAACAGGTGTCTTTAATACAGATAACGAGTTAAAACAGGTGCAGTTAATACAGGTAATGAGTGGAGAACAGGAGGGCTTCTTAAAGAAGAACCAACAGGCCTGAGAGAGCCGGGATTCTTACTGGTTGGTAGGTGATCAAATACTGATGTCATGCAATAACATGCTAATTAATTACCTAAATATCACACAATGTGATTTTCTGGATTTTTGTTTTAGATTCCTTCGCTCACAGTTCCAGAGAACTTTTGATGAAAAGTAAAGACTTCTACATACTTTGAAAGTAGGAAATCCTGCAAAATCGGTAGCGTATCGAGTACCTGCTCACCCCACTGTATGTTGAGAAATAAATATGTTGAATTGAAAAATGTTCAGATTTTATTATTAAAGGAATTAACAGTTATTACCACAGATCTTGAAGTTATCCGGCAGTCCGAGCTTTGGCGCTGGATCTAGAAATTCTTTGTCTCATCCTTTTTTTTTGTCCGTTTTCTCCCCACTGGTTCCTGCGTGGTTTTTTTTTACTGCTATTGTTCGGGTTTGTCGACCATCAGCTGGCAGCACAGTCGCTGAGTGGGTCTGGTTCCCCATTTCTGTCAGTTGACGCCTGTCAGTCCAAATATTTGCATTTTACTCTGATTCTTATTTTACCCTTTAGTTGTTTCGTGAAAAGTTTGTTGGACCTGAATAGTTTGTCGTAATGGTGTATCATTCTTTTGGTTAATGGTTTGATAACATTATTACTTTTATTGTAATTTTGGCTAATAATTATTAATAACCAACTCCGGTTAATTATAATTATTAACAAATGCTAGTGGCTGAACGATCTCAATTCCCCAACAAGTTTGAATATACAAAGGTTTTGGGTGAGTTAGTAACCATTTAATAATGACAATAAATTAATTATAATTAAATGCTAGTAGCCCAATAATCACAATCCCATAGTGTACTCCTAACATCTATTTGTTGTGAAAAGTTTTGGTTATTGTTGGAAGATTTGTACATGAATTATCATTGCTTAGTTTAAAAGATTCTTTATCCTTATGATTTACCATTAAAAGACATTTTCATTTAGTTGGGTGAACTTTGATAGAAGTGGTTTGAATACTTATCACATTTATTTTCAAAGTACTTTTATGAACTATTAACAGAATTGTCATCTTGTCTTAGAGTTGCATTTGGGTGGTTGCTATGCAGACTGAGCAGGAGCTTGTGTGTGTGTGGAGGAGTTTGGGAAGCAGGCTGTTCGCACCCCAGACAATCTCTGTGACCTTGAATGCCAGATGTGGACGTGTGTGCTGTATCAGTATCTGGACAGAACCAGTTTTATTCAGTAGGACCTGTGTTTGTGAAAATGTGTGTAGCCACACCCACGATGCTGTAACATGAGTGTTCTTTCTTTCTTTAATAAAAGGCTGTGACACAGGGCAGCTCCTCTGAAAGAATGGTCTGTCTCTCTCTGGGCAGCCAAAGATAACTTTGACTCGCTTGTGTCTTCATTGCCTCTCTGAGTTTATCAGTTTGTCTAACTGACATTTACGAATGAAAAATGAGGAAATATGATTTTTAATTATACATTTTAATATAAATTCATAATCATATTTGCACAAGTTATAGGTTATAGACCACAATAAAGTCATCTCAAGGCTGGAGCAGTGGGTAGCATTATGGCCTCAGCGCTTACAGTAGTTAATTCCTTTTGACAGGTCCTAAACATTGATTGCTTTTCCACTTCAGGTTATAAAGACTTCTTCATTGGCTCTCGTTTGAACGCTCACTTTTTTATCTTCAACCCATTGTTAGACCTTAACCGCTGTATTCTGATTGTTCTTCTATTTTTTGTATTTATTTTTTGATATGATACTGTTCAGCCATAATTCTAAAGTGTTTTATAAAGTGTTATTTTATGTCAAACTTTTTTTTTGATTATTTCCCTCAAAGACTCATAGGCCAAAGCAAAAGTTGAATAAACTAGGCTGTTTAGGTGTTTTACAGAAACAACACCAAAAGACAAGAGCTATAAACTAAAAGGACAGACAGGAGTATCTTTGGCCCCACGGGTATCTGAAATTCTACTGTAATGATGGTCAGTATGAGTTTATTAAACAGACAAAAAAGGAATATTTGTATAAAGCTTTAGATTTCTGTCACACTTAGATTTTGCCAAATTTATAAGCTCCACAAATATCTTTAGATAAGGAACTAACCAAGTATGAGGTTTCAGAACAATGTCTAGTGTGACTAAATCTATTGAAACTTCAATGAGCAGTTTGTTGGTCTGAATTGTCTTAATGGATGTGTAGCCAAAGACCCATTATATAAGGATGGGTGAGCTGCTGGAGATTGTTGCTGAGATAATTTTGAGAAATTAATGAAAGTGATGTTGGATGGCTTGCTTTCACGTGGGCAGATAATGGTAGAAAGAGTTGCTTGTCTCTCCAGGCAAAGAAAACCCAGAGTTTCCCCAAATTCTGGGTAAACAAACTGAGTTTTAACACATCCTGCTTTCTGGAACAGCAACCAGGATGAAATAGTCTAATTATTAAAAAACTAGAGCACATGTAAAACAAATAGTTTATACTGAACTAGGTCTCAGACTCATTTCATTATTAACCAGACTTACTAATAGAAACACAGGGAACACTTTGTACAAACAATATAGTGGGATTTAATGAATACCTGCACATATTGGCATAAAGACCAATGCAATAACAGGTAAAGTTGCAAAGTTGACTGTAAATAAGTGAAATTTTGCAAAAACAGCAAGCGGGAAAGAAGAGCTGTTGAATATAAAATAACATCTTAAGAAAAAAAAACTGCCATATCACAGCTCAGGTTTGAACAAACAAGACTATTATTCATGGTAGAAAACATAAGATAGGGAACTGCAAAATCCATACCAGTAGGTGGCGGTAATGCATCAGTTCCTTGTTTGTCACCTTGAATAGGACACAAAAAGACCAAGGTCAAGTAAACAAGAAAATCACGAAGTTTATATAACTAGAAAACATTGTAAAATTATTGATAATTTTAATGAACATGTAGAGACAGTGGACAGTCACTGGCGTTGACTTTCAGCAATCCCTCATACTGAGCATGCATGTAGCGACAGTGGAGAGGAAAAACTCCCTTTTAACAGGAAGAAACCTCCAGCAGAACCAGAACCAGGCTCAGTGTGAGCAGCCATCTGCCACGACTGACTGGGGGTTAGAGAGAACAGGGCAGAGACACAAAGAGAACAAAGAAGCACTGATCCAGGAGTACTTTCTATGGGAAGGAAAAGTAAATGTTAATGGATGTAGCTCCTTTAGTCGTTTCACCTAGAAAGAAAGAACAGATAATCTCTGAGCCAGTTTTCAAGGTTAGAGTCTGAAGAGAGCACATAGAGTTAGTTACAGTAAAAGCTCAGTCAATCGCCATGTCTCTCCAGAAAAGTGTCACAGGTAGACACAGAGTCAGGCCAGGTGTAGCTTCTAGGAAGAGAAAAGAGAGAACAAAGTTAATAGCTGAAATAACAGCAAATAATGCAAAATTGAAGAGTAGTGTGAGAATGTAGCGAAGAGGGTGAAAGTGTTCATTATGTCCTCCAGCAGCCTAAGCCTATAGCAGCATAACTACACAGATAGTTTCAGTTCAGATTATTTAGTTAAATGGCGCTTATTTCACCTCCTCTCTTCAGTCGGGGTGTGCACCCGGTCGGGATTCAGAGAGAGACCAACTGACATGTTCAAAGATTTTAATCTGCTGTGAAGTTTTGTCTCATAACACACAGGAGGCTCTAACCAAAGAACCAACAGGAGAAACAAATGGAACTCTGGATGAGGGCAAAACTAAGGTAAGCAGATTATATTGCAGGAAGGGAGAGCCGTCCTTCGAAGGAAACCTCAGAGAAATCAGAAAACACCTGAGGAAGAACATATGAATAGGTTCGATTGGATATCTTTTGACTTAACATTTCATTTCCAGTTAACACATCAAACATGTGCTTGTGAAACTAAATTAATTTATTCCAGTAACCATAACATCAAAAGGTAAGATTAACTCATCTTTTTGCTTTCAACTAACAAAATGCAATTATGTGGAACCTGTTTCATAAATTTTTGAGTGGGCTGGGTTACTTCAACGGAGGGCACGTGCTATCGAAATAAACAATAAAAATTCTATTTGTTGGGTTAAAGCTTGAAAGAGGATGTCCTGGTAAATTTGAAATAAGGTCACAAAATCAAAAATCATAGAGGGGAGAAGGATTTCTAAAGTAAAACTGTGTGAATAATCAACAAACAAATGTTTACTTCTGTGAATGTGGGAAATTGTGGAATAAATTGCATGAAGGGTTAAAGGAGTGTTCAACTATTTAATCAATTCAAATAACTTCATGAATAGAAATTATAACTTCCTATGTGCTTCTGAGTTACTTATTTATAGATGATGTTTGCAACTAGGATTGTAAATTAACTTGATACAAGGCCTTGAACTTTAACTTGCTGCTGAACAGAACTGATTTATGGGGAATAATTGCTTTAATAATTAATAATAATTGCTATTGACTGGACAGGAAAGATGTGCCCTGGTTACCCTCTCCCTCCAGGATGCCCTGACATCGATTGGCCTACTTCGTCTGGGGGAACCTTTCAGAAAATATGTTTTGAATTTGATATGTCTGCTAGAATACAAACTGCTTCCTGTTAGAACCGATTCTAATCTTTTAAATGACACCAAGGCAAAACAGGAGAGACAGCTGAAGGCTGTGTAACCAGGATGTTGAAATTATTTCTTATCAAAATAGAATAGCTTTGGATATGATCCTTATATAGAAAAAAAAGAGACAGAAAAAATGGTTGTGTGGTGTTTGTGGAGAGGCTTGTTGTTCTTTTATTCCCAACAATTACAGCACCTGATGGATCTCTAACGAAGGCCCTAAATGAATTGCAATCATTATACATTGAATTAAAATCGCACTCAGGAATCGATGAACAATTCACAAAAAATGTTTGAGGCGTCGTTTGGAAAATGGGGAAACCTACTGGTGAGTATATTCACCTCATTGACTGTTGTGGTGATCGCAGGTTGTGTTTGCTGTTGTGCAACGTGTATTCCAGCTCTCATCCTCAGGTGTATTGATCGTGCGATTGGTTCCAGTGATGACCCAGAGGTGTAAGATTACCAGAATATCAAATGGATGTGGTGCCAGAGCACACTGATGTTGTCCACTGAATATTTAAGCACAAGTGATGATGTGGATCTCATGGAACCAAACCAAAGTGCTGGAGAAATGATGATACTGTGCTAAGAGGAGGAGGAGGACCAGACGACTGCAATGGACAATTGAACAGGGTTTACGATTCAGGGTCTACAATATACTGATACACATTGTGCTGCTCATTTCCGCTGTGCTTCTAGCTTTTTATTATTTTTGTTGTTTTAAATTTTTCAACAGGGCATTATTATCTATTTGCGATGTTTTAATCATTTAAATTTCAGACATACATCAGCATAGGTCTGTTCTATGGGAAACAGAGAGGGGAGCACACACTGAGGGCTGCAGGCAGTTATCAGAGAGATGACACTCCGTTTGGGGGGCTGGAGTTACGCGACGGACGGAAGGAACTGCCTCCCATATTCTAGTTTAGGTCCATATGCACCAGACACATTGATTGATGTGAGGTGGGTTTTTCCCACCTCAACAGGGGATTGTTATGGATGTATGATTCTGGAGCCTTTTCTAATTATCTCTTTGCTGCCTTAATTAAATATATCTCCCCTTGTTGCTCATCTGCTGCACCGCTCACTGCTACAGCTTACACAACATCCTTAGGTGCATCACTACAACCATGGGCTTCATAGACTCAGGGGGTCCGAGAGTGACAACCGCCTGTCAGATGCAAGTTGTTAAGGGGTCGGGCCCCTCAAATCAAGGGTGTAAGAGAGGGGGCTGTGATCAGGCTCACTGGATTGACAGAGGATAAAAAACAGTTTTGTTGGACATGGAGTTCAAATTCAGGCGGACAGTAAAGTGCAGCGTATCAGAGAAATGAAGGTAAAATGGTCACAATAAACGGCAGAATGGGGAGTATTTTGAGTTTATGTAATTTGTAGAGAAACAAAGGAGGAAGCATTTGTATTTTAGCACAGATTTAAACTCACGAGTTTAAATAAAACATAACCTATAGCAGGGAAACGTAATACATGGAAATGCACACTCCGTACCAGCTGGTGGCGGTAATGAACCCATCCAACTCCAAAAGAAAAGAGTAGGAAGATAAGGCAAGTAACAGAAGAACAAAAACTAAAAGAAAGTAGGTTTATGCTCGACGTTAAAACATTTCGTTACATCTATCATTCCAAGCTTTATTAGTATTTGCAGTATGCCTCTAAACCCGATTCTTCCTCGTTTTTGCAGCAACAACAGCCTGAGCGAGACCTGTTAGCTTCCAAACTAACTCTTAGAGGACAAGCAACCAGGTTATTTAAAAAAAAAGCTCAAAAACAACTTGACACAGAGAATACTGGACTGCTCCCATCGTTTTCTCAGGGGAGAGAAACGAGCCAGACTGGTGGGTGAACCGCCTTTGACGATCTGTGACAGTAAATAAGATTGCTAGCTGCTGCATTGACAGACTACTAGGCAGCATATCCACCATATTGGGAGGGGAAACCAGGGCCAGGTTTTTTCTCTTTCTCTCTCTCTCTCTCTCTCTCTCTCTCTCTCTCTCTCTTATATATATATAGATATATATATCTATATATATATAGATATATATAGATATATATATATCTATATATATATAGATATATATAAACTACAAATTAATGAATTCAAAGTTTGATAAACAACTGTTTGAATTTGAAATGTTTTGCTTGAAATGGGTTGTTCTAATATACTCGATCAAGCTCCTTTTCTACATTGAGAGTTAGTGACTTCTTGTTGCTAATAGCCCAGTGTATTGAGACTCATTATGTTTCTAACAGCTTTAGGAACCCTTGTTAACAACTCATTGTCCACTTCTTCCTTTATTGCCTCATGAAATGGACTAAAACTATTAAAACAAACAAAAAGCCCTGTTTTAAGGTTTCATGGTTTTCTTTGTGTCCGTGAAGGTGTTATATGATATTTCCATTTTTTAAATTTTCTGACCGATGAAAGCTGAGTAAGTGTTCCGCCTCCCACAAAATTCCCCCAGGGGGTCCTGTGGGAGTTAAGGGTGGGTCAGGTATCATTTTATGGCCTATCTCACCATTATTATGGTTTTTAGAGATGAATTACGAGATTATCTGACAGATAGCCGTCCACATTCTCGGCACAAAGTCAAGTTTGTTCCTAGTAGCCACTGGACTCCACCAGGGCTGCCCCTTGTCCCCAAACCTGTTTGTAGTGTAGTAGACTAGATATCTAGGTGTGGTCATGGAGTGGACTTTTTCTGGTGTGGAAACCTCAGGGTCCCTTCTTTGCTTTTTGCAGATAATAAACTGTTCAGAGTTTTACCTTCAGGCCGCCGCTACAGAGCGCTGTTAACTAAAACCAGCCGCCACAGAGACAGTTTCTTCCCCCAGGCTGTTTCTCTGCTGAACATTTAATAGAGTACAAAACAACAGCATACAGATGTTGCAAATGCACCTTCATATTTTATCTTATATATATATGTGTATATTTGTACATTGTAAATATGTATATATTCTATTCTGTAATGCATAAACAAAAACCAAAGAGCAAAGTGTACCGGAGTCAAATTCCTTGTCTGTATGTACAAACTTGGCAATAAAGCTGATTCTGATTCTGATAATATGGTTCTGTTGGCATCTTCAAGTTATGACCTTCAGCTTTCAGTGGAGGTGTTAACAGCTGTGTATGAAGCAGCTGGGATAAGAGATCTTCTCAGTCTGGAGCCACGGTTCTCAACCAGAAAACGAGGGCCTTCTCCCTTCAGGTCGGGGGTCGGTCTTTCTCAAGCAGGAGTTTATCTTGGTACCTTGTTCACAAGAGACGTTAGAATGGAGTGGGAGATGGAAAGACAGATTCTGTCATTGTCTGCAGCAATGCAGGTGCTGCTTTGGGCTGTTGTGGTAAAGAAAGAACTGAACAAAAAACAAACTCTTAATTTACTGGTCCATCTATGGTCTGAAAGAAGATCCTGGAGAAAAGCAGCTAAAATGAGCTTCGTTGTCTGGGTGGCTGTGATCTGCCTTAAAGATGGGGTGAGAAGCCCTACCTCAACCTGTCCACCTGATGCCTCCTGCTTGCTTCAGTTTAGACCTTTGTAGCCAACCCTGACATCTTCACCTGAAGCACCAATAGCATAATTAAGAGATGAAGGTCAGTTCAAAAAGCTTGACTCCCTATTTGCACTACCCTCATTACGTGAAATACTTCTTGTGGTTCATTATTATGAATGATTTAAAAAAGCAGTTTTAAATATTTTTGTTTCCATATTTCCCACATTAATGGATTTTGTTAAAATATTATTGAGGATCTTTTGTTGTTTGTTCTTTCAGGGCTTCCACGGCATCATGTCTGGAATCACCTGGGAGGTCAATGCAGAAAATTTTGTCTTTAACCAGGGAATGACTGACCACAAGATACCAAGTGACCTAGAGATGAAAGAGGAGCAAGAGGAACCAGAACCCAAGCTGATGACAGAGATAAAAGCAGAACCAGAATCTCAATCAATTAAAAAAGTTGAACTCTGCATTCCTCAAGATGAAGAACAGCTTGTAATGAAACAGGAAATGGATGCCTTTATGTTGCCTGCTGCTTATGAGGAAAGATTACACAGAACGGAACCAGAACTAATAGAAATGACAGAGATAAAAGAGGAACAAGAATCACAACAAATCAAAGAGGAACTGGCTGAACTCTGCATGGTTCAGGATGAAGAGCAGTGTGTGAAAAAACAGGAGACTGAAACCTTAATGATGACTCCAGCTTTTCAGGAGATTTCACACAGGGAACCAGAACCACAACAGATAACAGAGATAAAGAAGGAACAAAAACCTGCACAGATTAAAGACAAACAAGAGAATCACTGCAGTGATGAAGATAGAGGCCAGTTTGTTTTAAAGCAGGAGACTCACTCCATGATGGTGATGCCTTCAATCCTGCCACACAGCAGTCTATTGGACCCAAACAAGGACCAGCTCCTCTTTTCAGACTCGCCTGAACCTGACCCACATCAAGGAAGCCACTATAGAAACTCCAGATCACATAGCGAAGATCAAAAACCAAAGAAGAGATGTAAGAAAACCAGAAAACACACCGACAGTATGACCAATTTTAAACGGAAAAGGCCTTATTGTGAAATATGTGGTAAATTTTTCACTTTGCACAGATATCTAGCTTATCACATAAGAAGTCACTCAACTGACAAACCTTTCCAGTGTGTAACCTGTGGAAAGGGTTTTATTCAGAAGAGCAAGTTGAACAGTCACATGAAGACTCACAGTGGAGAGAAGTCGTATCTTTGTGAGCTGTGTGGTAAATCTTTTTGTAACAGTAGTCAGTTGGCTCACCACAGAAGAGTCCACACAGGAGAGAGGCTTTTTCCCTGCCTCACGTGTGGAAAGCGTTTCAAACATAAAAGTCATTTAAATGTTCACATACAAACCCACACAAGTGAGAAGCCATACCCCTGTAAAGTGTGTGGGAAATCTTTTACAGTAAGAAAGCGTTTTGCTCATCACTTGAGATCTCATACAGATGAGAAGTCTTTCTCATGTCTGACCTGTGGGAAAGGCTTTATCCGCGAAAGTAAGTTGAGATATCATATGAGAAATCACATGGATGAGAAGCCATATCCTTGTGAGCTGTGTAATAAATCTTTCATACAGAACAACAATTTGGCTCGTCACATGAGAACTCACACTGGAGAGAGGCCAGATTCCTGTAAGGTTTGTGGTAAATCTTACAGTGAGAGTCATTTGACGTATCACATGAGGACTCACACCGGGGAGAAGCCATATTCTTGTGAATTGTGTGGTAAATCTTACATAACCAGTAGTGATCTGACACGTCACATCCGAACTCACACCGGGGAGAAGCCATTTTCTTGTGAGTTATGTGATAAATCTTACAGAACCAGTAGTGACCTCGCTCTTCACATTAGAACCCACTCAGGGAACAAGACACATTCTTGTAAAGTGAGTGATAAATCTTTTAGTAACAGAAGTCACCTGACTGCTCATCTAATAACTCACTCAGGGAGGGGGCCGTTTTCTTGTGAATCGTGTAATAAATCCTTTGGCAGGAACAGCGATTTGACTCGTCACTTAAGAACGCACACGGATTAGAAACCGTGTTCTTGAGAATAACTTGGCCAATCAGGGGTGATGATGAAGGATGAAGGATTAATCCCCAGGGTTTTCAACAAGATGCTGGCAACCATTGACAAGCAGAGGGTGAAATACTGACTGCTTTTGAATGATGAAAGACATCCCAAAGTGCCATCTACTGGACAAAAGAATTATGTACTTAAAATTACTTTACCCATTGGATCATTTTAGATTCTAAATGTCCTCTTTTGTGAATTTATTTGCATATAGAAACAGTAATTAATGCTTTTGTATTGATTTGATCTGAAACTTAGGCTGAAATATTATTCCTTTGAAAGTGAGGAATGAAAAAGGTTCTTGTTTTAAATCACACCTTTGATTTTTGTTTTTGTATCACATAATTTTATTGTATTTAATAACTTATTTTACCCTGGTAATGTTTTTGCTGCTTGGATTTTATATGAAACACATTGTAACTTCTAACGTTTTAGGAAGTGCTCTAAGCAAATAAATCTTTGTTTACTTTCCACGTGAATTCTTGTAGTGTTTAATGTAACTGTTTTTACTTTTGGGATATTTATAGTGGGAAAAAATCTTTTATGGACTTCACTTATTACATCTTTAATAAAACACATTGTTTGCAAGTCTTTATAGTAACATTTTTGTAATTTCACATCATTATTTTCTGTGCTTTTTTCCTCCCTGTCCTGTCTTGCAGAATTGTTGTCTGAGTGCCAACAAGCAGCCCAACAGATTTACTTTCACAAGTGGAGCCCCACCCTCATGCTTACACATGTAAACACTCACACCCAACGTAAAGACACAACAATAGATGGTGTACGCTCACTTGCACTTCCCATACATACTCTAAACTCCCAGATCCAGGTACAGATACCCCAGGAGGCGGTCCCCTTCCTTCCAGGATGGAGACAGGGAGACCACTCAAGCCACCAGTCCAGACTTTACAACATTATTCCACAAAACAGAACCACCATGACCATGAAACGGCTTGTTTTTTTCTGACATTTATTGATGGTCCTTAACGGCGAATCAGCGTCTGCAGGAGGAGGGAGCAAGCAGAGAGCAGCTGCCTGTAATCAGACTGTCTGCTCGGATCAATCTAGAGGAAGTCCTGCTGTATCCGCGGAGCACAAATATCCAATCTAAAACAAACTTTACCGCAGTCAAAAAAACACAGTTCTGTGCTTTAAAGTCCGTGTCCCTATTATTGTCTTTATTATTGCCATGGCTGACACAAAAACCTCCTCATAAAATTGGAACTTCTTCAGGCAAACTCTGGAGCTTCACCAGTCCAGACGGCAGCGTCTCTCCTCGCTGCTTCTCCTGCCACCCCCCGCCTGAGTGGATCGGAGCCGCAGCGCCTAAAACGAGCCAGTGGAGAAGGAGCATTATTGTCGCGGTTCTTGCCCGTCCCGCCATTATTCATTGAATAAAGCCAAGCCACTCTTTCATTGCATCTGCCATTGAACAAGAGACTGGTAAAGGAAAATAAGCACGGGTAGCTCCTCCACACGCGCATCTGTCCACACTTTGCTCAGACGCGTCTAGAGCGTCTGACTTCAAACTTGAGGCGCTGGACGACTTTTTGGCGTTCGGTCTGAACGCATCATAAGTTGCCCCGGCTTCTCTTCAAATATGAGTGTCTGCTTTTGTCCAGAAGGGGGCGCATCCGTTATCCGGCGAAAGAAGTTGCCATCGTGCTGAAACACGTTTCCGTCTCTCATTGTGATACAGTTTCAGGATCAGTGTCACAAAGTAAGTCATCTATTTCTGCTCCCAGTTTGTGTTTTATAAGTTAAGCTTCTTATCTGATTAGAGATCAGCGTGTGGCATCTCTAATTGCGATATGAATATGCTGTTTGTCTTTACAAGTTTATATTAAACTCCCTTGGTTTCTACTGTGGATTATCGTTTTGTTTTTAGTTGCTTTCAGTTGAGAGAACCATGCATAACACCACCTTTCTGCAGTAATTTCAGGTGTCCATACGGAGGCGCCAGAGTCCTGGAAAACGTGTTACTCATCAGATGACATTGGCACTGTATGAAATTTGAGTTTTTTGTGTATTTTAAATGAAGTAATGTAATATTTACTTAATGTGGACCATTCTTTTATGTTGTGTATATCTATGCTGGGAACAGTGAGCATAAACCCTCTGAGCTCTGTGGTGACATTCTTTTTTAGACCATTTAAGCTGTTTATTTCCCACATGTCTGGATTTTCTATTTATTGGCTTCATCTCTTTGAACATATCAACAATATACTGTAAACATCTAAATGTGAAACTTAACTTCGACATGGACCTTTCTGGCAAACTAAAACCCATGAAAACTATTTTTAATTGCTTGTTATTTACAAAATGTCTTTCAGTCTAAGTTCATTATATACATTTCCCCTGCTGGTTTATATTTGGGTCTTTCTGCTTATTCTGTGACAAATGGCAAATTTTTAAGAGAGGAACACAATGAAGATAAGACAGAACTCCTTTCAGCTAATTCTGCTCCATAACTGCTGTAATAAAATATATATTTTCCTGTTTAATTGTAAAAAGTAAATTATAATCATTTTTTTGCACTAATTCTTTCACATCTAACAATTTAAAGTTTTTATACTTATTATAAGTTCATTTGTTCTTCACTCTGACAGGCTTTCCACAAAATCACATTTAGTGGTCGTCACAGGTTGTTGATGACCACTTTCTCATAAACCAAAAGAGGGACATTATTCCTGACCCCAGGTCACCAAAAGCACAGGAGGGCCCGGAGCCTTAGCAGATTATAGACACCAACGAGGATCCGGACTCTCAACCAATCAAAGAAGAACAGGTTGAACTCTGCATTCATTTTGAGGAAGAGCAGCTTTCAATAAAACAGGAAACTGACACTTTTATGGTGACTCCTGCTTACAAGTACACAGATCCAAATAGAGCAGCAACAGAAAAACCAGAGGCAGTGAAGATCGAAGAACAAGAGGATCTCTGCTGTGATCAGAATGGAGAGCAGCCTTGTGTGAAGCAAGAGACTTGGACCATTCTGGTGATTTCTGCTTGCAAGCAAATATCCTACAGTGAACCAGAACCACAGCCAAGAACAGAGGCAAAGGAGGAACCAGAACCTGGGCAGCATAAAAACGAACAAGAGGATCTCTGCTTCAGTCAGGATGGAGAGCACTGGTGGTGGAGGAGGCAAATGCATTTATAGTGACTCCTTCTTTTAAGAAAAAAGACAACAGTGAACCAGGGCCAAAGGAAAAACACATCTCTGCAAGCTCCCCTGAAACTCAGAACCAAAATCATCCAAGAAGCAATCACAAAGATTCAGGATCAAATGGAAATAAAGATCTGCAGCAAGTGGAGAAACATCAGAAAACCAGAAATCACAGTGGCAATGTCGACAACCCAGAACTGAAAATGCATATGGAGTAAATGTTACACTGAGTGCAGACACCTGACTGCTCTCAGGAGAACTCACACATTTAAAAAGCCATTCACCTGCAGAGTATGCAGTAAGCCCTTTGAACGGCGTTATCATTTGCTTCACCACAGGACAACTCACAGGGGTGAGATGCCATTCCAATGCTCCACCTGTGGAAAAGGTTGTACCAAACAGTAGTACCTTGAATGTTCACATGAGAATTCACATAGGTGAGAAGCCTTATACTTGTAGAGCAAGTGGTAAATCTTACACTTTCCATAATTATTTGTTTCGTCACAAAAGAGCTCACACAGGTCAGCAGCCATTCCCGTGTCTGACATGTGGGAAACGTTTCATTGATAGAAATACCTTGAATCAACACATCAGGGTTGATGAAAGAGTGAGATGCCTTTCTCATGTCCTATGTGTGGAAAAGGTTTTGTCCAGAACCCCTACTTGACTGCTCACATGAGAACTCATTTGGAGGAGAAACTGTATCTTTGTAAGTTGTGTGATAAATCTTTCTTAAATAGCAGCGTTTTGGATCATCATCTCCTGACTGACACAGATGAGAGGCCTTGTTCATGTCTGACCTGCAGGAAAGGGTTTAGTGTAAGAGATTCTTTAAATGCACACATGTTCATATAGGTAAGAAGCCTTTCTTCTGCCCAACCTGTGGTAAGAAATTTGGTCATAAAAACAACTTGACCGTTCTCATGAGAACTCACACGGTTGATAAGCCAGATGGCTGAGAGTTATGTGATAAATCCTTCAGAAGTCATAGTGGTTTGGTTCGCCACAAAATAATTCACACAGACAAGAAGCCTTTCTCATGTCTGACCTGTGGAAAATGTTTTAATCAGAAAAGTAGTTTAAAAAGCCATAGCGTTGGTCACATGAGTGAGGACCCATATCATTGCAGAGTTTATGATAAATTTTGAAGAGACTGCAGTGATTTCGTTCGTCACGTTTGAACTCACATGGGTGAGAAGCCATATTCGTGCAAAGTGTGCTGTATATCCTTTTGGACGAGCAGTTCTCTGACTAAACATGGGAGGATCCACATGGGTGAGAAACCATAATCATGTCAAACGTGGTAAATCATTCAGTGCCAGCTATCGGTTGAACCGACTCAAATGTAGATTTAACAAAATATAATTCAGTGTTTGGAAAGCTAATGGTGAAAGCAATTTCATTGCATTGCTTTTATTCTTACATAAACCTGCAGTCACAGTGCCATCTACAGGGCAAATGAAGAAACAAAAGCTGTCCAAGGTTTTGTTCGCTCTTTAGATTATAAACATTTAGTGAAGATATGTTCGGTGTTCTGGATCACACATTGTGGTCTTCATTTAGATGTTTGGGTCACTAACTTTTAAATTGCAAATCAGACCCCGGTACCCGGTTTGTTGATTTTTGTTGCTGTTGGATTATCTTGAGCACTTTGTTGCTTTTATTTTATGTGAAACACATTGTTACTGACTTTTTGTCTCTTACTTTACCTTTTGTTAAATTTAGAGCAGTGTTTTGGTAAAGTGATCTAAAGATTTTATCTCTTGTGTTTTAACTGATGCTATTTTATAAATGTTTTTTTTCCTCAGCATTCGATGTACTTTGTCTCAGATGACCTATCTAGTTGTGCTATAAGATTTCGATTTGATTTAGCAATTTTATTACAAAAACAGACAAGCAGAAATAAAAATACACAACAAACCTAATGGCTGGCACATGATTTGGTGGTGTGACCCAATACATTGGTCTGCAGAGTCTTGGCTTCCCTTTTCCTGACGCTAGACATGTAGAAGATGATCAGCAGGTTGTTGTTGTGCAATAATATGCTTAAGTCATTTAATATTTAATTAAATAACTTTCAGTCTGTCAAGTATTATACTGAGAATACCACCCAAATATGGTGGTGGCATTAGAACAACAGATGAAATAGTGATTCGAGCACTGGCGTTATTAAACAGTAAACTCTGCACACATATGGGATCATTTATCTTCAAAATATATGAATTTATCAACAAAAATAAGTTTTACTTTTTATCAAAAAAAGTAAAGTTCAGTTTTTGTTAACAAACTCTTTACTAGGCTAGAACAATGCAACTAAAACTGCCAGACAAAATGAAGGAATAAAAGAATCTAATGAACTATATATAAATGAAGGAAAAGGGGACCAAGAAAAAGGTTGAAAAGCATACCCAAAACAAAAATGATCAAATTATGACAGTTCAATATGGATATTTATGTTAAAGAACTAAGGTTTGTCTTGAGGAATTTGGAAATGAGGTCAAATTAATTTTAAAACTAAGACAATAACTGGTATGTCTTCAAACAACCACAATGCAAAACCAAAAGGTAATTAAACATTTTTTGAATAAAATCATATTTTAAATAATGATTTACCAAATTAGCAATTAATAATGTTTTTGGACAATTGATTTTCGGTGTTTTATTTAGGCATCATATGGACCCATGCAGGGCTCTGGTTTCAATGCGGTCTTCTTCAGGCAGTGGGAAAACCGCTCCATCCATTGTGATTAGAGACAACATCTCTTCTGGGGAAATTTCTGATTCTTTTTTTGCAGAAGTTTGGAAAAAAAGTTTAAGAAAGCTTGTCTTAATTATCCCCTTAGCTTGATCACTGGGTACACTCAGATCATTACTTAGCTTTTGGTTGTCTTTCAATCGACATGTACAGGAATGCCAAATCATAGTCAACTTTGTATCGAAGGATTTTTCCAAGTAGAGTCCTTCTCGCCAGCGCATTACAAAGACATTGAGGTTCTTGCGTGCTGCCTCTCCTTATGCTGCCGGTCAGCAGGATAGAGAAAGAGTTGCAGCTGGGATAAGTGTTTTGATTCCAGCTGTGACTCTTCCTTGCTGGGTTTGGCCTAAAAACATAGATTAATGCTGTGCAGTGTGGGATTCAGAGTTGTCTGTTTTTTTTGTTTACCAGTCTCTTTATTTTTGTTATTGCCATAGGCCCTGTGGCCTGAGTTATGCGTTTTGCCTTGCGTCTGCCTTTTTGCTCCTCCTTTGTGCAGGTTGGAGCAAAACGAATATAAGCTGTCTGTTTTCTCCTTACGGAAGAGAGAAGAAAGGGTCTCTCCCTCTGCTTGTCTTCGCCATGCTCCATGATGCACGTGTTTGGGCTGCTCTGCTGCTGGGCCGTGTCTCATCCCCATTATGCACATTTAAGTTTGCCTTTATCTTTAAATAAATGTTAATTTTTACCTATGGCAGGGTCTCCAATTTTTGTTATAGCGCTGAGCCAGCCATAACAGTTTGCTGTACATTTTAGTCCGTGTTTCATCCCATGGCTGGGGCACCAGTGCTAATAGTTCTTGTGTGGGAGAAGATGCTCCCCAGTCTCACCAGCTTCTGCTAGTGAGTCAGGAAACTGATGGTCCACTAACAGGTGGTGGACAGCACTGCAAGCTGGGTGAGCTTCTGGTGGAGGATTGATGGGTTGATGGTGTTGAAGGCTGAGCAGAGGTCCATAAACTGGATCCTAGTTGTAACCGGGACATCTGACTCCCCTAAAGTAAGACCATATGTGGAGGACGCTGCGATAGGGCACAGCTGGCTCGTTATGAGGACAGGTAAATCAGCATTTGGATTTAAGAGCAGGTAGATAGGTGAGAGGATCAGATTTCATACTGATGTGACATTGATCTGGTATGTCTCTGCTAAACATCTGTTTCTTTGGGAGTTTTCTGCTATGTTAACCACTTCTTAATTTTTAAGGATTAGATTCTCTGAGAAGGAGTTACGCACGATGTGCACATATTGACCGGTTTTCATTTATCAGTAGGTAAAACGCATCATTATCTCGTGTATTTCTTTTTTTTTTTTTAGGTTGCTGGTCTCACAAAGCTTTTTCTCTTTGTAGGTTGGCCTGCTACTGTTTTCAGTTACTTTTTAGATTTCTTCTGGCTGTTTTTTTAACAATAGAGAAATTTTAGATACACAGCCTTTTAAAAATTATTTTAGGGTGGCGTTAGGCCGTTCATGAGTTCAACAATATATTAATACCGAAGGAGAGTTTCATTTGTTTGGGTTGTTAGTGTGTCTTTTTCTTGTGTGAGTAGGTTTTTTGGGGAACACGTAGTGTGGTGTCTTTATTTTGTGTTTTTGTATTTTTATTCCTCTCCTCCAGGTAGTCCAATTTCACCTGGCTTGAATAGAATATTAGCCAAGTTATTCTCACATTATAAAAACATTATAAAATGTTATTGAACCGTGAGCCACGGTTCTGTTGATTCTTACAAATTTACCTGTATGGGTTCTATACTACAAGAGTCTGAGGGTTTCTCTGATGACTTCACAGTACTGCTGGATTTATACTGAGATTAAATTACACACAGGTGGATTTTAATACCTGCAACCTGTTCTCGTTAGGACAACAGGATATGAAGGGTTGAAACGGACCTAAAGAAACATCAAACTGGGTTCACACAGCAAACAATTGACAATGCTCAAACATGTATTGGATTGTAAATGATGCAGCAAAATAGAGTAGACAAGTGTAAACTGTTAAAGAAAGAAAAATATACATTACTTTAAATAACGTGATATGTAAGGACTTTAAAAATACCCATAGTTAAACTTTCTAAAGACAGAATTATAGGATAGAATGTATTTTTTCCAGTTTATCTCCTGTTCAATAAGAGGCGGTATTGCACCTGCAATCCGGTTGGCAACCGTTGAAAGCAAAAGAGGAAGAAGAAAGGAATGTAAAAGTCAGTGCAGTTCTGCCCTCTAAACCGTTCTTCACATCGTGTCTCGTTGTGAGTTCTGACAGTATATTCAGCCTTCTTTCAATACCGAGGTTTGTCTGTTACAGGAGCAACAGCACCCTGAGAGACCAGTCAGCCTCCGAGCTAACTGAGAAGCTAACTCTCCGAGAAGAAGCAGCCAATTTCCTGTTAGAGAAAAGCACAAAAAGAGCTTCACACGGTGCATATCTGACATGCAGTGAACGCGACACTGCTACCTACCCTTCGTCTAAGGAACAAAAACAAGAACAACCGGTAAGAGGACCGTCGTTGACGAACTGACAACAAATGTTTGCTAGCTGCTGCGTTGTCGTTCAGTTGCTAAAAGCGTCAGCGTGTCCGCCATATTGGGAAGGGAAACGGCAGCAGGGAGAGCATTGAAGAGAGCGGATGGTCTTCAGTTTTTACCGGATTAAAAGCGATTTACAGCTCATATTAAACAAAACGATTCGTCGTACTAGTTAGGCATCTCTTGACTCTAAAATCTACTGCAAGGAAACGGGGTTTTAGGACTCCAATAAATTTCTACCAGCTCGAGGTTGATCAAAGTAAATAATAAAATACAATGTTTTCATTGCTGTAAAAAAGTAAACAAAAACCATATTGCCAAAATAAATTGAAAATCTGACGCAATTTCTCTGCCCTGACTGGCATTTCACACCATTATTAGTTCTGTGATTTCATTGCTCGAAGTCCCCTCTAAACCATTTCAGTGTTTTACTCCAACAACGCAAATTGTCCTCAAGTCTTTGCATTTCATAATCCGTTTTTCTCCTCAGACTGTATGGCCTTTCCTTATTACAGAATAACCTTTTTAAATGTCCGATGGCACTGTGTTACTCCTTGTTTTAATTATTTTTGTTAGGTTTATATGATGCATATATTCTGCTTTATGAATTACGTGTGTTGCTCTATTTTGGAGAATATGTTTTATAATTATTGCCTCAGACCTCGTCCAGTAAGTATAATATAGTAAAATTAGTAAACCATATGAAATATGGAATTAATCATATTCTAGTACTGGTTGGCCTTATTTAAAACTGATATGTTTCAGAAAATAGTTTGTACATGGTGAATGCCAGTTGAGAGTATAAAAAATGGTCTCCAAAAATTTTGCGTTTTACTTACTCCTTAATATTAATTCCATATTTTTCCGGAGGTGTTTGAATATTTGTTTTATGATTGCAAATACCACTAATTTGGTCTTTGCAAAGTTAAGTGATTCTCTCAGGTTTTCAGCATAGGCATTTTCTTTGTCATATCCTCTGGTGCACTTTTAATATCAATATTGTCTGCAGAAAGATTTGTGTCATCAGCAAACAAGAAAATCTTCAAAACATTTGTGTAGACAATAGTTTTTGGCCCAATAGTGACACCACTAATGTTGTCATTACTTAACAAACTGTCTTCTACAGACATAACTACTTAACCAATTAAGTGCCACCCTCTGATCCTATGTTCTTCTAGTTTACCCATTTGGATTTTGTGGTCAGTTGTATTAAAAGCTTTTTCTATAAGAATATATTCAACTTTATTTGAGACAATCTGGTGCATATATAAAAAAAATAAAGCAGACGCAGCCTTCCTAAAACACACAGACACTTTTTCCAGTGTTTCTGGAGGCTTGAAGGATGGCCTGGGTTGCTTTGTATAGTATCCTGGACGACCCCAACTTTAGTCCTTTCCCCAAAAATACTTCAGTTTGTTCCCCTTTATTTAGTGCTTTTATTTAGCCAAAGTAATAAATATTTGTTACCCAGCAGGTTTAAAATCAATTCTGCCATGCAATCTTGCATTTCTGCACTTAGGGCAACAAGTTGTCCATCGTGTTTTTCAGGCATATGATTTGTATTCCTAAATAATCTGATGAGAGCCATTTAAATTGTCAGTTTACCCTCACAGATGGTGGGCAGACCTCAGATAAAGAGATTGCTTCCCAGTTTTTTAATATCCCAAAAACCGGATTTAGAAGAGTTGTCGGTTCTATGATTCATAAAGAGGCGTTAAGCTCACAAAGGCGGACACAGCACCTGCTTCTTTCAAATTTAAATTTAGTTAATGGTACACAATCCCGGGGTGTACGTGTTGGGTAATTAGTTTTCAGTCCAATATGTTTTAAGAGATTAGGGAAGAACAAAAGGAGTAATTGTTGAAATCAAGCAGTCCTGCATATAATGTCAAATTCTGATAAAGGGAGGAAGTTTAAACTCATAGTTTGGGAAATATAAGTTCAATACTGCCAAGAAGAAACCGATTGAGGGTTGGTTAAACCCTTGGCAATATTTTGGACAAGATTTATGTCATTTGAATTATGTAAAATCCAGGTTTTTAGTTTGTAAGTTTTATGAGTAGAGGAAGTAAGTAAAGCTCTATAAAACAGGAGAAACTAATGAAAGGAAACAGCAGATGTTGAATGTAGAGATTATTAAGTCATATTTGGCTCCTGGCTGACTGCATATACACAGTCTGTTAGTAGTTTACTGTTTAACGTGTTTGAGTATGTCTGAAATTAAAGGGAATGTATAATGCTTTTAAATCCTTCCTTTTCACACTTAAATCATTCAGTTTGGACTATATAAAGTGGAACTGCAATGCATTTGTCTGAATTCCTTGTTGTAGCTCCACAGGCTCCTCTTTTACTCCTGTTCTGAGGTGCGCTTCGAGAGCAACATGTTTTGATGCTGTCCGTTTAAATGAAACTGAGGCACTCCACAACCCGCCCCACTACAGGTCAAGGTGCGCTCCTATTTAAACCGTTCGGCCATTTTTATCTAACGGCGGAGAAAATGAAATTGATCAGCCGGAAGTCCGTGACCTTATTTAGCTGTGTTTGCTGCAACAAAAAATGGTTATGGTTGCATGTATGTTAAACTTTAGAAAGACAGACTGTTTCATATAATTTAGTTATTAGTGAGCAAAATGCAAATTTGCATATATTTAATAGGGCAGAAAGTGCTTCTGAGAAGAACTGTTATGTGTGTGGAAAAGCCAAACAGTAATTTGATGTTTCTGCTTTATTTCTTTTTATATAAAAAAGGATGGATGAAGTGTTTATAAAAGGAGTGTTATGAACCACCAGTGCTAGCAACCATAACTCAGCCAGGACTGCCATGCTTCAGCCAATACAATGTTTGTTTTGCTGCTTTCACTGTGAACATTGCTGTAAATCCTGGCACACACCGTGTATGTCAGAAATCCTGTGGGTAATTGAACATCACTCTGTCCAAAATGTATAGTAACACCCGTCACACTGCAGAATTAGTTGCTGCAGCAGAAAGGGCCTACGGAGATGTGAGTGCAATAGTGATTGGACACCAAGGTTTGGGTGTTTTTGCTGTTATTAGAGTTACGATATAAGGAGATCAATATAGACTTTATTATCCCTAAGGGGCAATTTGGTTTGCTTCCAACGAAGAAAAGTACAAATACAACTGACAGAAATACAAAACTAGGTACAACATGCATGAATACAACCAGGACTCAAACATGGGCTGCTACAGTCTCTATTTGGACCTTTCAGGTCAAATTAATGACAATAACGGAGACAAATTAACATTTCTATCTTTTTGCATTGCACTTTATAATTAAGTATCTGTGATGACTTGATTTGTGATAATAAGACTGATTTATTTTGTCTCATAGAAACCTGGCTGCAGCAAGAGGATTATGTTACTAAAAATGAGTAACTCCTTCCAGTTATTTAAATTTTCACATACCTCGAAATACTAGGCGAAGAGGAAGAGTAGCAACCATCTTTCAGTCCAATTTATTGATTAGTCCCAGACCAATTAATAGCTACAACTCGTTTGAATATTTAATCCTTAGTTTTCCTCATCCAAATTGCAAAGCAGTAAAACCACTTCTGTTTGTTGTTTTGTACCGTCCACCAGGCCCTTACTCTCAATTTTTAGATCCGTTCTCAGACTTCAGAGTTAGTGTTAAATACCAAAGAGGTAATTATAGTGGGGTATTTTAACATTCATGTTGACACTGAAAGTGATAGCATTAAAGGCTATATTTAGACTATCTTAGACTCAATTGACCTTGCTCAAAACATTAGCAAATCTACCCACCTTTGCCTTCATTCTCTGGACCTTGTGCTGACATATGGCATTGAGTGTAAAGAAATAACAATATTTCCTCATAACCCTGGCTGAACATTGTTTAATAACCTTTGAGTTTAATTTAACTGAGTACTCCACACATGAAAGATAATTTCATTATAGTAGATCATTATCAGAAAATGCTGCAACAAACCTTTTACAGAATCTGTTCCATTTAAATGTCCTCATTATTACAGAAAAGCACAGTGAAGGGCAATCATTTCATTTCTCCCATTTCACAAACTAATCTTTTTTTCATAATGTCACTTTGTGGTGCATTAGACAATGCAGCCCCCTTGAAAAAGAAGGTAATAATTCATAGGTGGCTGACTCCCTAGTTTAATTCTGAGCTGTGTACTTTAAAGCACCATGTCACAAAATTGTAGAGAAAATGGCACTCTACACACCTAGAGGATTCCTACTTAATCTGGAAAAATAGCCTATTGTTGTATAAAAAGACACTTCACCAAGCTAGAACAGCTTATTTCTCATCATTACTAGAAGAGAACAAGAATAATCCTAGGTTTCTCTTTAGTACAGTTGCTAAACTTACACAGAGTCATAGCTCTGTTGAGCTATCCATTCCCTTAGCTCTTAGCAGTCATGACTTTATGGGATTCTTCTTAAATAAAATTGATTCTATTAAAAATAAAATCATTGACATACTCCCGAAGATGATTACTTCATCCTCAACAAGTGAGAGAACATTGGAAGTAACTGTAGAACCTGATTTGTGTTTGGACTGTTTTGATCCTGTGGAGCTTCCTGAGTTATCAGAAATATTAGCTTCATCTAAAAATTCCTTCAACTTGTAAAAATGTTAGACCCAATCCCAAAACCAAAAATTATTTAAGAAAAGGGGGGTTTTTCCCTCTGATTACCAGGGGCCCCATTTTAGATATTATTAATCTATCTTTAGTAAATGGAAAATGTAACCATAATTTTTAAGGTAGCTGTAATAAAACCCTTTAAAACTTAAGAAAACCTTCGCTTGATCAAGATGATTTAATAAATTACAGACCTATATCCAATCTTCCCCTTCTTATCTAAAATTCTTGAGAAAAAATAGTTGCTAATCAAATGTGTGAGCATTTAAAAATACAGCAATGACCTTTTTGGAAGAGTTTTCTTAAAGGTTTCAGAAGTCATCATAGCACTGAAACAGCTCTGCTGAAAGTCACTAATGATATTCTTATTGCCTCAGATAATGGACTTGTGTCTGTACTGGTTTTTTGTTAGATTCCAGTGCTGGCTTTTGATACAGGTCGAAATACCAATATTCTCTTAAAAAAGGCTGGAATATGCTGTAGGGATGGGGGGAAAACACGCGGGGCTGGGGGGTTAAAAAATCTTATTTGTCTGACAGATTCCAG
This sequence comes from Crenichthys baileyi, assembly GCA_036173005.1. Taxonomy (NCBI): domain Eukaryota; kingdom Metazoa; phylum Chordata; class Actinopteri; order Cyprinodontiformes; family Goodeidae; genus Crenichthys; species Crenichthys baileyi. The sequence continues at coordinate 944,070 of JAHHUM010000581.1, read as the reverse complement.
TTTGGGGTTTATGTAAATGATAAATCATCTTTAAAACTCCAGGGTTAATTGTGGAGTACCCACAGGGTTCAGTACTTGGGGCCCAAATTTTTTTTACTATATGTATGCTTCAAATTGGTCAAATATCAGGCAGCATAGGATAAATTTTTCACTGTTACGATGATGATACTCAGCTTTATTTATCCATTAAATCCTGATGAGCCCAACCAGTTAGATAGAACTACAAGCATGTCTTGAAGACATAAAAAACTTGGATGACTTTTAAAATTTTTTTCTGCTTCTAAATTCAGAAAAGACAGAAGTTGTCGTTTTGGGACCGGAGTTTTAAAAAAAAGAAAATGCTTAGTCAATCACTTAAACCTGGATGGCACTTAATTTGACCTCCGGTAATAAAATAAAAAAACCTTGGGTGTTATGTTTGACCAGGACAATTTCATTTAAATCCCAAAAATTAAAAAAAGGTTTCTAGGATTTACTTCTTTCACCTCTGGAACATTGCCCCAAAATTAGAAATATTCTGTCCAGGATTGATGCTGAAAAAAAGTCCATGCATTTTTTTACTTCAAGGCTGGGGCTATTGTAAATTCTTTACTATCAGGATGTTCCACAAAAAAGCAGTTAAAAACCTTCAGCTGATTCAAAAATTGCAGGCAAAGAGTTCTGATGAAAAAATTAAAAAAAAGAGATCATATTTTCCCCTATTTTTTGCTTCCCTTCATTGGCTCCCTGTTAAAAAACTAGAAAAGATTTAAAAATTCTCCTTCTCACATATAAACCCTTAATGATCTAGCTCCATCATACATCAGAGATCTGATTGTTCCATATGTTCCTAACAGAGCACTTCGTTCTCAGACTGCAGGTTTACTGGGTTCCTAGAGTCTCTAGGAGAATGTGAGGCAGATCCTTTAGTTATCAATTCAAAATTAATTTGGTTTATTTATATGGCGCCAATTCACAAAACATGTCGTCTCAAAGGCACTTCACAAAAGTCAGGTACATACATTCCAATTAATCCTAACCATTGAACAGTGCAGTGAGAGTTAGTTATTTTATTCAAAATTGAATAAAAAGGTTATCTAAGGAAACCCAGCAGATTGCATCCAGTCAGTGACTTGCAGCATTCCCCCCCTCCTGGTTTTAGCATGTAGAGACAGTGGACAGTCACTGGCGTTGACTTTGCAGCAATCCCTCATACTGAGCATGCATGTAGCGACAGTGGAGAGGAAAAACTCCCTTTTAACAGAAGGAAAAACCCAGCAGAAAAAGGCTCAGTGTGAGCGGCCATCTGCCACGACCGACTGGGGGTTAGAGAGAAAAAGAGCAGAGAACAAAAAAACAAAGAAGCACTGATCCAGGAGTACTTTTTTATGGGGAAGAAAAATAAATGTTAATGGATGTAGCTCCTTTAGTCGTTTCATCTAGAAAAGGAAGAACAGATAAAACTCTGAGCCAGTTTTAAGGTTAGAGTCTGAAAGAGAGCACATAGAGTTAGACACAGTAAAAGCTCAGTCAATCGCCATGTCTAGGAGAGAGAAAGGGGTTTAAACACTGAAAGACAGGGGCCTGTGGATCATTTTAGAGGGTGAGCATTAAGTTGTTGCCAGCAGAAGCTCGGACGATGCCCCTCTCCAGAAAGGTGTCACAGGTAGACACAGAGTCAGGCCAGGTGTAGCTTCCAGGAAGAGAATAGAGAGAGAACAAAGTTAAAAGCTGAAATAACAGCAAATAATGAAAAATTGGAGAGTAGTATGAGGCTCCTCTCCTGTGGAACCAGCTCCCAGTTTGAGTCTGTGAGGCAGACAGCCTGTCTACTTTTAAGGCTAGGCTTAAAACTTTCCTTTTTGATAAAGCTTATAGTTAGAGTGGCTTAGGTTATCCTGAGCTATCTCTGTAGTTATGCTGCTATAAGCTTAGGCTGCTGGAGGACATAATGACCACTTTCACTCTCTTCGCTACATTCTCACACTACTCTCCAAGTACCACGACTGCGCAACTACGCGTACAAGGCTCAGGCGGACTGGCAATTTGTCCATTCTGGAGAAGTCCGGAAAGGCTGTTCGGTCCAGGATCGTCGGCCTGCCTCATTAATCACCCGAAAAGTTACACTAAGTGCATCAAACAGGGCTACAATATGGGGGGTGGCTCATCTCAGAGCAACCGTGGAGCCAACCAGAGGGTGGGTCTGTTCGCCCAGGAATAGGTGGAAGCAGAGCGGCTTAACCCAGACTGAAGTTAGCGTTAAACCTGAGAGCTGGCTCAGAATGGGCTAATTGTAAGCTAGTGCTAATCACTGATTCACCAGCAAGACATGAGGTGGAGGTTCACTAACGAGCATCATCAGGGTCATGATGAGAGACTTTCACCTGAGCTACTTGTGAAGTTAAATGGCCTAAAACAGTAGAACCCTCTATGTGAGGTTCTAGCTGGATCTGCATCATGATGTGAAAAAATATCTGATCATCAGTCAAAATCAAAGCATTTAATCCTAAAGTTACTAAAAACTTAAAATATCTCCTGGTGCCAGAAAGACGTAGTAGAAAGAGCAACATTAAGCCTCCATCTTCTCTTTCATATCTTCTGATCCTAAACATTCAGCTCTGGGTTGTTTAAAAGTGGAGAATGAATAAGAAATAAATCAAAGCAATTGATCACAGGTGGATCATTAATTAGTTAACGGTTATATTTTTCTGAATAAGTATGTAACATGTAATATATATAAACTAAACTCATTAAACAAGGATACAGTTTTACTGAAGGTAATACATACATACCACTTTATGTATTCATTTATTAATCACTGTAATATTAGTACTGATAACAGGACAAAAGATGAGAGTTCAAGAAAGGTCCAGGATGAGGCTCCATGTCCTATTTTAAACACCTTTTTTTTCCTACAGAAAGTGTTAAATAGTATAGACTGAACTAATGGCTCAGTGGAGAACAACAGACTAAGTGAATGAAGGGCTGGAAGGATGGCAGTAAAAGAACAGGTTCATGAAAGAAGGAACGTATTTTAATGTAATGTTGGGATAGCCACAGCATAATTAAAATAAATAAATGTGTTTTTTAGGGTCTTACCATTTCAAATAAAATTTAAGAAAATCAATTTAATACCAGTTTTCTTTTTAGAAATGTAAGAAATTATGACAATGGAGCCTCAGATGTGGGAGAGAGAGTAAATTTTAAAAAAGTCATTAACATAGATGAGAAAAGAAGCACATTTATTTGAGCCACAGTAAACATAGTTTCTTTGAGTTTAAGAACAACTTTAGTAACTATTTAGAGCCTGGACTAAAGACCCCAATGATTCAGACCCTAAAACACCACTGGTGGTGCCTCTACTTTATAAGTTAATTTGTTCCACGATGGAGCTCTTAACTGGAATATTCATATGTGGAATCATCGAAATGAATAGAAATACAATTAATCCATTCCAGATGAAGGTGCTCTAAAAATGTTACATATTTGGTTCTGTGTTAGAAAAAAGATGAAGTAAAAGTAAGCCTTTTATTAATTGCTGAACAGATGTGGAACAGAAAAACTGCATAGTGAATACAAAGAAAACAGGAAAGTTCAGTAAATCACATTAAAAGCATTTGAATGAATTTCTAAAACAGGAAGGCCAAGTTTACCTGACTCATTTTACAAAAGTAAATGATTCAATAAATAACGATACACAGAGCTTAACTCCCCCAATGCTAGACGGATCCTCAACCTGCCCATCTGTTGCTTGCGTTTGGGTCCTTCCAGCTAATCGTGTGACAAGTAGAGATCTGTAGCAACATGAAAAACCTCAGCTGGAACAGCCTAAAACCTGAAATTCTTCATTTAAAAAAGTTGTTTTAATATATTTTGTTAAAACTGCAACTAAAACAATGTTTGCTTCCACATTTTGGCTTGATTTCACATAATGTATTATAACATCTTAATATTAAAGTGTTTCTTTTGTTCTTTCTTCCCTGAGGTCTCCTAAAGCATAATGTCTGTTATTACTTGGGAGGTTGTTGGTGATCAGTTTCTCATCCAACAAGAAATCAACTCTATTCATGATCACAACTTACCAAACAATCCAGAGAGGAAAGAGGAACACGAGGAACCAGAACTGAAACAGATTAGAGAGACGAAGGACAATCCACAATATCAACCAATCAAGGAGGAACAGTTTGAGCTTGACATCTTTCATGATGAAGAGAAGTCTGTAGTGAAGCAGCAGGCAGACACCTTTCTGGTGACTTCTGCTTATGAGGAAATATTCCATTGTAAACCTGAGCTGCAGCAGATGATTGAGACAAAGCAGGAACCAGAAACTTTACAGATTAAAGAGGAACAGAAGGAACTCTGCAGTAATCAGGATGAAGAGCAGCTTGCAGGGAAGCTGGAGGCCTTCAGAGGGACTCCTGTTTATGAAGAAAAATACCACATTGAATCAGACCCAAACCAGGACCAACTTCAGTCTTCAAACTCCCCTAAAGCTGAGAACCAACGTCGGGAAGGAAGCAATGATGAAGTCCTGGTATCAATTGGAGACGAAGAGCTGAACACTGAAAAGGGACGTCACAAAATCCAAAATCAAAGTGACAATTTTGACCATTTTAAACTGAAAGCGCTACAGAAAAATGTACCTTCTTGCAAAATATGTGGTAAATGTTTCATTCAGCCTAGGTACTTGGTTATTCATATGAGCATTCACACGGGTGCAAAACCTTTTCAGTGTGGAACTTGTGGAAAATGTTTCACCAGAAAAACTACAATGAATTTTCACATGAGAACTCACACTGGTGAGAAGCCGTATACCTGTAAAGTCTGCAGTAAGTCTTTCAGCTATAGTAGTGATTTGGCTCGTCACAATAGAATCCACACAGGCGAGAAGCCGTTCTCCTGCCCGACCTGTGGAAAAAGTTTCATCGATAGAGGTAGCTTAAGCACACACACGAGAGTTCATTTGGTAGAAAAGCCGTTCCCGTGTGGATCGTGCGATAAATCTTTTACAAACAGTCGAGATCTGGTACGTCACATTAGAATCCACACAGGTGAGAAGCCATTCTCATGTCCGACCTGTGGAAAAAGCTACATGAGCAGAGGCAGTCTAAAAACACACACCAGAGTTCATGTGTGTGAGAAGCCGTATCCTTGTGAACTGTGTGGTAAAGCTTTCACAAACAGGAGTGCAATTGCCCGCCATAGGAGGACTCATACAGGCGAGAAGCCGTTTTCATGTAAAGCATGTGGTAAATTTTTTAGTGACAGTAGCAGCATGATTAGACACAGGAGAAGTCACAGTGGAGAGAAGCCGTTTTCCTGTACTCTATGCGGTACGTCTTTTATGGACAACAGCCAACTGGCCCGTCACCTGAGAACTCACACAGGCGAAAAGCCATATTCTTGTGAACTGTGTGGTAAATTATTCACTGCCAGATATAAATTGACCGCACATGTGTGTAGTAATAATCCTTAGGATATTCAACAAACTTAAACTTTTGTTGTTTGACAAGCAGAGGGAATGTGACCCAAAACTATTGTGATTTATCTATGTAACAATATTTCCTTCTTTTCACTTCTATTTTGGTTACCTGAGAACAAGACATGTCATACCCTTGAACTAAAACCAGAGCAAATTGGTGCATTTTCTGTTGTACTTTCATGAATGAGGGAGAAAAATGACCATAAAAATGCTCATATCATCCATATATTGTCTATACCTGCTTATCCTTGAGGATTGGGTGGCGGACGAAGGTGGAGACCTCAGCGGCCCGATCCCCGGAAGCTTAGGCTGGCTCTAGGGACGTGGAATGTTACCTCGCTGGGGGGGAAGGAGCCTGAGCTTGTGCGGGAGGTCAAGAGATATCGACTAGAAATAGTCGGGCTCGCCTCCACGCACAGCGTGGGCTCTGGAACCCATCTCCTTGAGAGGGGCTGGAGTCTCTTCTACTCTGGAGTGGCCCACGGGGAGAGGCGGGCGGGCTGGGGTGGGTTTGCTTGTTGCCCCCCAGCTCAGCCGTCTTGTGTTGGGGTTTACCCCGGTGGATGAGAGGGTCGCATCCCTGCGCCTTCGGGTCGGGGATAGGTCTCTGACTGTCGTTTCGGCCTACGGGCCGAGCGGTAGTGCGGAGTACCCGGCCTTCTTGGTGTCCCTGTCGGGGGTGCTGGATAGTGCCCCTCCCGGGGACTCCATTATTCTGCTGGGGGACTTCAACGCCCACGTGGGAAACGACAGTGACACCTGGAGAGGCTTTGATCGGGAGGAATGGCCTCCCCGATCTGAATCCGAGTGGTGTTTTGTTATTGGACTTCTGTGCTAGTCACGGATTGTCCATAATGAACACCAAGTTCAAGCATAAGGGTGTCCATCAGTGCACTTGGCACCAGGACACCCTAAGCAGGAGGTCAATGATCAACTTTGTTGTCGTATCATCAGACCTTCGGCCGCATGTTTTGGACACTCGGGTGAAGAGAGGGGCTGAGCTGTCCACTGATCACCACCTGGTGGTGAGTTGGATCCGCTGGAGGAGGAGAAAGCCGGACAGACTTGGCAGGCCCAAGCGCATAGTGAGGGTCTGCTGGGAACGCCTGGCGGAGCCCTCAGCCAGGGATGTATTCAACTCCCACCTCCGGGAGAGCTTTGACCAGATTCCGGGGGATGTTGGAGACATAGAGTCCGAGTGGACCATGTTCTCCGCATCTATTGTCGATGCTGCTGCCCGTAGCTGCGGCCGTAAGGTCTGCGGTGCTTGTCGCGGGGGCAATCCCAGAACCCGGTGGTGGACACCGGCAGTAAGGGATGCTGTCAAGCTGAAGAAGGAGTCCTATTGCCTGTGGTTGGCTTGTGGGACTCCTGAGGTGGCTGACGGCTACCGTGAGGCCAAGCGTGCTGCGGCCCAAGCTGTGGGAGAGGCAAAAACTCGGGCCTGGGAGGAGTTCGGTGAGGGCATGGAGAAGGACTACCGGTCGGCCTCGAAGCGATTCTGGCAAACCGTCCGGCGCCTCAGGAGGGGGAAGCAGTGCTTCGCCAACACTGTTTATAGTGGGGGTGGGAGGCTGCTGACCTCGACTGGGGACATTATCGGGCGGTGGAAGGAGTACTTCGAGGATCTCCTCAATCCTGCCATCACGCATTCCCTGGTGGAAACAGAGGCTGGGACTCGGGGTTGGACTCTTTCATCACCCAGGCTGAAGTCACCGAGGTGGTTAAAAAGCTCCGCGGTGGCAAGGCTTCGGGGTGGATGAGATCCGCCTGAGTACCTCAAATCTCTGGATGTTGGGGGGCTGTCATGGTTGACACGCCTCTTCAACATTGCATGGCGGTCAGGGACAGTGCCTCTGGACTGGCAGACCGGGGTGGTGGTCCCCCTTCATAAGAAGGGTGACCAGAGGGTGTGTTCCAACTACAGGGGGATCACACTCCTCAGCCTCCCTGGTAAGGCCTACGCCAGGGTATTGGAGAGGAGAGTCCGGCCGATAGTCGAACCTCGGCTTCAGGAGGAGCAGTGTGGTTTTCGTCCCGGCCGTGGAACACTGGACCAGCTCTATACCCTCTACAGGGTACTCGAGGGCTCATGGGAGTTTGCCCAGCCGGTTCACATGTGTTTTGTGGACCTGAAGAAGGCATTCGACTGTGTCCCTCGTGATGCCTTGTGGGGGGTGCTCCAGGAGTATGGAATCGGGGGCCCTTTATTAGGGGCCATTCGGTCCCTGTACGAGCGGAGCAGGAGTTTGATCCGCATTGCCGGCACTAAGTCGGATCTGTTCCTGGTGCATGTTGGACTCCGGCAGGGCTGCCCTTTGTCACCGGTCCTGTTCATAACTTTTATGGACAGGATTTCTAGACGCAGCCAAGGGCCGGAGGGGGTCTGGTTTGGGGACTAGTGGATTTCGTCTCTTCTTTTTGCAGATGACGTGGTCCTGCTGGCCCCTCTAGCCAAGACCTACAGCATGCGCTGGGGCGGTTCGCAGCCGAGTGTGAAGCGGCTGGGATGAAGATCAGCTCCTCCAAGTCAGAGGCCATGGTACTCGACCCGGGAAAAAGGGGGGCTTGTCCTCTTCAGGTTGGAGGGGAGTTCCTGCCTCAAGTGGAGGAGTTCAAGTATCTCGGGGTCTTGTTCACGAGTGAGGGAAGAATGGAGCGGGAGATCGACAGACGGATCGGTGCGGCTGCCGCAGTAATGAGGGCACTGTGCCGGTCCGTTGTGGTGAAGAGAGAGCTGAGCCGAAAAGCGAAGCTCTCAATTTACCGGTCGGTCTACGTTCCTACCCTCACCTATGGCCATGAACTTTGGGTCATGACCGAAAGAACTAGATCCCGGATACAAGCGGCTGAAATGAGCTTCCTCCGTAGGGTGGCCGGGCACTCCCTTAGAGATAGGGTGAGGAGCTCAGCCATTCGGGAGGGGCTCGGAGTAGAGCTGCTGCTCCTCCACATCGAGAGGAGCCAGTTGAGGTGGCTCGGGCATCTATACCGGATGCCTCCTGGACGCCTTCCTCGGGAGGTGTTCCAGGCAAGTCCCACCGGGAGGAGGCCCAGGGGACGGCCCAGGATACGCTGGAGGGACTATGTCTCTCGGCTGGCCTGGGAACGCCTTGGGCTCCCCCCGGAGGAGCTGGAGGAGGTGTCTGGGGAGAGGGACGTCTGGGCGTCTCTGCTGAGTCTGCTGCCCCCGCGACCCGGTTCCGGATAAGCGGAAGACGACGAGTACGAGTGCTTATCCTTACAGGCTCGCTGAGGGGGAACAGAGGTGCTGGTGCCTATCTCCAGGGGTCATTGGGTAAGAGTAGGGCTACATTTTGGACAGGTTCCCAATCCATCACAGGTGTTTAGATCTCATGTATGAATTAATTAGATTGTAAAAATCCACCTGAAAACATTCAATGATACTCTGTTTTTATTTGAGTTCTGGGGCCTCATGCATAAAATGGTGTGCAACTTTTATACTAAAAGTTGGTGGTTTTTGAATATTGCAGTTCACAAAAAATTTAGATGTACGAAACCATGCATAAACACGTCACCACACACAGTTCCTTCATACATCCTAATTTGCTCAGTCACATATAGACAATGTTTGGAAGAGCTGTACTTCCTGTGGCAGCTTTATTTTTATTACGCTTATGAACTTTGTGTAGAAGAGGTTTCTCTGTTTCCACTCTGGGGGTTGTCGGCAAGAGTTGGTTCTGCAGCTGCAGAGAAGAAAGATAAAGTTCTATTCTCACACAAACGTACAGAGAAGTTGGTTCTCACACTGTCTGGTAAATATTTTGCATTTTTCTTTGTCCTACAGTATAACAGACGTGTGCCGTCTTTGCTAGAGTAACATTCTGACTCTGGTGGAAACTGTGCTCTCATATCTTGTACAATAAATTAATAATAAACCTCACTAATTGGTTCTTCATCATAACGGTGCTTGGATAATTTCATTTTTCCATGGCAATGAATACAGCCAAGTTTGCCAGCCTTTGTTCCTGAATTCCTGCAACACTTTGTAGCACTCAGACGTCCTCTTGGTTACAAGCAGGATCTTTGTTTTGTGAACAGAACTGCATGAGCTCTCATGGTAATGTGAACAATGTCTGTGTTTTCGATGATAGATCAGACTTCAATAACCCAGACACTTAAGATCACACTCAAGTTACAATAGGAACCTGGTTATGAGCTCAGTAAATCAACTTCAGGGTTCCTGACTCTGGATATCTGTGTTCATGTAAACCAGGAATGTTGGTATGAGGGAACCAATCACAGTGAAGAGGCTGACTCTGGATCTGAGCGCTGATGTAAGTCAAGAGGACCAGTCACAATGAAAAGGCAGGAAGGAATCTACCAAAGGAAAAGAGAAGACGGCAAACGTTCAATTTAATTCTCTTAAATTAGCCATTAAATTCAAGAATGAATCTACAGCCCCAATTCCAGTAAAGTTGGGACGTTGTGGTATTACGGCTGTTGACCTGCAATGCAGTGGTGCTGTCTTAATCATGCAGATTCAAATGTGGCAGCACACCAATGGGAGCGGCTGATTCAGACTCTGGGCCCAGGTTCTTTCTGAAGATCTCCCATTGGAGCGGCCTTGAAATGCTGGACCGATCATATCTGCTGATCAACCACCTGATCTTTCAAGAAGCTCTGAGGGAGATTCGGGGCAGCTTTGCAGGGCAAACGGGTTTACGTGTGATATTGTGCATGCAAACCTTTTGAAGATCAGGGGCCAAATTCACAAAGAATTCCAAGACTAAAAATAGCTCCTAGTGACGTCATTCTAAGAAAAATCTTAGAACTTCTTAAATTCTAAGATTGTGAATGATCAAGCTGTTGAATTTGTCCTTTAACTTTCGCTTAACTTTCGTCGCTATTCACAGCAGCAGGTTTGTCATCGCAGCCTCTGCTCTGACGAGTTTATTTCTCGTATCTGTTAATTTGTGCAGGGTGTGCCTCTGAGTGCATAATTGTGTATGCAGAAGGCTGTAAGCAGATGCTTTACATTTGTGGTCCAAACGGACCCAGTGAGACAAAGACTACATCCTGCTTCACCTTTAATCAGAATGATGGATTACAGGCCATTGTGTAGGAGGCCAGAGCTTTGTTCCATCGGTGCGCACATGGGGCAGCTGGTCAGTGCTGGTCTAGGCTGACACCACAGGAGCGCACACAGCTTGTTAACTGTGTTGCTCGACGTAATTTGCAACGGTTGCAGCTTAAAAATTGGCCAATCAATATTAAAAATAAAGACAAATATGTCTGTTAATTTATTAGAGGTTTGCTTCCTTGGTCTTTTAAATCTTTTCGGATGCTCACTTTGTTTTTGTTTTTGAGAGTATATGTTTGAAGAGTTCGGAGTTTATCAAACAGCCTCAATATTTAAGCCTGAATGTAATATTAGCAAAATAAAAATAGTTTGTTGTAGGAGTTGGCAATCTGTATGTTATAGCTTTGCTAATTTTAAAACATAACAGCATATCACTGTCCTGCAAATAACTTAAATTGAACATTTATGTAAGTAAAAATAAGTTTTTTTCCAATGATTGGAATGGATTTTTTTTGTTTGTTTTCCAATTATTTTAACGATATATGCGTTTGATTGTTTACATTGTTTTTTGGTCACATTAAGTCATTTTTGATTGTATAAACCCTCCCCTGGCATATGTTCAAATTCAAACACACTGACCCAGCTACAATTGCTCTGGAATGAGACAGTGTTACTGTCAATGATGCGAATGCTTTGTTTAGTGACAAGGGCAAAGCATACACTTATTCACTGCATGGGATAGGCTGCCTCGAATTGGTGATTTTTCATCTACTTTAAAATTATTTTACTTTCCAGTTTGCAAATGAAGGATTGAATCTGCCTTATAATTACTTTATTTCTTTCCTATTTCCCATTAATTACATTGGCAGCAGCACAATGGGTCCTTTGCATCATGTGCAATGACAGTTACACAGGCTCTGCGTGTTTCTTTAGCGAATGATCAGTTATGTGCAAACTTTGCTATGATCAGGTTTATGCTTCAGCAGCAGATGATCACTTCTACGTTTTTTTTTGAATTTTCTCTTGGTAAGATAGAAATTATTCACGAAGCACCTTAGGCATTAAGAGAGCTCTTAAAGTGAACAAATGTTAGAAGTAGTGAGGAGGACTTTTATTAAGCCTAAGAGTGTTTTAAGCGGTACAGATGGAGACGGAGAGAAAGGAGAGATATTCTCCGTACAATGAACAACAGTGAATAAATAAAATGCCATTAGCTCGATCCACCCCACTAAATATAATATAATATAGAGATAAGATTAACCTTATCATCCCCCTAGGGTGAAATTAAATTATTTTAGCAGCCGGACAGGTTAAAGGTCAACCTCTAGTAATGCAATATTATGAAGGATAAATAATAGAAACAATAACTGAAATCATAGTGAACATAATTACAAGGCAGTACAGAATTATTTAAAAATTCACATACAGGGGTTGGACAATGAAACTGAAACACCTGGTTTTAGACCACAATAATTTATTAGTATGGTGTAGGGCCTCCTTCTGCGGTCAATACAGCGTCAATTCGTCTTGGGAATGACATATACAAGTCCTGCACAGTGGTCAGAGGGGTTTTAAGCCATTCTTCTTGCAGGATAGTGGCCAGGTCACTACGTGATACTGGTGGAGGAAAACGTTTCCTGACTCGCTCCTCCAAAACACCCCAAAGTGACTCAATAATATTTAGATCTGGTGACTGTGCAGGCCATGGGAGATGTTCAACTTCACTTTCATGTTCATCAAACCAATCTTTCACCAGTCTTGCTGTGTGTATTGGTGCATTGTCATCCTGATACACGGCACCGCCTTCAGGATACAATTTTTGAACCATTGGATAAACATGGTCCTCAAGAATGGTTCCGTAGTCCTCGGCAGTGACGCGCCCATCTAGCACAAGTATTGGGCCAAGGGAATGCCATGATATGGCAGCCCAAACCATCACTGATCCACCCCCATGCTTCACTCTGGGCATGCAACAGTCTGGGTGGTACGCTTCTTTGGGGCTTCTCCACACCGTAACTCTCCCGGATGTGGGGAAAACAGTAAAGGTGGACTCATCGGAGAAAAATACATGTTTCACATTGTCCACAGCCCAAGATTTGCGCTCCTTGCATCATTGAAACCGACGTTTGGCATTGGCATGATTGACCAAAGGTTCAGCTATAGCAGCCCGGCCGTGTATATTGACCCTGTGGAGCTCCCGACGGACAGTTCTGGTGGAAACAGGATAGTTGAGGTGCACATTTAATTCTGGCGTGATTTGGGCAGCCGTGGTTTTATATTTTTTGGATACAATCCGGGTTAGCACCCAAACATCCCTTTCAGACAGCTTCCTCTTGCGTCCACAGTTAATCCTGTTGGATGTGGTTCGTCCTTCTTGGTGGTATGCTGACATTACCCTGGATACCGTGGCTCTTGATACATCACAAAGACTTGCTGTCTTGGTCACAGATGCGCCAGCAAGACGTGCACCAACAATTTGTCCTCTTTTGAACTCTGGTATGTCACCCATAATGTTGTGTGCATTTCAATATTTTGAGCAAAACTGTGCTCTTACCCTGCTAATTGAACCTTCACACTCTACTCTTACTGGTTCAATGTGCAATCAATGAAGACTGGCTACCTGGCTGGTCCAATTTAGCCATGAAACCTCCCACACTAAAATGGCAGGTGTTTCAGTTTCATTGTCCAACCCCTGTAATTACAAGGCAGTACAGAATTATTTAAAAATTTACAGACAGTAAAATGCTTTCAACAATAAAAAATTCAGCAAAAATTGGAAAACCTCAAATAAATATACACATAAATACGAACTAGACAAAAGTCTAATAATCTCAGCACTATACACATAAAGGGATGATGTGAATGAGGTTAATCAGTATTTGCTGTATTGTTCATGATGTCAGCAGACTCAGCCTAAATGGTCATCTACAATGCTCCCTATCTGTGGAGAAGTTCTCTGGTGTGCTCCAAGAAAGCAGCAGGCACCACCAGTTCTCAAGTTCCAGGCTGGTGCCTGAAAGAAGGAAAAACGCATTCATCTGCTCGAGAATGCCTGTTTGTTTCCACAGCAGTCCCAGGACCAAAACTACCTTTTAACGCTCCTCTCTTCTCAACACCTGTGCCAACAGCAGGCTTTACTCTTCTATCCGCTTCGTATATATGTATACATGCTTGTCTTTGACTGTTTTAATTTGAGGCTGATGGTTTAGCTTAGAGAAGCTTTTTTTTGTTTGTTTATTGCAGGTTTAGAATATCCCCCGCCCTGAGAACCTTTACCTGTGTTGAAACTTGTTTTTTTCTTGGCTAGCTACGCTTGTAATGTTCTCTCTTTGTGTTCAAAACCATGTAAATAAATCCTTTTGAACATGAATTTACCGTCTAGACACTACTTTTATGTTCTCCCTTTGTTCCGTGCCAACAGTGGGGGTAACGTGTAAAACGGAAATAAAAATGGAAAACGATTCATTTCAATTCAGTTTATTTATATAGCGCCAATTCACAACACATGTCTCAAGGCACTTCACAAAAGTCAGGTACATACATTCCAATTAGTCCTAATCATTGAACAGTGCAATCAGATTCTGTTATTTATTCAAATTGGATAAAAAGTTTTTCTGTCTAAGGAAACCCAGCAGATTGCATCCAGTCAGTGACTTGCAGCATTCACTCCTCCCGGATGAGCATGTAGAGACAGTGGACAGTCACTGGCATTGACTTTGCAGCAATCCCTCATACTGAGCATGCATGTAGCAACAGTGGAGAGGAAAAACTCCCTTTTAACAGGAAGAAACCTCCAGCAGAACCAGAACCAGGCTCAGTGTGACCGGCCATCGGCCACGACCCACTGGGGGTTAGAGAGAACAGAGCAGAGACACAAAGAGAACAAAGAAGCACCGATCCAGGAGTACTTCCTATGGGAAGGAAAAGTAAATGTTAATGGATGTAGCTCCTTTAGTCGTTTCATCTAGAAAGAAAGAACATATAAACTCTGAGCAAGTTTTCAAGGTTAGAGTTTGAAGAGAGCACATAATGTTAGTTACAGTAGAAGCTCAGCCATGGTGCCATGCAACACCATGTAAAATCGCCATGTCTAGGAGAGAGAAAAGGCTAAACAATGAAAGACAGGTCCATGTGGATCATCGGTAGAGGGTGAGCATTAAGTTGTTGCCAGCAGAAGCTTGGACGATGCCCCCCTCCAGAAAGGTGTCACAGGTAGACACAGAGTCAGGCCAGGTGTAGCTTCTAGGAAGAGAATAGAGAGAGAACAAAGTTAAAAGCTGAAATAACAGCAAATAATGCAAAATTGGAGAGTAGTGTGAGAATGTAGCGAAGAGGGTGAAAGTGGTCATTATGTCCTCCAGCAGCCTAAGCCTATAGCAGCATAACTACAGAGATAGTTCAGGATAATCTAAGCCACTCTAACTATAAGCTTTATCAAAAAGGAAAGTTTTAAGCCTAGCCTTAAAAGTAGACAGTTTGTCCATCTAGAGCCCACTGATGGTCATTGTTATACTAAAAACCACAACGTTTCAGGATTGATTATAACCATTGGAAAAGAGAGGGGGTCACACAGGTAGCAGAAATGGAGGGTGTGTTTGCACCTCAACCATAACTGAGGCGGTTTAGGCCAAACCTGACTCCCCCTTACTCCATCCAACAAGGGAGGGAAGAAGACGGAGGTAAAAATAAGGAAGATAGCTCAGGATAACCTAAGCCACTCTAACTATAAGCTTTATCAAAAAGGAAAGTTTTAAGCCTAGCCTTAAAAGTAGACAGGGTGTCCGCCTCACGGACTAAAACTGGGAGCTGGTTCCACAGGACAAGAGCCTGATAACTAAAGGATCTGCCTCCCATTCTAGTTCTAGAGACTCTAGAAACCACCAGTAAACCTGCAGTCTGAGAACGAAGTGCTCTGTTAGGAACATATGGAACAATCAGATCTCTGATGTATGATGGAGCTAAATCATTAAGGGCTTTATATGTGAGGAGGAGAATTTTAAATTCTATTCTGGATTTAACAGGGAGCCAATGAAGGGAAGCTAAAGTCGGGGAAATATGATCTCTCTTTTTAATTCTCATCAGAACTCTTGCTGCAGCATTTTGAATCAGCTGAAGGCTTTTGACTGCATTTTGTGGACATCCTGATAGTAAAGAATTACAATAGTCCAGCCTTGAAGTAACAAATGCATGGACTAGTTTTTCAGCGTCACTCCTGGACAGGATATTTCTAATTTTGGCAATGTTCCGGAGATGAAAAAAGGAAATCCTAGAAACCTGTTTAATATGGGATTAAATGACATGTCCTGGTCAAAAGTAACACCAAGGTTTAACAAAACAATGATTTGCTAATCTTGTTCAACCTATATGCAATAGGTATATTTCATGTTCGAGTTCATAAACCTTTGGGTTTTTTTTTTGTTGCAAATACTCATTTTGAATTGAATGCCTGCAACTGTAATTGTTTTTGTAGCTGCTTTGACCCACATGCAGAAATACACTCAGGAAACAGGAAAGGTTTAACATGTTTATTATGAAATATATTTAAATGCTGGAGAACCAGGAACTCGCCCAGAGGGTGATTTGGAGATCCGCCAGGGGGGAGGAGAAGAAAGATGGACTGAAACTCCGGGAGCGTGTCGGGTAAGTGAAAGGTCCAGGTAATCCTGTCTTACTTGTACTTGAGGTAGAGGTTGCACCAGGTGGATGATCTTGGAGGGGAGCACGGTGGAGGGTGAGCCAGGTTCCTTCACAGGAAGCCTGAGGAACCTTGAAACCGGAATGCAGCCAACTGAGAAGATAATCCGTGAAGTTCTCTTGCAAAGAGAAGATCTGGGTTTTCTGCATAAGCAGAGTGGATGCAGAAGCTCGGGACTAGAGGTAATCACCGCAGGTTAATACTCAGGCACCGGAATGTTGCCAGCGTTGGGTTCTTAAGCTCCTCTCCTGATGAGGCTGATGGAGAACACCCGTGCGTCTGGTGTTATCTAGAGGTTGGATGGGGTTAGTAGCAGGTGAACAGAAAAAACTACCAGAACTCCGACAGCAACACATTCTAAAAAAGCTGGGACAGGGGCAACAGAAGACCGGGAAAGTTGAGGAATGGTCCACAAACATCTGTTTGGATCATTCCAGAGGTAAACAGGTTAATTCGAAACAGGTGAGGGTAATGACTGGGTATAAAAGGAGCATTCCTGAAAGGCTCAGTCATTCACAAGCAAGGTGGGGGTAAAGTTAACCACTTTGCAATCAACTGCGTGAGCAAATAGTCCAACAGCTTAACAACATTTCTCAACATACAGTTGCAAGCAATGTAGGGATTTCATCATCTACAGTCCATAATATCATCAAACAATGGGGGGTTTTCACTGACGTCACTGAAGTCGCAACCTCACTTCCAGTCCGCCATCTTGTTAGACTGGAAGTGTCTCCGTATCGCTTTTGACAACATTGAAACACTGCATACTTTTTCAACCATAGAAAAGTATCTAGAGTCGTTACAGCCTCCTGACAGTTCATGTACCTCAAGAAAATTGCGGTCATCAATTGGATCCATATGTTGGTTTGTTAGCGTGAATCCGGACAATTAGCCAGCCGCACATCATTTTTAGACAAATAAGTATGCAACTATTTTTTATAGCTCCATGACAGGCAAAAATCCATTGTAAGTTCAATATTGCCTTTTATTGGATAGTTACATAATAGTTACATTACTAGATAATACATTTATAGTATAACAGTAAAGGTAAATTGGAAATCATGGATGTCTTGTCCTATGGGCCGAACAGAAAAAGGACTCAGTTCCCACAACGCTTATTGAGTGTTGGTAAAAGGAAAGGTGATCTAACACAGTGGTAAACATGCTCCTATCCCAGCTTTTTTAGAATTTGTTTCAAGCATCAAAATAAAAATGAGTGAATATTTGCAAACAGAGTTTATCAGTTTGCACATTAAATATCTTGCCTTGATAGTGTATTAAATTGTACATATTGAAAAGGATTAACAAAGCATAATCTTTTTTTGTTTTACACAATGTCCTCACTTCATTGGATTTGGGGTTGTAACATATCGTTAGTAATTTTCTCATTTCTGTGCAACAATCCTGTTTTATATTCTATTTGCACTAAATGATAAAGATAAAAATGATTCAGTTTAGCCAGCAGAATAATAAATGTCCATGTTAAAATGTGTTGAGGTTCATTTCTGATCTTAATATGAACATAAATGTACAGAGACAACATGTAGCAGTTTACAGCAGTATGAGAAATGTACCACGTCTTGTTGTTTCCTCTTGTTTATTGCAGTCATTTAGCCAGACTGTAACGAATCGAAGAATTAAAAAACATTCTCTACATTATTATAAATATAAATAATTATTGGTCTATATAATAATGATAAGAAAAAGATTATTATTAAATGTATTGATCTGTTTAGAAATTATATTTCTTACACTTTACAGTTTTGTGGAACATAACATTTTTTTATCCAACATTTGTAAATCATAAATCAGGTTCAGTTTTTACCTGTACGTGATAGAATTTGGATTACATGGAGTTTATCAATGTTGCACATTACAAGTTACAGAAAATTGATTGTACAACAGGAAACGTCTTCTGGAGAAAAAAATAAATGCTTGAGATGGGGCGGAACCTAATGGGAGGTCATTGTTTCAGATGTAACTATCTGTGTGAGACCTCTGGCGGAAGTAAATAACAAGGCGCTAGCAGCGTTAGCTTCCAGGTTTTCTTCTGTTTATCGTCGTTTAAAAGTCGGTTTTACTGTGTGAGCTGAATATTTCAGAGTCTGCAGTAACAATATCTTCGGTTCATCATCTGAGAGAATTCATCAGAGAGCGACTAACTGCTGCTGCTGGAGAAATATTCAGAAACATGTATTAGGAGGAAGAGATCGATCATCAGCTCAGACTGCTGGATATCAGCTGGAAAACCAGATCAGCTCAGAACCTACAGGTATGTTACCTGTACGGTGGTCTGAAGAACTAACACTGGAACACAGAGGATATGATCAGGGAACTAGTTGATGCCGCGGAGGAAACAGAACATGTCCGTGTGTTGTTCACTGTTCGATTATTTGGATGGGGTGGGTGATTCTATAGGTTTTGTAGTTATTCTTTCACAAACTACATGGGTCAATATTGCTAATACTGCTGTTCTGAGTCTTTTCCATCACAGGTGGGGAATATATCCCACCCTTTATTGCAGAATCGTTTTTATTCAGCCACCTTGGATGGGTCTATGAGCATGAAGGACCTGTTTAAGGTCAGACTTTAACATCCCAATCAGATTTAAATCCGGGCTTTGACTAGGCCACCTAAAAACCTAAGTTTTGTTTTATGTCAAATGTGGATTTGCTGGTGTGCATCGGATCGTTGTTCTACTGATTAACTCATGTGTGGCTGAGTATGAGGTCCGACATACTCCTTCAGGATTTTCTGGAAGGGACCAGAAATCATGGTTACATTCTTCTTTTCAGCAACTCATACAGGTGAGGAACCCCAGACCACCACAATACCACCTCCATGTTTGGCTTTCAGAATTATTTTTATGTTAGATGTTATGGGCTGCACATTTCCCCCCTCATCTGTGGGGATAAAACTCACTGCTGTATGTTATTGTTCCATATTAAAAGTTAATCTGAACTTTTGATGTATTCCCCCTTACTTCCATAAACTGCTGGTTTGATCTCCATTTATACTCTGCTCATTCTTTTAGTTGAAGAGTTTGTTGGAGCTGGATAGTTGATTGTGAAAGGGAACTATTTAGGAAATTTTCACATAGATCAAGAGACAGTGTTAGTGCTGATTTTGTGTAAGAGGGATTTTCTATTGAGTAAGGTCAGTGCTTGTTTCACCCCTTTTGGTTCAAACGGTTGATAACATAGGGACATTCAGAGTGGTTTTAGAAATGACTATTAACAATTAATGACACTTAATTATTTGTTATTATTAAGTGCTGTAGCGAATAATCACATCCCCAGAGTGTATCTCTAATATCTATTCGTACGGAATAATTTTTAATTAGACCTTATTAATTGTAAATTAGGATTTTTAATCAAAGGTATTGATAAATGTTTCTAATCAAATAATCATAAATTCCTACAGGGCGAAGGGTTCTGTTAGGAACATATGGAACAATCAGAGTTTTAAATTCTTTTCTGGATTTAACAGGGAGCCAATGAAGGGAAGCTAAAAAAAAGAAATATGTTCTCTTTTTAATTTTCATCAGAACTCGCAGCATTTTGTATCAGCTGAAGGCTTTTAATTGCATTTTCTAGACTCCCTAATGGTAGCTTTACCATTAGGGTGTCTAGAAAATGCAATTACAATACACTTTTACAATTACAAATTACAATAGTCCAGCCTTAAAGTAACAAATGCATGGACTAGTTTTTCAGCGTCACTCCTGGATAGGATATTTCTAATTTTGTCAACATATCGAAGGTGAGAAAAGGAAATCCTAGAAACCTGTTTAATATGTGATTTAAATGACATGACTTGGTCAAAAATAACACCACGGTTTTTTACTTTATTGCCAGAGGTCAATTTAATTCCGTCCACATTAATTGTAAAGTAGTTTCTTGATTCCAAAGACGACAACTTCTGTCTTGTCTAAATTTAGAAGCAAAAAATGTAAAATCATCCAAGTTTTTATATCTTCAAGACATGCTTGTAGTCTATCTAAAAAGGTTTGGTCCTCATCAGGATTTATGGATAAATAAAGCTGAGTATCATCAGCGTAAAAAAGTGAAAATTTATCCTATAGCTGCCTGATAATTTTACCTATTGGAAGCATATATATAGTAAAGAATTTTGGGCCCAAGTACTGAACCCTGTGGTACCCCCAAGTAACCCTGAGTTTTTAAAGGGTATTTTTCATTTACATGAACAAACTGGAATCTGTTTTAGACAGATGAGATTTAAAACCCGCCTAGTGGGTGTTCCCTGAATCCCTACAGCATATTTTCCAGCCTTTCTAAGAGAATATTGTGATCGATTGTATCAAATGGAGCACTGAGATCTAACAGAAAACCCGTACAGACAAAAAAGTCCCATTATCTGAGGCAATAAGAATACAATTTGTGGGCTTTCAGCAGAGCTGTTTTCAGTGCTATGATGAGCTCTGAAACCTGACTGAAAATTTTTTCAAAAAAGGTCATTGCTGTGTAAATGTCCAAAATTTGATTAGCAACTGTTTTCTAAAGAATTTTAGATAAGAATGGAAGATTGGATATAGGTCTGTAATTTATTAAGTCATCTTGAAGTTTTTTTTAAAGTAAAGGTTTAATTACAACTACCATAAAAGCCTGTTGTTCTGATCCGTTTACTATGGATGGATTAATCAGTGTAGTTTACCACTGTCAGTGTGTGAATGTGTGTATGAATGGTTGAATGACTGATTATAAGTCTCTAGGGACTTGATAAAGCCCTATACAAGCTCAGGCCATTTACCTTTTAACCATATCTGAAATAGGGGAGGTAATGAAAGGGATCACTTTCTTAAATAATTTGGTTGGGATTGGGTCTAACATACAAGTTGAATGTTTAGATGAATCTAATATCTCTTTAAATACTACTGAGGAACTTCACACCCTGCCCCCGTCAAGGTCAAAGAGCGCTCCACTTTAACCCATTCGGCCATTTTTGTAGTTTGATAACAACTATCTAGCACCACAGAAAAAAGACAAAAACAGGTGGAGGTTGCTGAAAACGCTCGTCCTTGAAGTGGGGAAAATAGGAATTTCACCACTGATGTGGTAACGTTTCCATGAAAAATAAAATCTAACAAATCTAAAATCTAACAAAGCAAAGAAATTGATCAGCTGGTAGTTTATTACCTTATTTTGCTGTTCCGCAGCAATTGTTGTGACGTAACAGTTGGAAAAAGGTGAAATTATCTTTCAGGTGTGGAGTACTCAGTTAAACTAAACTCAGTGGTAATTAACCATGTTATCAGACAGGACATACTTATGAGGAAATGTGGTAACAAGCTACAAGTTTCCCTTATTAGCTCCAACCGCTAACGGGAAGCACGTGACTCGCCGCCATCTTGAGTCTGTAGGCTTTGTTGTCACCAGGTGAAAGCCGGTTAAAGATCATTTATCCAGAAAGATTCCAGCTGGTTCCACAGGAGAGGAGCCTGATAACTAACAGATCTGTCTCCCATTCTGCTTTTAGAACCTCTGGGAGCCATCAGTGAATCTAATGTCTGGGAGTGAATGGTTCTATTAGGAACATATTGACCAATCAGATCTCTGATTTATGATGGGGTTTGATCATTAAGGGCTTTATATGTGAGAAGGAGAATTTTAAATTTTGTGCTGGATTTAACAGGGAGCCAATGAAGGCAAGTTAAAATTGGAGAAATATGATCTTTTTATTCTCAGTGCGGTATAATACAGCCGTCCTCTTTGCAGAAGTCAAGGTGCAAGGAGTGTGAGTTAAATTACGAGTAATTAAGAGAAACATATTTTTTCTTGCCAAGTATTCTGAGGTGATAAAAATGGGTTTGTTTACTGCATTTTTTTGCCATTTTATTGTTTAGCACATTTCAGGAAAAAAAAGGTTCAAAATGCTTTACATAACAAAAATATAAGAAAAGAATACGCAGGAAAAAAGTACTTAGCATTGGCATGATAAATGGAAGTAAAGAAAAGTTAAACTAAACAAATGGCTTTTGAAGCTTGATTTAAAATAACTTGGGGATTCAGCATTTTCGCAGTTTTCTGAAGGTTTTTTCCAGATTAGTGGAGCAGAAGAACCGAATGCTGCTGCTCCATGTTTGGTTCTGGTTCTGAGGGATGCAGAGTAGACTTGAACCAGAAGACCTGAGTGGTCTGGAAGGTTGATACAACAGCAATAAATCTTTAATGTATTTTGGTGCTAAGCCATTTTAAAGTTTTCTCTGAGATACAGGGAACCGGTGTAAGGACTGTAGAACTGGGGTGATGTGTTCTACTATCTTATTTTTAGTGAGGACACATGCAGCAGCTTTCTGGATCAGCTGCAGTGGTTTTTGTGTTGGCTGTTTAAGAATGTTGAGTCAAAGCAAACCTTTTAGGTATATTACATAGTATCTTTGCCGCCTTGCATTGAGGATTATCCACATGGATGTTGAAGTTAAAGGTTTTGCAACCCTTTTCAGACTCATTGATGACGAAGACTTCCTATTTCATCAGTTTAATTTTCTGAATAATAGATAGAAAACAATTCGGTGTGTGGAATATTTATCCTTCTGCGCTACCCAGGGGGCCTCTGATACCTACAGTTTTAGTGAAACTCAATTGATTATAAAGGCAACTTGTATACATTTCTGTAAAAAACTAAATGAAAATAATGCATATGTCCAGTGTTTTTTCTATATCTCTTAAAACACTGTTAACATTGTTCTACTGTCCTTCATTCCCTCAGGTCTTCTACAGCATCATGTCTGTTACTACATGGGAGGTTTTTGCTGGTCACCTTCTCATAGCCAAAGAGAGGAACTCCGTATTTGATCAAACTATATCAGACAATGGAGAATTAAAAGAGGGACAGGAGGAACCACAACTACAGCAGATGACTGAGACAAAAGAGGAACCAGAACCTCAATTAAAACTGGCTGAACTGTGCATCTTTCAGGACGACGGGCGGCTTTTAGTGAAGCAGGAGACAGACACCTCCATGGTGTCTCCTGATTATGAGGAAACATTCCATAATGGACCAGAACGGCAGCAGATGATGGAGACAAAGGAGGAACCAGAACCTGTACAGGTTAAAGAGGAACCAAACGAAATGGAACTAAACCAGATGATTGAGACAAAAGAGGAACCACAACCTCTGACATTTAAAGAAGAAAAAGTTCAACTCTGCATCTTTCAGGATGAAGAGCAACTTTTAGTGAAGCAGGAGACTGATTCCTTTATTCAGATTCCCACTGTTAATCAAAAAGACTCCAGTGAACCAGAAACTATCAAGAATCATCTGCTCTGTTCAACCCCCCCTAAAGCAGAAAATCAACATCAAGGAGGCATTCTGCAAGACTCAAGATCAAATAAAGAGGAAAAGCTGAAGCCAGAGAAAAGATGCAAAAAACCCAGAAATCAAGGTGACAATGTGGACAACTCAAAGCTAATAAGCCATAAAAACAAGTTACCTTACTGTAAAGAATGTGGCAAATGTTTCACTACTCAAAAAATTTTAACAGTGCACATGAGAACTCACACCGGTGAGAAGCCTTTCTCCTGTCATATCTGTGGGAAAGGTTTCGCTGGGAAAACCGCCCTAACGGAACACATGAGAACTCACACAGGTGAGAAGCCGTATACTTGTGAGTTATGTGGAAAACTATTTCGACATCGTAGTACTTATATTGGGCACATGAGAACTCACACGGGTGAGAAGCCTTTTTTATGCCTGACTTGTGGAAAATGTTTTCCTTGGAAATCTACCCTGGCTGCACACGTGAGAACTCACACAGGTGAGGCGGCTTTTTCATGTCTGACCTGTGGAAAAGGTTTCACTAGGAAACATACCCTGACTGCACACATGAGAACTCACACAGGTGAGAAGCCGTTTCTTTGTGAGTTGTGTGATAAATCTTATCGAGACCGTAATAATTTGATTTGTCACATTAGAACTCACACAGGAGAGAAGCCCTTTGCTTGCAAAATGTGTGGCAAGTCTTTCATTCAAAGTAGTAATTTGATTTGTCACATGAGAACTCACACAGGAGAGAAGCCCTTTGCTTGCAAAATGTGTGGTAAGTCTTTCATTAAAAGTAGTAATTTGATTTGTCACATGAGAACTCACACGGGTAAGAAGGCTTTCTCATGTCTGACCTGCGGAAAAGGTTTCACTATGAAACATGCCCTGACTGCACACATGAGAACTCACACATGTGAAAAGCCTTTCTCATGTCTGACCTGTGGAAAAGCTTTCTGTAAGGAATCTGCTCTGACTGCACACATGAGAACTCACACAGGTGACAAACCATTCTTATGTTTGACCTGTGGAAAAACTTTCTCTGAGAAACCCACTCTGACTGAACACATGAGAACTCACACAGGTGAGAAGCCGTATCCTTGTGAGTTGTGTAAAAAGTTTTTTCGCCATCGTAGTACTTATATTGGGCACATGAGAACTCACACAGGTGAGAAGCCTTTCTCATGTCTGACTTGTGGAAAATGTTTTTCTTGGAAATCTACCCTGGCTGCACACATGCGAACTCACACAGGTGAGAAGCCTTTCTCATGTCTGACCTGTGGAAAAGGTTTCTGTAAGAAACCTGCCCTGACTTCACACATGATATCTCACACAGGTGAGAAACAGTATTGTTGTAAATGTTATGGTAAATCTTACATTAACAGTAAGGATTTGACTCATCACATAGCAACTCATACAGGTGAGAAGCCTTTCTCATGTGTGACCTGTGGAAAAGGTTTCACTAGGAAACATACCCTGACTGCACACATGAGAACTCACACAGGTGAGACTATGCACGTCAGAACTCATTCAGACAAAGGGCCACATTCTTGTTAACTGTTTGGTAAATTATTCACAGCCACATATAAACTGACTGCACATGTGTTGTAATAATACTTGGCATATTCTACAAACTTTAACAGAAAGACCTGTCTTTGATGAAGAGAGGGAATGAGACCCATAACTATGGATTTTATTTACGTAGCAATATTTCCTTCATTCAAAACGCTATAAAAAACACCTTTTTTTTGAAGCAACCCCCCATGTCTGAGATTATTAAAAACTAAAGAACTTCCCCTTTTCTTCAAGGCATAGCTCGTCTTTCTAGCATCTTCTCTGGTGATGTAATTTGCATTTGTATAAGATGGGCTCTGGCTGCGTACATTTACAGGCCCCAGGAGCTAGCTTGCGCTCTGCTCCGTTAGCTCCCAGTGTTGTGTTAATTGTTGGAAATCAATCATTTGTAATGGCACAAAGGAGTAAAGTTACTGGTTTGGAAGTTTTGGAAGACATTTGGCGGACCAGTGACATCGAAGTGAAATATTCTGCTGCGTTGATTAGGATAAGGAAAACCAACCCATATCTTATTGTATTTGCTTTATTGTAGATGTTGTATTTCATTGCTTATTTTGTTATTATTTCTTCATTTTATGGAACTGTAGACCACTTTGGTGTGTAAAGTGCTTCATAAATAAAGTTCAAGTCTTTTGGCCTATTTCCTCGTTACATTATTTTTCCTTTATTCTTTTCAGCTATAACTACACTCATATCAGTTTAGTTCAAATTTAGTCTTTCAACCTCTCCAGCACTGGAAAGTAGTTTGATCTTTCCAACTTTTCCAGCTTGTCTGAACCAAACCAATGTGAATGATGAGAAATGTGGTTGTTATAGGTGGGGTGATGGAAGAATTTGGTTCTTGCCTAAACCTCATTCAGTCTAATGGGTTTGAAATATTTGCTTTGCATGATATTATGACTGTAAAGTTTTGGGTTATCTTATGTCTTTATTTTTTTTTTATGCTTTGGAAGTTGTAGAATAGGGTTGTCTACAAGAGTTGGTTCTGCAGCTGCAGGTGAGAAAGATACAAAAGTTCTGTTCTCACACAAATGTACTGAGAAGTTGGTTCTCACTCTGTCTGGTAAATATTTTGCATCTTTCTTTGTCCTGTAGTATAAAAGATGTGTGCCATCTTTGTAAGAGTAACATTCTGACTTCTTGTGGAAACTGTGCTCTCATATCTTGTACAAGAAATTATTAATAAACCTCATTAAGTGATTCTTCATCATAACGGTGCTTGGATCATTTCATTTTTCCATGGCAATAGATACAGCCAGGTTAGCCAGCCTTTATTCTTGCATTCCTGCAACACTTTGTAGCACTCAGACTTCTTAAATGCTGTGGTTACAAGGAGGATCTTTGTTTTGTGAACAGAACTGCATGAGCTCTCATGGTAATGTGAACAATGTGTTTTCTATGATAGATCAGACTTCAATAACCCAGACACTAAAGATCACACTCAAGTTACAATAGGAACCTGGTTATGAGCTCAGTAAATCAACTTCAGGGTTCCTGACTCTGGATATCTGTGTTCATGTAAACCAGGAATGTTGGTATGAGGGAATCACAGTGAAGAGGCAGGAACAAAGCTGGGTATGAAAAACAAGATGATGAATGTGCAAATTAAAAATACCAACGCTTAATAACTAAAGCATGAATGTATTTAATACTTTGTCATTGAGCGCTGCTGGGCCCTAAACTACAAAGTCTGTCTGGGTTTTCTAAAGGAGATCCTACTGAAGTTCAGTGTTCCTATGAAGCTTGTCATGAGCTTCCTAAATCAACCCAGGGTTACCGACTCTGGATCCGACCGCCCATGTAAAACAGGGGGTGCTGCAATAAAAGGACCAGTCACAATAAAATGGCAGGAAAGAATCTGTCTAAGACAAAGAAAAGACAGCAAACGTTCAATTTAATTCTCTATCGGCCATTAAATTCAAGCATAAATCCACAACCCCAATTCCAAAAAAGTTGGGATGTTTTATAAAACGCAATTAAAAACAGAATACAATGATTTACAAATCCTGTTCAACCTAATTTTTTTATTTAATACACCACAGAAAAGGCAAGGCCAGACAAAGACAAGACATTTAATGTTCAAACTGATAAACCTTTTTGTTTTTTTGCAAATATTCCCCTTTGAATTGAGGAATGCTAAAAAAACCTCAACCACCTGTGCCAACAGCAGGCTCTGCTCTGCTGTCCACTTCGTGTGTGTGTGTGTGTGTATATATATATATATATATATATAATATATATAATATATTTTATATAATTAATATATATGCCTCTCTTTGTCTTATTGTTTAGTGTAGAGAAGCTTTTTATTTTTTTGCCAATCCTGTTCGATCTATGTGCAATATAGATATTTCATGTTCAAATACTCATTTTGAATTGGATGCCTGCTACACATTCTAAAAAAGCTGGGAAAGGGGCAACAAAAGACTGGGAAAGTTGAGGAATGCTCAATAAACATCTGTTTGAAACATTCCACAGGCAAACAGGTTAATTCGAAACAGGTGAGCGTAATGACTGTGTATTAAAGGAGCATCCCTGAAAGGCTCAGTCATTGACAAGCAGGGATGGGGTGAAGTTCACCACAATGTGATCAATTGTGTGAACAAATAGTCCAACAGTTTAAGAACAACATTTCTCAACGTACAGTAGGAAGGAATTTGTGGATTTCATCATCTACAGTCTATAATATCAGAATATTCAGGGATCTGGAGAAATCTCAGCATATGGCCAACAATGAATGCCTGTGACCTTTGACCATCATTCTGTAACAGATATTACCACGTGGGCTTAGGAGCACTTAAAAAACCATTGTCAGTTGGTCGCTATATCTACAAGTATAACTTAAAACTCTACCATGCAAAGCAAATATTTGTAAGTAATATTTGTAGTTATAGCATTGCTCTTTATTAGTCTATATTTTACCCTTATGCAGGTTTTTCTATGTTCAACCAGCAATGTCAACAACGGTATTAGATGGAAGGTAGCAATAGTCCATAATTCAGTTTCAGTTTATTTATATAGCGCCAATTCACAACACGTCGTCTCAAGGCACTTCACAAAAGTCAGGTACATGCATTACAATTAATCCGAATCATTGAACAGTGCAGTCAGATTCTGTTATTTATTCAAATTGGATAAAAAGTTTGTCTATCTAAGGAAAACCCAGCAGATGCATCCAGTCAGTGACTTGCAGCATTCACTCCTCCCGGATGAGCATGTAGAGACAGTGGACAGTCACTGGCGTTGACTTTGCAGCAATCCCTCATACTGAGCATGCATGTAGCGACAGTGGAGAGGAAAAACTCCCTTTTAATAGGAAGAAACCTCCAGCAGAAACAGGCTCAGTGTGAGCGGCCATCTGCCAAGACCGACTGGGGGTTAGAGAGAACAGAGCAGAGACACAAAGAGAACAAAGAAGCACTGATCCAGGAGTACTTTCTATGGGAGGGAAAAGAAAATGTTAATGGATGGAGCTCCTTTAGTTGTTTCACCTAGAAAGAAAGAACAGATAAAATCTGAGCCAGTTTTCAATGTTAGAGTCTGAAGAGAGCACATAGAGTTAGTTACAGTAAAACTCAGTCAGTAGCTGTGTCTAGGAGAGAGACAGGGTTAAACACCTAAAGACAGGGCAATGTGGATCATCGGTAGAGGGTGAGCATTAAGTTTTTGCCAGCAGAAGCTCGGACGATGCCCCCCTCCAGAGTCAGGCCAGGTGTAGCTTCTAGGAAGAGAAAAGAGAGAGAACAAGAGTAAAAGCTGAAATAACAGCAAATAATGCAAAATTGAAGAGTAGTGTGAGAATGTAGCGAAGAGGGTGAAAGTGGTCATTATGTCCTCCAGCAGCCTAAGCCTATAGCAGCATAACTACAGAGATAGCTCAGGATAACCTAAGCCACTCTAACTATAAACTTAATCAAAAAGGAAAGTTTTAAGCCTAGCCTTAAAAGTAGACAGTTTGTCCATCTAGAGCCCACTGATGGCCATTGTTATACTAAAAACCACAACGATTGGGATACCTCTCTCTGTCAGATTGACCATAACCATTGGAAAAGAGAGGGGGTCATACAGGTAGCAGAAATGGAGGGTGTGTTTGCACCTCAACCATAACTGAGCCGGTTTAGGCTAAACCTGACTCCCCCTTACTCCATCCAACAAGGGGAGAAGAAGACGGAGGTAAAATAAGGAAGATAGCTCAGGATAACTTAAGCCACTCTAACTATAAACTTTATCAAAAAGGAAAGTTTTAAGCCTAGCCTTAAAAGTAGACAGGGTGTCCGCCTCACGGACTAAAACTGGGAGCTGGTTTCCACAGGAGAGGAGCCTGATAACTAAAGGATCTGCCTCCCATTCTACTTCTAGAGACTCTAGGAACCACCAGTAAACCTGCAGTCTGAGAACGAAGTGCTCTGTTAGGAACGTATGGAACAATCAGATCTCTGATGTATGATGGAGCTAAATCATTAAGGGCTTTATATGTGAGGAGGAGAATTTTAAATTCTATTCTGGATTTAACAGGGAGCCAATGAAGGGAAGCTAAAGTAGGGGAAATATGATCTCTCTTTTTAATTTTCATCAGAACTCTTGCTGCAGCATTTTGAATCAGCTGAAGGCTTTTAACTGCATTTTGTGGACATCCTGATAGTAAAGAATTACAGTAGTCCAGCCTTGAAGTAACAAATGCATGGACTAGTTTTTCAGCGTCACTCCTGGACAGGATATTTCGAATTTTGGCAATGTTCAAGAGATGAAAGAAGGAAATCCTAGAAACCTGTTTAATATGGGATTTAAATGACATGTCCTGGTCAAAAATAACACCAAGGTTTTTTACTTTATTATCGGAGGTCAATTTAATGCCATCCAGGTTAAGTGATTGACTAAGCAGTTTCTTTTTTAAAGACTCCGGTCCAAAGACGACAACTTCTGCCTTGTCTGAATTTAGAAGCAGAAAATTTAAAGTCATCCAAGTTTTTGTCTTCAAGACATGCTTGTAGTCTATCTAACTGGTTGGGCTCATCAGGATTTACGGATAAGTAAAGCTGAGTATCATCAGCGTAACAGTGAAAATTTATTCTATGCTGCCTGATAATTTTACCTATTAGAAGCATATATATAGTAAAGAGAATTGGCCCAAGTACTGAACCCT
Source organism: Crenichthys baileyi (assembly GCA_036173005.1). NCBI lineage: Eukaryota > Metazoa > Chordata > Actinopteri > Cyprinodontiformes > Goodeidae > Crenichthys > Crenichthys baileyi. Next base: position 913,871 of record JAHHUM010000581.1, on the reverse strand, counting down.
GTGGTACTCCACAATTAACCCTGGAGTTTAAAGATGATTTACCATTTACATGAACAAACTGGAATCTGTCAGACAAATAAGATTTAAACCAGCATGGTGCTGTTCCCCTGATCCCTACAGCATATTCCAGCCTTTTTAAGAGAATATTGTGATCGACTGTATCAAATGCAGCTCTGAGATCTAACAGAACCAGTACAGACACAAGTCCATTATCTGAGGCCATAAGAATATCATTGGTGACTTTCAGCAGAGCTGTTTCAGTGCTATGATGAACTCTGAAACCTGACTGAACTCTCTTCAAATAGGTCATTGCTGTGTAAATGCTCACACATTTGATTAGCAACTATTTTCTCAAGAATTTTAGATAAGAATGGAAGATTGGATATAGGTCTGTAATTTATTAAGTCATCTTGATCAAGCGAAGGTTTCTTAAGCAAAGGTTTAATTACAGTTACCTGAAAAGCTTGTGGTACATTTACTAAAGATAAATTAATCATATCTAAAATGGGGCTGGTAATCAGAGGGAACACTTCCTTAAATACTTTGGTTGGGATTGGGTCTAACATACAAATTGAACGTTTAGATGAAGCTAATATTTCTGATAACTCAGGAAGCTCCACAGGATCAAAACAGTCCAAACACAGATCAGGTTCTACAGTTATTTCCAATGTTGTCTCACTTGTTGAGGATGAAGTAATCATCTCTGGGAGTGTGTCAAAGATTTTCTTCTTAATAGAATCAATTTTATTTTGGAAGAATCCCATAAAGTCATGACTGCTGAGAGCTAAGGGAATGGATGGCTCAACAGAGCTCTGACTCTCTGTGAGTTTAGCAACTGTACTAAAGAGAAACCTAGGATTATTCTTGTTCTCTTATATTAAGGATGAGAAATAAGCTGTTCTAGCTTGGTGAAATGTCTTTTTATACAACAGTAGGCTATTTTTCCAGATTAAGTAGGAATCCTCTAGGTGTGTAGAGCGCCATTTTCGCTCCAATTTTCTAACATTGTGCTTTAAAGTACGCAGCTCAGAATTAAAATAGGGAGCTAGCCTCCTATGAATAATTACCTTCTTTTTCAAGGGGGCTGCATTGTCTAATGCACCACGCAATGATGAAGTAACACTATGAACAAGAGAATCAATTTGTGAAGGGGAAGAAACAAAATTATTGCCCTCCACTGTGTTTTTCTGTGATAATGAGCAAATTAAAAGTGGAACAGATTCTGTAAAAGGTTGTTACAGCATCGTCTGATAATGATCTACTATGATGAAATTTTCTTTCAGGTGTGGAGTACTCGGTTAAATTAAACTCAAAGGTTATTAAAAAATGGTCAGACAGCATAGGGTTGTGAGAAAATATTGTTATGTCTGTACACTCAATGCCATATGTCAGCACAAGGTCCAGAGAATGAAGACAAATGTGGGTAGGTTTGTTAATGTTTTGAGTAAAGCCAATTGAGTCTAAGATACCATTAAAGGCTATATTTAAGCTATCACTTTCAGTGTCAACATGAATGTTAAAATCCCTCACTATAATAACTTTATCTGTATTTAACTCTAAATCAGATAAAAGGTCTGAAAACTGATCGGACTGAAAGATGGTTGCTACTCCTCCTCCTCGCCCAGTATTTCGAGGAATGTGAAAATTTAAATAATTAGTAGGAGTTGACTCATTTATAGTAACATAATCCTCTTGCTGCAGCCAGGTTTCTGTGAGGCAAAATAAATCAGTCTGATTGTCACAAATCAGGTCACTAACTAGCAAAGTCTTTGAAAAGAGAGATCTTATGTTCAGTAAGCCACATTTAATTGTTTTATTTTTAGTTTTAGTCTGAGTTGTGTTTATTTTTATTAGATTTTCCTGATTTCCTCTTTTTAGATAATTTTTTAATCTATTCAATTTTGGCCGTGGGCGAGACACTGTCTTAATAGGGTAATGGGTGGATAGCAGTACAGAAGCTGCAGAGAGGAGTGTTAAACTACGACCCTGCTTCCTGGTCCATCTTTATAATGACATCTAACAGAATTTATTTGCATCCTGCTCCGATTTACACTTTAGTCCATCAAAGTAGTTTTAGAAGAAATTGAAGCTCACAGCTCAAATGTCTTAAGTTTTGGACTTAAAAAATAAATTAGATATCTGTCAAACCAAACATATAAGTCATGTAATAAGTACTAGGCTACAAAAGTCACTAATAATATTCTTCTAGCCTCAGATAATGGACTTGTGTCTGTACTGGTTCTGTTAGATCTCAGTGCTGCATTTGATACAGTTGATCACAATATTCTCTTAAAAAGGCTGGAATATGCTGTAGGCATCAGGGGAACAGCACTCGGCTGGTTTAAATCTTATTTGTCTGACAGATTCCAGTTTGTTCATGTAAATGATAAATCATCTTTAAACTCCAGGGTTAATTGTGGAGTACCACAGGGTTCAGTACTTGGGCCAATTCTCTTTACTATATATATGCTTCCAATAGGTCAAATTATCAGGCGACATTGGATAAATTTTCACTGTTACGCTGATGATACTCAGCTTTACTTATCCATAAATCCTGATGAACCCAACCAGTTAGATAGACTACAAGCATGTCTTGAAGACATAAAAACTTGGATGACTTTAAATTTTCTGCTTCTAAATTCAGACAAGGCAGAAGTTGTCGTCTTTGGACCGGAGTCTTTAAAAAAGAAACTTAGTCAATCACTTAACCTGGATGGCATTAAATTGACCTCCAGTAATAAAGTAAAAAAAACCTGGTGTTACTTTTGAACAGGACATGTCATTTAAATCCCATATTAAACAGGTTTCTAGGATTTCTTTCTTTCACCTCCGGAACATTTCCAAAATTAGAAATATCCTATCCAGGAGTGACGCTGAAAAACTAGTCCATGCATTTGTTACTTCAAGGCTGGACTATTGTAATTCTTTACTATCAGGATGTCCACAAAATGCAGTTAAAAGCCTTCAGCTGATTCAAAATGCTGCAGCAAGAGTTCTGATGAAAATTAAAAAGAGGTTCCTAGAATCTCTAGAAGTAGAATGGGAGGCAGATCCTTTAGTTATCAGGCTCCTCTCCTTTGGAACCAGCTCCCAGTTTTAGTCCGTGAGGCGGACACCCTGTCTACTTTTAAGGCTAGGCTTAAAACTTTCCTTTTTGATAAAGTTTATAGTTAGAGTGGCTTAGGTTATTCTGAGCTATCTTCCTTATTTTTACCTCCGTCTTCTTACCTCCCTGTTGGATGGAGTAAAGAGGAGTCAGGTTTAGCCTAAACCGGCTCAGTTATGGTTGAGGTGCAAACACACCCTCCATTTCTGCTACTTGTATGACCCCTTCTATTTTCCAGTGGTTATAATCAATCCTGAAACGTTGTGGTTTTTAGTATAACAATGGCCATCAGTGGGCTCTAGATGGACAAACTGTCTACTTTTAAGGCTAGGCTTAAAACTTTCCTTTTTGATAAAGCTTATAGTTAGAGTGGCTTAGGTTATCTTGAGCTATCTGTGTAGTTATGCTGCTATAGGCTTAGGCTGCTGGAGGACATAATGACCACTTTAACCATCTTCGCTACTTTCTCACACTACTCTCCAATTTTGCATTATTTGCTGTTATTTCCACTTTTTAACTTTGTTCTCTTTTCTCTTCCTGGAAGCTACACCAGGCCTGACTCTGTGTCTACCTGTGACACCTGTCTGGAGGAGGGCATCATCCAAGCTTCTGCTGGCAACAACTTAATGCTCACCCTCTACCGATGATCCACATGGCCCTGTCCTTCAGTGTTTAACCCTTTCTCTCTCCTAGACATGGCGATTGACTGAGGTTTTACTGTAACTAACTCTAATTGCTGTCTTCATACTCAAACTTGAAAGTGTTTATCTGTTCTTTCTTTCTAGGTGAAACGACTAAAGGAGCTACATCCATTAACATTTACTTTTCCTTCCAATAGAAAGTACTCCTGGATCAGTGCTTCTTTGTTCTCTTTGTGTCTCTGCTCTGTTCTCTCTAACCCCCAGTCGATCGTGGCAGATGGCCGCTCACACTGAGCTTGGTTCTGCTGGAGGTTTCTTCCTGTTAAAAGGGAGTTTTTCCTCTCCACTGTCGCTACATGCATGCTCAGTATGAGGGATTGCTGCAAAGTCAATGCCAGTGACTGTCCACTGTCTCTACATGCTCATCCAGGAGGAGTGAATGCTGCAAGTCACTGACTCGATGCAATCTGCTGGGTTTCCTTTCCTTAGACAGAAAACTTTGTATCCAATTTGAATAAATAACTGAATCTGACTGCACTGTTCAATGGTTAAGATTAATTGGAATGTATGTACCTGACTTTTGTGAAGTGCCTTGAGATGACATGTGTTGTGAATTTGCGCTATATAAATAAAACTGAATTGAATTGAATATCTAAATTGGGTCACTCACACTCACTTTAGCTGTGCTTTTATTAAATATTATTATATTATCATTTGAAAAATGTTTTGTATTTACAATGATTATTGGGGGGGACGGAGGGGATGTCCCCCCCAATAATCATTGTAAATACAAAACATGGAGAGCCTATGGAGAGCGACTAACTGCTGCTGCTGGAGAAATATTCAGAAACATTGTCCATTAGGAGGAAGAGATCGATCATCAGCTCAGACTGCTGGATATCAGCTGGAAAACCCAGATCAGCTCAGAACCTACAGGTATGTTCCCTGTACGGTGGTCTGAATAAACTAACATTGGAATAAGGAGAATATGATCAGGGAACTAGTTGATACCACGGAGGGAGCAGTACAGCTAGAATATTTGGATGCGGTGGGTGATCCTTCAGGTTTTGCAGTTATTCTTTCATAAAGCACATTGGTCAATATTGCTAATACTGTTGTTGCTGAGTCTTTCCCATCACATGTGAGGAATTTATCACCACCCTTTATTGCAGAATTGTTTATATTCAGCCACCTTGGAGGGTTTATGAGCATGAATGGCCTATTTAAGGTCAGACTACACCATACCAATCAGATTTACAATCTGGGCTTTAACTAGGCCACTTTTAAATCTAAGCTTTGTGTTGATATGCTGGTGTGCCTCTGATCCTTGTTCTGCTGAATAACTTATGTGGCTGAGTACGAGGTCACAGATTGATAGCCCGATATACCCCTTCAGTATTTTCTGGAAGAGACCAGAAATCATGGTTACATTCTTTTCAGCAACCTGTACAGGTTCTAAAACATCAAAGTAACCCCAGACCATCACAATACCAACTCCATATTTTGCTGTCATAATGTTGTTCTCTTTGTGAAACGATGTGTTAATTTTTTGTCGATCCTGTCAGGTAAACTGACTGTTCCTACACCTCCCAGCATGCATTGCAGCTCTGACATCTCAGACCGAGGTGATCTTATATACCTTTGCAAAGCTATCCAGCTTTGCTATTCCAATCGTGGGCCACTACCGATCACCACGCAAAGGGAGCAATCTCTGGACAATCAGAAAGCTTGCAAGCAGTTTTAACTCCATTCTCCACTACTGGCCAGTTCCATGAAGAGCTTGACAAAGCTAGAAATCTTGCTGGGAGAGGAAAATTGAAAGATTTACATCTGATCGGATACTTGCTTTTAGTGTGCTACCAAGGTTTAAAAAGGCTCATAGAGGTTCTTTGAAGGAGACCAATTTTCCTCCTTGTTTTGTTCCAGTCGAGTGCCAAAGGTTCCTAAAATTTTTGCCCTTTTGCTGAAGTAGGAGAAGCTGACCGTCTCAGCAGTTAAACGCTCACAACACTACTTATTCCCAGAAGGAAGCCTACAACAAGTTACTTTTGTAGATCTGGGCAGGGTAAAGTTGGAAGAAATAAGGGTATTTAGGATTGCCACAGTTAATCCAATGTGTTAGCTTGTACATTGCTAGAAGTGTTTTATAAAGGTGTTATGCTGAGCTATGTTTGAGCGCTGACTCAATGCGTTTTAAATGTTAATGTTTACTGTGTTCTTCACCGACTGAACCTGAATCACCTGGAGTTTAAAGTTGGACTATTGAAGTTCCATTTGAAGAAGGTTGAGGCTGCGATTTGAGCCTTGTGCTGATTTCTGATGATTTTATTGTCTCATTGTTTTATGGCCGCTGTGTTTTTCCACTGCTTCCCTACTTGAATTTTATGACCCTTTGTCTGGTCCAGCTCGCTCTCAGCTGTTAGCGGCTAAAGAGCTTGGCTGCTATTGAGATCTATGGAGATAAGACTCACTGCTGTTCATTACTGGTTCATATTCCAAGTCAATCCAAAGCTTTGATTTGTTCCTACTTCCGTTCATAAACGACTGGCTTAATCTCCAATTATACTCCGTGCGCTTTCTTTATAAACTGATACATTTTTGCATTCTTAGTCTTGATTATTAATTTACTTTTTTAGTAGAGTAGTACATGTCTTGGTTAGGTGAAGAGTGTGTTGGACCTGGATAGTTAATTGTAAGAGGGAACTATTTGTTCAGGAAATTTTCACATAGATAAAGAGACAGTTTTTGTGCTTATTTTGTGTTAGAGTGATTTTCTGTTGGCTAAGGTTAGTGATCGTATCACCCCTTTTGGTAAAACAGTTGATAACTACTGTAGCTACGTTTACATGCACATAAGTAATCGTAATAGACGGACAATCAGATTCTGATCTGATTCGGCAGGATTGGAATGAAATTGTAATCCAACTGGGAGGGGTGGTTTATCCCATTGACAACCTGATCGACATGCATGTCAAAGCTTGACAGGAAAGGTGATGGATGCTTGGTGACGGATGCAGCCCAAAACATGATAGCCACTGCCAGAATACTAAAAGTTAGGCATGCTATCTGCATAGCCCATGCACTCAACCTGAAAAAATCCATTGATGCGACTTCTTAGCTCGATGACATCCGCTCAAGATGCGGAGGATTGTCACATATTTTCAAAGCAGCACCACAGCCAAGGAGCACCGTCAGCAGGTGCAAGTGCAAATGGGCCTCCCTGTAATGAAATTTATGCAGGAAATGGAAACCCAGTGGAATAGCACTTTTGAAATGCTACAGCGCATATATGATCAGAGTACAACACGCATATATACATACATAGGTGCTATTATTTACACAAGAGGTGCATCACATTCGCAGGGCTTCATATGGTGCAACTATCACTACTGCCAGTAGATGTCAGCCAAGGGAATTGAATGAAGCTTCGGGTAGTGAACCACTTTATGACACACTGGTTCAAAATTATTTTATGCTTCAAAAAGCCTCATTTTGACATCACTAGTCGTAAACAAGTAGCAGAGGGCGACACGGGGGCAATGGTGTGTTTGTGGCCCAACCCAAGTGGGAAATTACAGAGACCACACAAATAAAAAACAATTTGTAACTAATAAAACCACCTGGTTACAATAATATGTCAATTTCTAAATGTTTAAATTTATTGATCTGGTTAAAATACATGCATGTATTTCTTACGGTTTACATTTTTGTGGAACATCAAATAATATTTAATCACACATTTGTATATTAAATCTGCTATTATTTAATTTTTTTACCAGTCAGTTCAGAATGCTGCTGCAAGGCTTTTAACCAGCACACGAACAGACGGCACGTTACTCTAGCTTTTTTCTCTTTGGCTCATTTTGAAATTTTAGTCCTTACTTATAGAGCCCTTTGTGTTCAAAGCCAGTCTTTATCTCTGACCTTCTAGAGCCCCACATCTGTTCTCACAGTCTGAGATCTTCTAGTCAACGGCTGTTAATGGCCTCACAAAAACATTTTAAGGCCACGGGAGAAATCCTTTAGAGCCGAGGCCCCCAGATTGGCCTTCATCGTTGAACCGTCTTTATTCTACTGTGTCATTTAAAAGGCACTTGAAAACTCATTTATTCAGACAGGCTTTTAACTAGCTTGATTCTGTTTGATGTTACATGTATATGGAAGTAAAATAGCCTCATTAGAATCAGACATTTTTTAGACATTGAATTTATAACACTGAATTTTTATCACCTGCAGAAATTCACCTGCAAAAAATCACCTGTAGAAATTCACCTGCAAAAATTCGCCTGCAAATGTGTTGCTTCTTCCGGTCACTTCAAAACAAGAGCATCTGCGGACAGGGTTGGGGCACTAGCTGTAATCAGGTCATTCAAACATTTCATTCAGTTCCATTAGATGAAAAAAAAAAATACAGAATCTCAAATAGGTGTTAAAACAATCAGCACTCGATCGAGTCGAGCGTCTTTTAGCCAATCAGATTACGCTTATTTGATCACGTGACACACCATTGCCTTCGACAGAGGCGAGTCTCTTAACAGTTTGCTGGATAGTGGCTTGATGAAGATCAGTGATGAGATTTTTCTGCCAAAAATATATTATTACAAAACAGCAGGTAATTAACACCCATTTGAGATTTTGTTTTTTTTTTTTCATCTAATGGAAAAAAAAAAATAGATATATCTATATATATATATAGATATATATATATATCTATATCTATATAGATATAGAATATATATATATATATATATATATATATATAGATATGTATATCTATATATATATATATATATATATATATATATATAGATATAGATATATATATATATAGATATATATAGATATATATAGATATATATAGATATATATATAGATATATATAGATATAGATATATATATATATATTTTTTTTTTTTTTTTTTGAAACTGTGCAGCAGGACTCAAAACTAAATAAAAATCATCTGAAGAAAAGCAAATGCTTGGATCTGGGTGCGGAACGTAAGGTCACTGTTTCAGTTGTAAATCTCCGTGTGAGACTTCCGGCGGAAGTAAACAACAAGACGCTAGCAGCGTTAGCTTCCAGGTTTCCTTCTGTGTATCGTCGTTTAAAAGGCGTTTTTTTCTGTGTGAGCTGAATATTTCAGAGTCTGCAGTAACAATTATCTTCGGTTCATCATCTGAGAGAATTCATCAGGAGGAAGAGATCGATCATCAGCTCAGACTGCTGGATATCAGCTGGAAAACCAGATCAGCTCAGAACCTACAGGTATGTTACCTGTACGGTGGTCTGAATAAACTAACATTGGAATAAGGAGAATATGATCAGGGAACTAGTTGATGCCGCGGAGGAAACAGAACATGTCCGTGTGTTGTTCACTGTTCGATTATTTTGTTGGGGTGGGTGATCCTACAGATTTTATAAATATCCTTTCACAAAACACAAGCGTAAATATTACTGATGTTGAAACTTTTAACTTTTGATGACAGTCTGCGCTCCTTTAAGCCGACTGACCAGTTTGTCGCGATTTATGAGCTAAATTTGTTAATATGGGGAACTAAATATGGCACATCTGAATATGTTCACCCTAACAATATTTTCTAAATTATTTCTAACTTTGTGTTTTAACTGATTATATGCATATTGAAACCTGGGAGGGATTTTAGGTAGTTCTGGCAGTTTCATTTTAGATTTGAGGGCTGACTCTGCTGCATCTCTCTGATAGTGACTGAAATATATCTAGATAAATATCAGATTCTCTGCTGCTGTGTGTGTTGCTAGCATTGTAGCAGCAGTCAGTTTACCTGCAGGGGTTCCCCTCTGATGTCATAAAAGAGCGCAACAAAATGCAGAGGATAAGTCTGGAAATGCCTTTTTTATGCAAATTTATGACCATATATCTCAACAAATATTAATTTCAGCAGGACGAATTTACTTTGTGAAATATGTTATTAATATTTCTTTTCCATAAATGTAATTCGATTTATCGTAAAAATTCGTTGTCACAGACACTTTAAATGGTCTGCAACACCCAACTGTATCACTTCCACCTCGTCTAGAAGTCAATAAAGATTTCTTTTTACTGATGACATGAATTTGGCTTTAATGTGGATTGTACAATCATGAGGTTGGTATTGTTAAAGCATCATCTTGATCACAATCCATTGCTCTATATTCATCATAAATATCATTAAGCTCAGCAACTTCTTTTTGTACAATGTCCATGTGACCTTTAAAAATGTCCACAGAGTCTCTTTTTCTAACAGATATTTTTGCAACTGTGATTAATGCTTTCCATCTGTCATAAATACTGACAAAGCGACATTGCAACCCATGTAACTTTTCTTTATGGAATTATCTTCCCTTTTCTGTAAGTACGTGAGGCCTTTCCCTTCTACGCTTTTCTGCTTGAACAGCTTCCACTACACAGGTTTCATCCACTTGCTCTGCTTTTGAGCTTGTTCTGCACTAGCAGCTTCAGTTTCTGCTTCATTTACTTCTGACATCTTTGTTTTTCTTGAAATGTCATTTTAACCTTAGTTGACTTTAGAAATGAATTGTGAACTTGATTGCATTAATTCACTTCTTGTTACCTTGTGGTACTGTTGTTGTCAGGCTTAACACAGTTCCTTATTTTCTCTCCCTCTTTGTGTCCCGTTTCCAAACAAGAACTTTGATGTCTGGCTTCTTGACATCTTTATGAATAAGAAACTGGTGAACCTGTGTATTTTCGTTGTCCGATGAGCTAACCCCTCCCTCCTACCTCCCTATGTCTAAGGGGATTGCTCAATCCAGCTCTCCATCCAACGGGTCCGGACTTCCCTAAACCTGAAAAGTCTTACTAAGCAGGTTCACTGAAAGCTCTGTTTAAGCTGGTGTCGGGAAATGACTGCCTAGCCTCTGACAGCCTACATCCAGAAGTCTTGCCCTTCTTCAACCGGAGGTCTGGACGACTGAGTAGCCAACGCAGTCGATCACACTTCGACAGTCTCTTCTGTTAACGGCTGCTCATTCCCTAATATTACAACTGGCTCTTGGTATATGCGCTCGATTAATTTTAGTGACTCGGCACGAGCCCCAAGGGCGTTGTTTTAACAAACTTGGCTAAGGCAACCTATAAAAACCTCCTAAAATTTCTTAGAACCAGGCAACAAGACTTTTTACCACCAATGAAAAACAAAAATACGGTGACTCAAATAATTGAATGTCCACGATTTAACTAGAATTTTATATGCTTTCTTTAATTAGTAACGCTTTTGCAGGGGTCAGTAACAGCTTAACTTCAGCAACACAATAAATTTAATAATAGAAATAATTCAATCAACTCAACCTGTCTTTCCCTGATGCTGAAACTACTGAGTTTGGAGCGGCTTTGAAGACGGAGGCTCGTCCATGCACCCGATGGAGATGTTCCTTCGGGTAACAACGAGTGGTTTCTTGAGGGGGATACGACTTGATCTTCAGTTTTCCTCCTTTAAGTGGCAGGCTTCGATGGTTAAACAGAAACTTTGTTGTCATATGTCTCAGAGGACAATGGCTTCCAGAGGCTGAAGAGTTGAAGGAAACCCCGGGGACATAATTGAGGTTGATTCAGGACTTCCAGGAGCCTGAGACTTGGAGCAATCAGCTGTTCACCGATCAAGTTCACTTCTGTTGTCTGGATAAAAAGACTGTAGATGAAATCAGATTCTTAATTTTGAGGCACAGTCCTTCAGGGCTCACGGGTTGATCCTCTTTTTAATGCAGTCGTTCAGCTGGGCTGTGTCTCTGTTCCTTTTCCATCTGAGTGTCTTTCCTCCGTCCGATCTTGTTCGCTGGTCTTCTGCGAGGAAACATCCCCGTTCCTTCCTTCAGCATTGCCTTTATAGTGCAGATGCTCTCACCAGTCAGCCCCCCGTTAGGTTTCTCAGCCATTGCACAACCTACTCTGCTCAGCGCCTCAGCTATTGCTCAATACTTTAGTCATGGTCACCCTCAGGTTTTGTTCTTTGGCTTCGGAGATGCCAATAATAGCCACGCAGCTGGCTGCAGACTCATCCTCCCTTCCTCTCCTTGGCCTTCAACGGGTTCGTTGTCCGCGTACAGCTGGCTCCCGTCACTTCTTGTCCTTACACAGTTCTCTCCCTAATCTGCTCAGTCTTAAACTTTACACAGTATTACACATTCCATTCTCAGCTTTATACATTTACTTTAAGACATAGTTACAAAATCATCACTTCATTCTTTTTATTCATACTTCACAAATAATCAACATTAAATGTCTTTTATATAGCTGATTGAGATTTTTTAAACCTTAATGTTTTTTGTTTTAATTATCAGTTCTTTATTATTTCAATCATATATCTTTTAGATTCATAATCAAAGATTATTGATTTCATTTAATACTTGTAAAAGAATGGAAAATCATCATACATCATTTCGTTGGATACACTTGTTTACATTTCTGCAAAAGATAAGACAGTTAATATTTATCTCCACACAGGCCTCTCCAGTCTTCTCAGTTCTAGAATATGAGAACATGCTTGTTTCACTCTCCACTGCTTCAACTGTATATTTTAATAATTGTTGCATGGATTACACAGAAATATATCTATTGTAATTTTTAGGAATTTAACTGTGAGTATTTCATGAATGCTGCATGGATTACATAGAAAGATCTCACCCTATTTTGACAGTATCCATTAGAATTTACGTCATCTTGGTCCTTGGTGCAATGACGCCAGGGAGCTGGGAATCATGCTGGTCCGAGTTTATCACTTCCACCTCGTCTTTAAGTCAATAAAGAGTTAATTTTACTGATGACATGAATTTGGCTTTAATGTGGATTGTACAATCTTGAGGTTGGGATTGTTAACTAACTAAACTAACTAAAACACAACATAAACTTCAATGAGAAATGGAGAATACAGATATGAAATTATATATATATAACATAAACATACCTCGCTGGCTGACCCATGCTTAGAGGTAGAAATGAGGACCTAAACAGATGATTTTAAACCTTTTAGTCCTTTCTGACTTAAATTGGCCCTTCCTGTTGCAACATGCAATGATCATGCTTCACTGTGAGCGTGCATCTCTGTCAGGTGCACCAGCGTAATCAACATGCCGTACATTAGTTCCTACCCGAGAATTTTAAAAATAAATGTCCTAGTGACACGTAAATATGCATAACGCTAAAATAAAACATATTTACTAAACTATGGCAGTAAAACAACTGTCTGTGAAGAAGCTCGCTTCTGTGCTGAAGTCTCCTCTCTAGCTTCTGATTGCAGCAGGTACCATCCCGGAAACAAATCTACCTTTCAACACTCCTATTCTCCACCAGCTGTGCCAACAGCATGCTGTGCTTCTCTGTCCAATTCAGTCTCTACCTTTTTTTTCGGTCATTTTACCAAATCAAACTGCTATATACAAGAGAAGTAGTAAAATGACCAACATGGTGAGTAAACATAAGAATAAGCTAATCAGAATAATGATGAGAATGTAGATAACGTGCTTCAAACATTTTGTTGCTGTGTAAGAAGTTTCATCATCATAACTTACAGATATCTTAATCCAGTCTAAGTTCTATCATCAGTTAATTTCTCTCCATTGATTACAACAAGCGCATTTGTTTTTGGCTTTATTTTTTGGTTTTTGTTACAACCAATGAAGGTTCTTAGAAGATAGTGTCACACCTATCAACCACACCTCCTCACTAATGCTCCTTTTCTGCTGGCTTGCAGGCCCCCGCTCCACTCGGTTTCGGTCTACTTGGTACCGTAACTCTGGTGTTTCCACTGACGGTTGGAGCTATGGCTTGAAGCCCCGCCTCCGGCCGTCATTGTAGTGCGCACTGCCACACTTAACGTTACTGGGTGACACATTATTACATTAAAGAAATCTGTGTGAAACAATAAAAAAAAAATAAATGAATAGGAAAAAAAAACATAAATAAACACAAAAATAATCACAAATAATTTTTGTAGTATTTTAAATGCAAGAATGTCTTAAATTTCTTTTATCATGTTTAAAACGATCCACTGGGATAATTATCCCAAAGTTTGCCTGAAGAAGTTACAATTTTGGGCTTTATGAGGAAGTTTTTGTCTTGAAAACAAGGACAAGGACTTTAAAGTGCAAAACCCTGGACTTTTGAACAGGTTGAAGTTAGTTTTAGGTTGGATTATCGGATATTCGTGCTCTGTGGATTCAGTGGGATCTTCCTGTTTGATCCGATCCAGAAAGCTGGGATGGTGTCGTTTCTCTTTTCTTTCAGCCTTTAGCCGCTCCGGGCCAGTGAGGTCCTTAATATTATTGCAGACACAGGGATGAAAAAAGTTGATACCGGTACGGAAAAAACAGTAATGGAAACGCTCACAAAGCGGGCCGAGTGGAGTGGAGCCGGACTAAATAGAACCAGTGAAAAAGGCGCATAAGATAAAAGTGTTTGTCCCCTCCTCGCTCAGAGTTGCTCTCAGTAACTACCTGAATCATTCTTAAGCTGAGATTCCTTGCCAGGAATTGACAAGTGCAGTGCTGTCGGATTCAGTTTATTATTCAAATTGGTTAAAAGTTTGTATATCTAAGGAAACCCAGCAGATTGCATCCAGTCAGTGACTTGCAGCATTCACTCCTCCTGGATGAGCATGTAGAGACAGTGGACAGTCACTGGCATTGACTTTGCAGCAATCCCTCATACTGAGCATGCATGTAGCGACAGTGGAGAGGAAAAACTCCCTTTTAACAGGAAGAAACCTCCAGCAGAACCAGAACCAGGCTCATTGTGAGCGGCCATCTGCCACGACCGACTGGGGGTTAGAGAGAACAGAGCAGAGACACAAAGAGAACAAAGAAGCACTGATCCAGGAGTCCTTTCTATGGGAAGGACAAGTAAAACATTATTAATTGTACCTTCTTTAGTGGCTTCATCTAGGAGAGAAAGAGAGCTAAGCAGGTGAGTTCTGAGAGAGCACATAGTTAGTCACAGTAGAAGCTCAGCCAGTAGCTAAGTCTAGGAAAGACAGGGTTAAAATTGAAAGACAGGGCCAAATGGATCATTTGTAGAAGGTGAGCATTAAGTTGTTAGCAGCAGCAGCTCAGCCAATGCCCCCCTCCAGGAAGGCGCCACCCACAGAGAGTGAAAGTGGTCATTATGTCCTCCAGTAGTCTAAGCCTATAGCAGCATAACTACAGAGATAGCTCAGGATAACCTAAGCCACTCTTAACTATAAGCTTTATCAAAAAGGAAAGTTTTAAGCCTAGCCTTAAAAGTAGACAGGGTGTCTGCCTCACGGACTAAAACTGGGAGTTGGTCAGGAAAGGTGTTGGTAATCTGTTATGAATGCAGGCTACTGTTGCTACTGCTTCAGCTGTGTACATTATTGGTAACTTGGCATGTGACAGCATGCTTCTAGATGCTTCAACCAATGTCCTGTTCTTTCTTTCTGCAATGCCATTTTGCTGAGGTGAATGAGGTACAGACATCTCACCCTGATGGCACGTTGTGTTGGATGGCCAACACAACAATGGTAGGTCACTCTGTGCATTGTTATTTCTTGATATGCAAGATGTTTTTTGGTAAATGTCAGGGGGACCTTTGTGTTCTTTTCTGTCTGCAACGGTTTTGGCCTTGGAACTTTCTCATGCAATCTTTGCCCAGTCTCTTTCTTTTTATTGAATCATGAACACCAACCTTAACTGTATGTAGGTATGTAGTGCTTTAGATATTGTTCTGGGTTCTTTTGTGACCTTTTGGGTGAGTCTTCCATGCACTCTTGGATTAATTTTTTTAGGCTGGCCTCTCCTAGGAACGTTCTTCACTGTTCCATGCTTTCTCAATAGGGGGTTTTCACATGACGTCGCAGTCACGTCACCGCACTTCGCCATCCTGGGTGGCAGCTGCAGCCTGTTTTCGTTATTTTAGCGTGATCATTGAAGCAACACTCCGGACCATTCAATTTAACTATGGGGGAATTTTGTTTAATTGTGAGTTGTGCTGCGCCTGGTGGTCAAGACCAACGTTCATTCTATCGTCTACCAGCCGTGATAGAAAATCTGTGTAAAAAACAAAAACACTGGGTACACAACGTCGACTACTGTGACTGAATTGGATATCCAGGGCAGATTTGGACAGCCTGAACCTCACTCACGCCCGAGTGTGCATTGCACATTTTGATACAGGTAAATAAATAATGTTTGTCTACATGTATATTTAATAATATTCTGGAAAGTAGTCTGCCAAGACCATGAGCTGATCAATTGATTCTGAAGTAGACACCCAAGATGGCGGACTGGAAATGCGACTTCACTTTTTTTGACAAGCAGAGGGAACGTGACCCATAACCAATTATGATTTAACTACATAACAATATCTACTCTGTTTCTTTTTTCTTTTTTTTTCCCCTGTGATCAAGCCATTTCATACCCTTATTATAAAACCAGGGCAAATCGATGAATTGTTGTTTTGAAGGAGGGGGGCCGGGGCCAGGGCCTATCTCAGCTGGTTTCCCCAGGCTGCATTGGGAAGGACATGAGCTGGAACGTCTTGATCTTGCTGGCTGAGTAAAAAACTGCTTCTTTGAAGAAACCTTGGATCCCCAGTAAAGTAAAGTCTGCTGTTGGTGTATCTGGTGACCCTATCCTGACTGAAACAAGACAAGCTGCCTGAACCAGTCTGTTTGATCTCCTGCAGGATAGAATCTGAAAGAATCGTAGATTCCCTAAGGAGAGACGGTGTCCCTAACTTAGTCAATGAAGCAGTTCATCCTCACTAAAGACTGCATTAAAATGGCAACTCCACACTCCTGATGTGTGCGCCAGTCCGCTCAGACACTCAGCCCGTAGGTTAGATAGAGAATACCCGCATGCAACTCACTGGTCCTGTCGAACGTCCTGTTTATCAGAAAAATTCACGTGGGGTTCCTGTGCTCTGGGGGACCTTTGGATGTCTGTGGCTCAGATCTCCTCCGTATCTGTCTCAGGTCCATGGGGGGCAGGTCTGTGGCTCCTAACACTCAGTATTACATATTTTTATGGAGAAACCTTGTATACACAAGTGCGTTCACACTCAGACCCACAGGTGTTTAGATTCAGGTGTTAACAGATACACAAATGTTCTATATTGAGCCGCATTTACAACTAAATACATCTTGCATTAGTACTGTGTACTATTTGGTAAAAAAAGCTGGTAATATTAACATTTTTGCAAGTGTAGAAGCAAGCAGGGTGTTATATTGTATTCTCTTCATCCTTCTTTCTTTCCTCCATTCTTTTCTCCTTCTCTTAACTTTTCCTTTTTGCCCCATCTTTCTGTCTTTTGTGCTTCTTTCTTTTCATTTCTGTCTCCGTGTCTGTAACAATTGAAATAATCCGAAAGGAGTTTCTAAAAAAAGTTTCTTTTTATAAATATCAACCAGAGCTTTAAAGCGTTAGCTGTAATACTCCACTTGTGAAAGTAAATCTGTAGGGCTTTTTCTTGGCTCTCGAACAACAATTCTGAGTGCTTCTCTGCCAGACAGGACACGGTTAAAAAAAATAAAAAATTCACGTAACAGGTTTTGTCTGGGCACATATTCTTTACTCCATTGTGTTTGCTTTTTTGTGGTGCTTATTTACTTGAGTGCTAACAGGCCACTGACTTCATGCTACACATTTGATTTGTAAAGTTCCTGACTGGTAAAGTGTCCCTTTTCTCCTGCAATGTGAGCTTATTCTGTTTTATTGGTGTTGTCTGTTCATATCTTCTCACTAACCTGCATTAAATATGTCCCCATAGTCCTTATAAATGTGCTATTGCTAAAGCTCTGCTAATGATATTATGGTAGCCATTGTTTGTTCTGCTGTTTGGTTCGCAGCTTGTTCTGTTAGCGTTGTGTTTGTTCTGCTGTTTAGTTCGCAGCTTGTTCTGTTAGCGTTGTGTTTGTTCTGCTGTTTAGTTCGCAGCTTGTTCTGTTAGCGCTGTGATTGACAGTATCCCTCTGCAAGCGCTCATACACACATTAATATACGTATTAGGTGTTCCCTAAATTAGGTGTACTATGGGACTTGGAAAGGTTACTACAGTAAATAGCTCTGTAGGTAACTCCTGCTCTAACTGGGCTGATAATTATCTTTAAAACATTATTTTGTTCATATGTTTAATTTACCTTCTTGCTTTGCATTGCAAAGTGTTTTTGTACATCTAGCAACTGTTCTCTGTTTATGCTTTTAACCTCTGTAAAGTACTTTACAGAGGTAAACCCCTAACCCTAACCCTAACCCATTTTGCAAGTCTTGTTTTCTCTTTTTTATTGCAGTCATTTAGCCACTATATAACAAATCTAGCAATAAAAAATTCCTCTGATTATAACAAATTTAAATATTCATAATTCTATATAATACATTTAAATTTTTATTAGCGATATTATAATACTGATAATTCATTATAAGAAGCCTTTTCAAAATGTTAGAATTTATTGATCTGTTTATAATTCATTTTCATATTTGTTATGCTTTACAGTTTTGTGGAACATCAAATTATTTTTAATCCAACTTTCGTATATTTGCATTACATGATAACACATGATAACATTTGAATTAGGTTAAGTTTATTGAGACCCCAGAAATAATGTTTAAGTTGCACATTAAAAGTTACAGAAAATATATTTAAATGTGTGCAACAGGACTTAAAGCTAAATAAAAATAATCAGGAGAAAAACAATTGCTTGGAGCTGGGGGATAAACTTAAGGGTCGGTCACTGTTTCTGGTGTCTCCAATAATAACCAGCCGCAGTCACGGACAGTACAAAAAACGCCCACCTGTGCTACAGTGGCCGAGGAAGCAATTTTCAATGCAAACAATGTGCAAAGCCGTTAACAGGTTTAAATAGAGATAAAAATAAGAGATAACATAAAATAGATAAAAACTGGTTAATTAACAAATTAAGATACAGTAAAATAGGTAAAACCATCAAAAAGTAGAATAAGACGCTAATGAATAATGAGTCACAAGGTAAACAAAAAGGTCTTTAGTAAGTACTCGTCATCTTCCGCTTCATCTGGGACCGGGTCGCGGGGGCAGCGGACTCGGTAGAGACATCCAGACTTCCCTCTCCCCAGACACCTCCTCCAGCTCCTCTGGGGGGATCCCAAGGCGCTCCCAGGCCAGCCGAGAGACATAGTCCCTCCAGCTTGTCCTGGGCCGTCCCCTGGGCCCCTGGGGCTTGCCTGGAACATCTCGTGTGGGAGGCGTCCAGGAGGCATCCGGTATAGATGCCTAAGCCACCTCAACTGACTCCTCTCGATGTGGAGGAACAGCGCTCTACTCCGAGCTCCTCCCGGATGGCCAAGCTCCTCACCCTATCTCTAGTGCCCCTTTTCCACTGGCTCGGTTTGGCCCGACTTGGCTCCACTCGGCTCGCTTTGCGAGCATTTCCATTACTGTTATTTCAGTACCTGTACCTTCTTTTTTGGTACCTCCTTCTTAGCAGGGCTAAGCGAGGCTGAGTCGGTACTGTACTTGACGTGAACAAACGGCTGTTTACTGATTGGCTGTGGGCGCGGCCAGCCGTAAGAGTCGACCAGCGTAAAAAAACAACCAGCATTTTCAAACGTGCATTCAAGCGTGTGAGAGAAACATATGATGGAGTTCGCACAGTTATCCGGAAAAGTCACCCCTTCGAGCAATGACGAGGTGCAAGCTTTTCTGGCGATCATAGGTGACTGCAATGTTCAGCGGAAGCTGAATAAATATATAGGCAACAACTATTAGAAATAAAATGGGACCTAATTCAAATATTTCCAAGTCTCTTAAAGTGAAAGTGAAATCTATAATAATGATAATAAAACGGATGTCAAAATCCTACTCATCAAATATGATTGTCAATGCTCTCAGCAGATTTGATCCCCCGGTAATAGACCTGTTACTTCTTGTTTTTGTAACGCGTTTCGGTCTTTTCTTCTTTACATTGGCGGTTGGGTGTTTCATGGTTATGCAGCATGACACATGATGCTTTAAAGCTGCGCCTTCAGGAGGTTTTCCATTCAGAATCCCTTCAAATCGAGCCTGTGGAAAAGGGGCATAAGGGAGTGCCCGGCCACCCTACTGAGGAAGCTAATTTCAGCAGCTTGTATCCGGGATCTTGTTCTTTTGGTCATGACCTAAAGTTCATGGCCGTAGGTGAGGGTTGGAACGTAGACCGACCAGTAAATGGAGAGCTAAGCTTTTCGGCTCATCTCTTTCTTCACCACAACGGACCGGCACAACGGATCCGCCCCAGTGCATGTTGTAGGTCTTGGCTAGAGGGGTCCAGTAGGACCACGTCACCTGCAAAAAGAAGAGACAAAATCCACTGGTCCCCAAGCCAGACCACCTCCGGCTCTTGGCTGCACCTAGAAATCCAGTCCATATAGGTAATTAACAGGACCGGTGACAAAGGGCAGCCTGCAAACCTTACCAAGGAGGCTGAGGAGTGTGATCTAGATATAGTTGGAATACACCCTCCAGTTACCCTTCTTATGAAGGGGGAGCAGCCCCACAACATCCAGAGACTTGAGGTACTCAGGCCCGATCTCATCCACCCCCGAAGCCCTGCCACCATGGAGCTTTTTAACCACCTCGGTGACTTCAGCCTGGGTGATGAAAGAGTCCAATCCCGAGTCTTCAGCCTCTGCTTCCACCAGGGAATGCGTGACAGCAGGATTGAGGAGATCCTCAAAGTACTTCTTCCACCGCCCGATAATGTCCTCAGTGGAGGTCAGCAGCTCCCCACCCCCACTGTAAACAGTGTTGGCGAACCACGGCTTCCCCCACCTGAGGTGCTAGACGGTTTGCCAGAATCGCTTCGAGGCCAACCGGTAGACCTCCATGGCCTCACTGAACTCCTCCCAGGCCCGAGTTTCTGCCTCTGCCACAGCCCGGGCCACAGCTGATAGGACTCCTTCTTTAGGATGACAGCATCCCTTACTGCCCGTGTCCACCACCGGGTTCGGGGATTCCCGCCGCGACAGGCAATGCCCACCAGCCCCTAGCCATGGCTACGGGCGGCAGCATCGACAATAGACACGGAGAGCATGGTCCACTCGGACTCTATGTCTCCAACCTCCCCAGGAATCTGGTCAAAGCTCTCCCAGAGGTGGGAGTTAAACACATCCCTGGCCGAGGGCTCCGCCAGACGTTTCCAGCGCGCCCTCACTATACGCTTATGCCTGCCAAGTTTGTCCGGCTTTCTCCTCTTCCAGCGGATCCAACTCACCACCAGGTGGTGATCATTCGACAGCTCAGCCCGTCTCTTCACCCGAGTGTCTAAAACATGCAGCCGAAGGTCTGAAGACACGACAACAAAGGCCTGTCTCCAGGATGGGACCCCGGCTCCGCCGTACTGGGCAACATCACGTCCCTCGATATTGTGGTCCTCATGAACCGCTCTTTGTCTGACCCATCACCCGGAGCCTGGTTACCATGGAAGACCCTACCAGGGCCATTTAAGCCCCAGACAACATAGCCTCCCATCATCATTGGATCATTCGAGCACTCAAACCCCTCTACCATGTTAAGGTGGCGGTTCAAGGAGTGTTGATTCCAAGATATTTTGGGCAGATCTACAGTTGTAAGGTAATTTATAACAAGAGGATATTTTAAAAATAACTCATATTATTTGTATTATTAGTAAAGTTTTACCCCCAACCCTCTATGTACAATGATCATAAACATTTAACCTTATTTACAGTCCAAAGCTCTTCTGAAGTTGCTCATGTGTCTGATCACTCATTGCATTGCCTCCTTACTCAGACTCGTGGTCATGATGAGCCATCAGCTGTTTCTCACTGAGAGAAAAAGGTAGAAATTAGCAATTGATAAAGCATTCACACAAAGAGACTGTCAAAAATATTGGGTAAACATACATATATATATGCATATGTACAAATTCACACTCTCCTCAGGTGTTTAGCATACCTCAAGTCATACTGCACTCCACATTTATATATTTCAATGGGTCTCTCGAGGGATATTTTGCTAACAGCAGCCAAAGCACAGACTGTTGCCTGTGTCATGAGGTGAACAAAAGCACATCCTTCATTTAGACATTATAGTCATGTTTCTGGTATCAAGATGCAAACTATGAGTTAAAGACTGACAACAGTATTAATACAAAAAAATTCAAAAGAAGTCCATGATTTACCTCTGGCAGAAGCACATCCATAACTGGTAATGTCTGCACTTCAACCAGCTTTGCTAATGACTGCTGGCCACGCAACCAAGGTTTGTAGATGCTATATCCTGACCAAAAAACATAGTTAAAAGATACCAAAGATGTTCTGGAAAAACACAGTTTTGTACATACATGTATTAATAAACAACATTTTCAGAGCAATAACTGTCAGAATATATTTGAACTTGATCAGAGGGTCTATGCATAAAATCTAAGATTTTGCAGATTAAATGAGTGAGCCTCAAACTGAGCTAAAAGTCAAAGATTATGTGATTTTTTTCAAGCACTATTGGCAGCTCATAAGACCTATGAATATATGGAATGTGACAACACACACAAAAAGCAGCTGAGCCCACACAGTCTGACTGAAAACTAGTTTGAAGAGGCACAGAAATAATAATGTTAAAATTAGAGGTTTCGGCAACCAAAAACAGAAACCATTCAAATACAAATCATGTGTAAATGGTAGGGATGAGGATTAAGATTTTATTGATATCCATGCCATTATTTATTCTACTCATTGATCCAATTCCTTATCTATTTTCTGTGTGGAAGAAAAGTAGGTCTACAGATTGTCCAACAATTTAAAGGTCTGTGTAAAGCAATAATAAATACATGTTCAGAGATTGCCACATCACAGAAACAAGTATTCTTCACCACCCAGTCAAATTTGAATGAGTAAAAACATTGCCAAATATATAAAAATAGTTCTCAAAATGATCAAACATCTAGCTGTTTTCTCTGCCCTGAGAGCCCGAGGCAAGTCTGCTACACACACACACACACAATCAGAACGATAAAGGGAATCAATAATGGCTTAGAGTTAGTATAATGATTATTTGATTATAGTGTTATGATTATTGAGATTATTGAAATCATATTAATTCCCATCTCTAGTGACTATATGGATGGACATACCTCCATATTTAACACTGGCCCTCTGGTGGCCTTGTAAATGCTGTACCAGGCTGTAGTATGGCCCAACCTTCGTACAAAATGGACACTGGTGAGTGTCAAGTCCCAATCTCTCCATTTTAGGGTTTTTGCCATCTTAAAATGTTGTTCTGTTGGTCTGTAAGAAAATAAAACACAGTTAAACTCATTCTTCATATATTTATAAGTTGTGATGATAAATAAATGACCAAAGCAAAGCTATATCTGATTTTGATTTAATAAAGTAGGTTTAAAAAACAGTGTAAGAGCTAAAAGCTAAAAGTGCATGGCTCACTACATAGGAACAGAAATTCAACACAAACCTAATTTTTAACAAAGACCATGGTCCTGCTTATATAATTACATGCACATGAATACTGGGCTCCACTAGCCCAGTAACAAAAAGCAGTTTCATTTTAAATGTGCATATTTAAACAGCATAACTTCTAAAACAAATTAAAAAAATCTGATTATGGCTAAATTACAAATTTTCAAGAGAATGAGATAATCTGCTCATTTTTGTTTAACCCAGACCAGCCATTATCATACACTTAGATAAACTCATATTAAGTGTATTTCATTCTGAACTTCGATATTTTGATCTCACATTATATTCTATTGTAAAGTTAATAGTGTATATATGTACATTTAAAAATACATTCTTTATTATTAAGAGCAAAGTGTACAGGAGTCAAATTCCTTGTTTTTCTGTACAAACTTGGCAATAAAGCTGATTCTGATAGCAAATAATGTAGGTATTGTTCCACTTTGTGACATAATGGAAGAGACCAACCTTGAAGTTAATGTGATCTGTTTTTGTTAACCAGAAAAGCCTTGTTCTTTCAAAAGCAACCTTCATTTGCAAAAACGTATCATTTTGTAACTGTACACCACACTTAAAACAAACTTAACTAACATAAATGATTTTCACACTGAATTTTTATGCGGTTGGTGTGGTTAAAGAAATGTGTTTTCACAGTAACAACGTAAAAGTTTAAGTATTAAAAGTAATGGTAGTGTAACGGGGTTGGACTAGGCAGATGACTACAGCTTCAGTGTGTTATGAATGGTTAACAATTAGCTGCATTTGAAGAAGTGTTCTTTATGGAGCCTGATGTGTAAATGAAACAAAGATGGAAAATGAAACTTATACGTAAATATATTAAACATTGAAAACAAGTAACAATGATGAAGGTTCATGATTTGTATCATTCAGAACGATTATGTAGCTACAATAAATACCATCTAGTTTCTATATACAAAATATGCTGCCGTTTTAGCTCTACCCTTGATCAACGCTGTAGCTAATTCTATATCACACCACAATATACAAGCATGGTATAATTGCAACATAACATGGCCAACAATTATACTATTTGTGCTTTTTCAGTATTTTATTGTATTTTACAACAATCTTATTTAGGAAATGGGACATTGGTTATTGGAAACCTTCCATTTGAACAATATAGCTGTTAGTGAAAGCTGGTGGTTTTATTAAAGTGCCTCTAGTGGTGGAGCAAAGCATTACATGGACAAACAAAATTGTCCTCTCAAAAAAATTCATTTGCCTTTTAGGGCTTCATTAAAATCTTGAAGAAATTGAAAGTAACTAATAAACCTGTGATTTTATGTAGTTTGCCGGGGCCCTAAGCTTGAGGCCTACATGAGTTGCACCATCAGGAGATCCAGATAATTATATTTGTTTTGATCTCAATTTAAGTTAAGAAGTTGGATAGATTCACTCCTGACGTAGAGCTGCATAACAACAGAACAACAATGGTAGGTCACTCTGTGCATTGTTATTTCTTTATCTGCAAGCTATTTCTTAGCAAATATGAGATGGACCTTTGCATTGTTTTTGTCTGTTGTGGTTCTGACCTTAGAACTTTCCCGTGCAATTTTTGCCCAGGCTCTTTCCTATTAATAAATCAACACTTACCTTAACTGAGGTCTGCAGAGCTTTAGGTGTTCCGAGTTTTTTTGTGACCTCCTAGGTGAATCCTCAATGCACTCTTGGATTCATTTTGGCAGGCCAGCCTCTCCTAGGAAGGTTCGCCACTGTTCAATGCTTTATTCAATTTGTGGAAAAATGTTTTCACTGTGGTTCTCTGTTGTCCCAAAGCCTTCATAAAGATTGTATAACCCTTTCCAGACACATACATGTTGAAGACTTTGTACTTCATCTGTTTCATCTTTTGAAAATGTGATGACCTAAAGCATTTCAGTGTGTGGAATATTTATTTTTCTGCACTACCCAGGGGGTGCCTGATGCCTTGGTTGATTATACTTTGGCTGTAATAAATAAATAAAATTAATAACCATTAACATTGTTCTACTGTCTTTCATTCCCTCAGGTCTTCTACAGCATCATGTTTGTTACTACGTGGGAGGCTGCTGCTGGTCACTGTCTCATAACCGTTCTTCATCAAACAATATCAGACATTGGAGAGATAAAAGAGGAACAGGAGGAACCAGAACCAAAGCAGATTACTGAGACAAAAGAGGAACCAGAACCTCAATCAACTAATGAAAAATCGGTGGAATTGTGCATGTTTCAGGACGAAGGGCACCTTTTAGTGAAGCAGGAGACAAACACCTCAATGGTGACTCCGGCTAATGATAAAATATTCCGCCATGGACCAGATGAGCAGCAGATGATGGAGACAAAGGAGGAACCAGAACCTGTACAGATTAAAGAACAGAAAGAATCGGAACCAAAGCAGATGATTGAGATAAAAGAGGAACCAGAACCTTTGCCAATTAAAGAAGAACAAGTTCAACTCTGCATCTTTCAGGGTAAAGGGCAACTTTTAGTGAAGCAGGAGACTGATTCCTTTATTCTGATTCCTACTTTTCAAAAAGACTCCAGTGAACCAGAAACAATCGAGAATCATCTGCTCTGTTCAACCCGCCCTGAAGATAAAAACCAACATCAACAAAGAAACACTCAGCAAGACTCCAGATTAAATAATGTGAAAGAGCTGAAGACAGAGAGCAAAAAACCCTGGAAACAAGGTGACAATGTGGACGACTCAAAGCTAATTAGGAATAAAAAGAAGTTACCTCTATGTGAAGTATGTGGCAAATGTTTCACTACTCGACAAATGTTAACAGTGCACATGATAACTCACACAGATGAGAACCTTTTCTCATGTCTGAACTGTGGAAAACGTTACCATAGGAAACATGACTTGACTGCACACATGAGAAGTCACAAAGATGAGAAACCTTATTCTTGTGAGTTGTGTGAAAAACCGTATCGACATCCTAGTCGTTTGAGTTGTCACATGAGAACTCACACAGGTCAGAAACCATTCTCATGCTTGACCTGTGGAAACAGTTTCACTAGGAAAAATGCCCTGACTGCACACATGAGAATTCACACAGGTGAGAAGCCTTTCTCATGTCTGACCTCTGGAAGCAGTTTCCCTAGGAAACCTGCCCTGACTGCACACATAAGAACTCACACAGGTGAGAAGCCTTTCTCCTGTCTGACCTGTGGAAACGGTTTCACTAGGAAATATGCCCTGACTGCACACATGAGATGTCACACAGGTGAGAAGCCGTACCCTTGTAAGTTGTGTGAAAAATCTTTTCGACGTCGTGGGAATTTGATTTGTCATATGAGAACTCACACAGGTGAAAAGCCCTACTGTTGTAAAGTTTGTGGTAAATCTTACACTAACAGTGGTGATATGACTTATCACATAACAACTCACACAGGTGAGAAGCCTTTTTCATGTGTGACCTGTGGAAAATGTTTCACTAGTAAACCTATCCTGACTGCACACATGAGAACTCACACAGGTGAGAAGCTTTTCTCATGTCTGACCTGTGGAAAACGTTACCATAAGAAACATGACTTGACTGCACACATGAGAAGTCACAAAGATGAAAAACCTTATTCTTGTGAGTTGTGTGAAAAACCGTATCGACATCCTAGTCGTTTGAGTTGTCACATGAGAACTCACACAGGTGAGAACCCATTCTCATGCTTGACCTGTGGAAACAGTTTCACTAGGAAAAATGCCCTGACTGCACACATGAGAATTCACACAGGTGAGAAGCCTTTCTCATGTCTGACCTGTGGAAGCAGTTTCCCTAGGAAACCTGCCCTGACTGCACACATGAGAACTCACACAGGTGAGAAGTCTTTCTCCTGTCTGACCTGTGGAAACAGTTTCACTAGGAAATATGCCCTGACTGCACACATGAGATGTCACACAGGTGAGAAGCCATACCCTTGTAAGTTGTGTGAAAAATCTTTTCGACGTCGTGGGAATTTGATTTGTCATATGAGAACTCACACAGGTGAAAAGCCCTACTGTTGTAAAATTTGTGGTAAATCTTACACTAACAGTGGTGATTTGACTTATCACGTAACAACTCTCACAGGTGAGAAGCCTTTTTCATGTGTGAACTGTGGAAAATGTTTCACTAGTAAACCTGTCCTGACTGCGCACATGAGAACTCACACAGGTGAGAAGCCGTACCCTTGTGAGTTGTGTGACAGATTTTTTCGACATCGTAGGAGTTTGATTTGTCACATGGGAACTCACACAGGTGAGAAGCCTTTTTCATGTGTGAGCTGTGGAAAATGTTTCACTAGTAAACCTGCCCTGACTGCGCACATGAGAACTCACATCGGTTAGAAGATGTTTTCCTATACTCTGTGTGGTACGTCTTTTGTTGACAACAGTCAACTGACCAGTCACTTGAGAACCCACACAGGTGAAAAGCCTTTCTCCTGTGTGATCTGTGGGCAAAAACTCTTCAAACCACATACTTTGACTATACATATCAGAACTCATGCTCCACTGGTCCTTGATGAAAAGTCTTATTCTTGTGAACTGTGTGGTAAATTATTCACAGCCAGTTATAAACTGACTGCACATGTGTGTAGTAATAATCTTTAGGATATTCTAAAAACTTTAACAGAAATATACTTTTTTGTTTGACAAGCAGAGGGAACGTGGCCCATAACCACTTATGATTTATCTACATAACAATATTTACTCCGTTCCTACTTCTTTTTTTTTTACCTGCGAAGAAGCCATTTCATACCCTTATTCTAAAAAAAAAGGCAAATCGATGAATTTCTGCTCATTGGGCAATGGCAGATGTAGATCCTGGACAGATTGCCAGTCCTCCACAGGTGATCAAATCCGATGTATGAATTAATTAGATTGTGTGTTTTCATCTGAAAACCTACTCTGATTCATTTGAATTCTGATCTCTGTTTGGGCCATTTAAGTCTGATTATGACTCCTAGAGACACAACAACTGAAGACTGACCCCTGCTGGCTAGTTTTATTTAACAGAGTGATATAACTACATTTCATTACCATAGACTATTAATAAAATAGCTGAACCTACTTTAAATTGTTGATTGTCAAAGCAGGTACAAAACATTCTCGTGTTGGCTACTCCTAACCAACAAATAGTTGATTGAAGGTGCCCGTTTAAATCCAAGAAGGTCAGGTAGACAATGACCAAAACCCACAAACGTACAAAATAGAGGAGTTGAAATGACCAGCAGCAGTAGACCAGTTGTCTCTTTTTCTGACAGCAACGATTTGCTTGACTTTTATCTTGCAGTCTAGTTTGAAGCCAAATCCTGCAGAGGCGGAAACAAAGTGGATTCAGTTTAGCAAACTTTGGATGAAGAGTCATCGGTGTGTGCAAGTTGTTTCACCCCTTTGTCACTTTCTGTTACTGCAGTTTTTGGTGGATTCATTAATGATTTTTTTTTTGTGGCTATGAAATGAAGCCGCCTTCCAAAGGACATCTTGTGCCAACCATGAGTTAGTTCTTAGTTTGGGTAAACAGCAGTTAGCCCCATCTTGTTCTGAGTGCAAGTGTTGCCCTGCTCAGTGTAGATTTTTGACTTTGAAGGGACCTTCTTTTGGACTTGTTGGCCCCAGTCATGGGAGAAAGAAAAATGAGTGAAATACACAAAGAAAAAAAAGGGGCTAGTAGAAACTCTGAATCCCACAATGCACAGTATTGACCTATCTCATGCACAGCTCCCAGGAAGGAGCAGTCACAGCTGGAATCCCCATGAGCTACAAATCTCTGCTCAGCAGCATTTCTTCCTTTTTTGCCAGGAGCTTTCCCCAGGCTGCATTGGGAAGGACATGAGCGGGAACGTCTTGATCTTGCTGGCTGAGTAAAAAACTGCTTCTTTGAAGAACCCTTGGATCCCAAGTAAAGTAAAGTCTGCTGTTGGTGTATCTGGTGACCCTATCCTGGCTGAAATAAGAAAAGCTGCCTGAACCTGTCTGTTTGATCTTCTGCAGGATAGAATCATAGATTCCCTAAGGAGAGATGGTGTCCCTAACTACTAACCTAGAAAAATAATATTTCCCTAAATATTGTTTTACTATATGTGATAGCTGATTAAACACCATTAAGACCTACCTATCCAGAAAGGTTTGGTTCTTATTCGAAGTAATATTTCCTTAAATATTATTGTATTAAATAAAGGCAGATAATTAAACACCATTGAGAATTAATCATCAAGAAGGTTAGTTTTATTCAGCAAATCATTCTTTGAAATATTATTTTGCTAAAATAATTAAAATTATCTGATCTTGCATTGTGAATGGTTGTTTGAAGGAATGCAATTTATTGTCTAAGTTAGTTCCAAGACTAACCTAACCTCATTTCCAGATTCCTCAAGATAATCCTTGGTTCTCAAACATAAATAACATTCAGTGGTGATGTTGCATCACTTTATTGGCCAAGGTTTTCAAACATCTTTGATTCGCTTTTTCATATTATATATATTTGGTCTTCCTTATTTCATTTTACTTGGTATTTTAGTTGGATTGTTCTAGTTTAGTAAAGAGTTTATTGATTGAAATATTTTTGACATTGAGTTGATTTATAGTTGTTAATAAATTATTGTATTTTAAGGAACTGTGTGAATTTATTCTGTGTGTGCAGAGTTTTCCTGTTCAGTAATGTCAGAGCTTGGCTCACCCCTTTCACCATTGTCCTAATACCACCACCTTATTGGGCTGGTATTCACCGGACAAACTTAACAGACCGAATAATTATTTAATAAAATATTAATATTAAATATTAAATAATATATTCATAATGATAATCACAACAATATCTTCTCACTAACCTGCATTAAATATGTCCCTATAGTCCTTATAAATGTGCTAATGCTTAAGCTATGCTAATGATATGGTAGCCATTTTTAGTTCTGCTGTTTAGTTCACAGCTCGTTCTGTTATCGTTGCGATTGGCCGTAGCCCACTGCAAACGCTCATAAACACATTAATATATTAATGTGTTTATGTGTGCACTAAATTTAGGTGTACTGTGGGATTGGAGGGGTTACTACAGTAAATAGCTCTGCAGATGCTTTTTTCTTTATTGTTAGCTGAGTCGCTTATCCTGGATATGATGTCATCATGCCTGCTGTCTGTCTGGCAAATTGTGATTCTTTTGCTGTTTTCAAATTCAGGGGCGGCATCCTTCAAAGGTCGCATTTGTAGGTCAATTACGTCACATCAAGCTACGAAGGCTGTCCGTATTCGAAGGCTCCTCCAAATGCGACTGGCATATGTGTCCTTCTTTTCCCCAGATTGGAAGGATGGGTCCGGTGTATCCTTCTTAGCCCACCCTATCCCATGATTCATTGCAGGTTGAAGCGGATCGTTCAAACGGAGGAGAGAGAAAAACAGAATAAAATTGGATATATTACACTTTCTGTAAAAATAAATAAAAAATAACTTTTACAATGTTATCAGGCAAGAATGTAGCTGTTTAAACCTGAAATATCTGCTCAGTGTCATAATGTGTGGATGAGCAGGACCAAAATAGAGGCAGGAGGATGGGAGCCACATGGTGAGTCGACAAGATTTACTAATAGCTGACAAACACACATACACAGGCAGGGTAACTGGCAAGAACACTGAGATGAGGAACTAGGGAGATACGCAGAGAATCCAGGTGGAGAACAATGAAAAGCAGAGAACCTAAATACTGAGGGAAGTGGAGTGTGAACCAATAAACTGGTAGAGGAACTAATCAGGAGAATATGAGACAGCTTGGGATCAGGGAACCTAAACTTTACAGAGGGAGAATGACTAATTAACATGATGAACATGGAGAGCATGGAGGTGACCAGAACAGAAGTAAACAATGAATAAAGAACATAAACAAGAGGAGACCAGATCTATCAGGCTATAACTAAATACATCTAACACACAAAGTAACATAAACTAAACAGAAGGAATGTAATGAAACCAAGATGAACAGAAAAGCACTGGGCTGAGCAGAGAAGGTAAGTAAACAAACACAAGCCAAATCAGACAAATCCTGACATACCGACCTTAAGGGCGGATTCCAGACGCCCTTCAGAATCCACAAAAAACACAACCTGACCAGGGCGGGCGGAGGGGGCCTCAGAAGGAGGATAAGAGCCAAAAAAACAAAACAAAAACAGAGTTCAGTTGGATGGTCGAGAGGTTGTCCTGAGCAGAAACAGAGTTCAGGTGGACGGCCAGGACGTGGAGACCGCAGCGGTTGTTGACAACTCAGATGGAGTCTAAGAGGCCTGCGATGAAGGAGAAGGTGGTCTGAGACCAGCTGTGGAGTGTAGAGGACCCGGTCAGGAGGTCCGCCATGAGGAAGCTGGCAGAACAGCTTAGAAGACCCTCTAGAGCCACGGAAGAGCTCTGGAGAGCCGTGGAGAAACCTTCAGGCTCTAAAGATGGAGGCAGTTTGTCCTAGAACCCCTCCCGAATAGAAACAGGAACAACAGGAGGCAGTTCGTCCTCGAACCCCTCTAGAACAGGAACAGACACACAAAGGCGCTCCTCTGGAGCAGAGGATGATGATGTTGTAGCCGGAGGTGTAGATGATGGAGACGATGATGTCTGAGCCAGGACTGTAGATGATGATGAGGATGATAATGTCTGAGCCAGGAGTGTAGATGAGGAGGAAGATGATGATGTCTGAGCCAACGGTGTAGATGATGGAGACGATGATGTCTGAGCCAAGACTGTAGATGATGCTGAGGACGATGATGGTGTCAGGAGTGTAGATGAAGATGATAATGATGTCTGAGCCAGGAGTCTAGATGACGAGGATGATATTGTCTGATCAGGAGGAGCTGAGGCGTTGAGAAGACTCTCAGTAGCGGAAGCAGGAGCTGAAGCATCTAGCTGACCTCCAGCGGAGACTGAAGAGGATGCTGAAGCGTCTAGCTGACCTCCAGCGGAGACTGAAGCGGGTGCTGAAGCATCTAGCTGACCTCCAACGGAGACTGAAGCGGGTGCTGAAGTGTCTAGCTGACCTCCAGCAGAGACTGAAGTGGGTGCTGAAGCGTCTAGCTGACCTCCAGCGGAGACTGACGTAGGAGCTGAAGCGTCCAGCTGACATCCAGCGGAGACTGACGCAGGAGCTGAAGTGTCTAGCTGACCTCCAGCAGAGACTGAAGCGAGTGCTGAAGCGTCTAGCTGACCTCCAGCGGAGACTGAAGCGGGTGCTGAAGTGTCTAGCTGACCTTCAACGGAGACTGAAGCGGGTGCTGAAGCCTGTGGTAGAATTTTCTTATCAAAGTGAGAGAGAAGTTAACTCATTTAATAGACAAAGGCCGGACTTTATCTTTAAAAGGTTTATTCAAAGGCATACAGCGTTTGAAAACTGTCACCAAGCAAGTCAGATTGAACAGATCCCCGAACACAAAGTACAAATCATATTTATAGCAGAATGAGGGTGTTGTTTCAGCTTCAAAGAGTTTAACTTTATGGCCCCTAAACCCTTCCCAGGTCAAAGGTAAGAAAATTATTAATGAGGGCCCCATCTGCCCTCCCTCAAAACATAACTCTTTAGGGAGTATTAACCATAAACCTTCTGGTAACGGATTTAGAGTCCATCTGCTCTAAATAACAGAACACTAATAAAAACACAGAGGTCAGAGGAGAAAAGGGAATGAAGTTCATAGCACTTAAGAAAGAATTCCCATTACAAGCCTCTAGCTGACCTCCAGCGGAGACTGAAGCGGGTGCTGAAGCGTCTAGCTGACCTCCAACGGAGACTGAAGCGGGTGCTGAAGTGTCTAGCTGACCTTCAAGGAAGACTGAAGCGGGTGCTGAAGCCTCTAGCTGACCTCCAGCGGAGACTGAAGCGGGTGCTGAAGTGTCTAGCTGACCTTCAACGGAGACTGAAGCGGGTGCTGAAGCGTCTAGCTGACCTTCAAGGAAGACTGAAGCGGGTGCTGAAGCGTCTAGCTGACCTCCAACGGAGACTGAAGCGGGTGCTGAAGTGTCTAGCTGACCTCCAACGGAGACTGAAGCGAGTGCTGAAGCGTCTAGCTGACCTCCAGCGGAGACTGAAGCGGGTGCTGAAGTGTCTAGCTGACCTTCAACGGAGACTGAAGCGGGTGCTGAAGCGTCTAGCTGACCTTCAAGGAAGACTGAAGCGAGTGCTGAAGCGTCTAGCTGACCTCCAACGGAGACTGAAGCGGGTGCTGAAGTGTCTAGCTGACCTCCAACGGAGACTGAAGCGAGTGCTGAAGCGTCTAGCTGACCTCCAGCGGAGACTGAAGCGGGTGCTGAAGTGTCTAGCTGACCTTCAACGGAGACTGAAGCGAGTGCTGAAGCGTCTAGCTGACCTTCAACGGAGACTGAAGCGGGTGCTGAAGCGTCTAGCTGACCTTCAAGGAAGACTGAAGCGGGTGCTGAAGCGTCTAGCTGACCTTCAACGGAGACTGAAGCGGGTGCTGAAGCATCTAGCTGACCCCCAGCAGACGCTGAAGCAGGTGCTGAGGTGTCTGGTTGACCTTCAGCGGAGGCTGGTGCTGAAGGGTCTAGCGGGTCCTTGGGAGCGAGTGAGACGATTTCCTTAATAATTCTCTGACGCTCCGCTTCAGTGATCTGTGGAGTTAAGGCGCTCTGAGGAAAATAACTCCCCCATTCATCCTGCCAGTTCTTCAGCTGGTTCGCAACCTCTAACCTCTGCCAAGGCAAACTAGGAGAATCCTGGAGGTGGAGATATAAATCAGTGAGGACCTTGCCCCTTTTAACCGCCCGGTTTATTCAGTCCAACGGGCTAGGAGGATCTGTTGCGGACGTTGAGGGCTCGGCAGCGGCTGAATCTGGCCGGGTAGACGTCCTCTGGAGGTGGGGAGCAGTGTGTTCGGCAGCTCTAAACTGCACAGAGGATTTCCCCTGGTGGCCGCTAGAGGGCACTGAAGGACCAGTGGAGCATGGCTGAGAATCCTGGACTGGGGAGCCACAATGGACCCTTTTCATTGAAGTCACTGAAGTTCCTGCCTCACTCCCATATATAGAGTCGTTACAGCCACCTAATAAGGTTAATGTACCTCAAGAAAATTGCGGTCATCAACAAGGTGGATCCATATGTACTGTCTGTTGATTTGTTTAGCGCAAATCCGGACGATTGGACACACACATCACACAATGAAGGAAGGGTAAATTTTAAAACACTTTAAAATATGTGACAGTGTGTTAGGGCCTGTTATATGTTTCTTTCTTTATGATTATTATTGATAAAAGCCCGATCCTGACCAACACACCTGAATATAATCCGACGTGAATAAATATTTATTTGTGCTTTCACTGCAAAGATATAAACATTCGTGATTATATATATGTAGCCGGGTGAAATAAATAAATTACTACTTCTTAAACAGAAGTTGCTATTATTCGCTCTTTTTGCCTTGTGCGGTTTTCAAGGGGTCCAGCAGGTGGTACTGTTGCTTCAGGTAGTATGGCAGTGTCTCCTGCGTGTGTATGTCGCATGCGTGACGTCATTACTGAGCGGCAGCAGTTGGTTCCGGTTCGTAAAGGACAAGGTAACGAGGCATATCAGTGGAAAATTTCTTAAATTGAAACAGAGATTGCTGTAGATTGGCGCCTTACGGTCAGGAAAGAGTTCTTCCCATTTAAACATACAGAGCTACGTGACGGCGTGAGTGTTTAACAAAGATTATATGGAAACTTTAGTAAAGGTTGAGCGGTTACTATTTTGTTTTGTTTACCTAGTTTTGTGCAATTAATTTGTTCAGAGGTGAGATAGACTCTCCAGGGTTCCTTGTGCGAGCGTCCGCTCCAGTGTGGGCCTGCTGTCAGCCATTTTCAAGTGAGTTCAAGTTGCTAATGTAGTAAACAGTGTATAAACAGAACGTACTGTGGTTTTGCACAAATGTAAGTTGAATGACTATTAAGTGGTGCTTTTTCTTCTTTATTATAGTACCACTATTAGGCCACTACTGTTGTCTTTGGTAGATTTTTGTTTTTTTTGTCTCTTATCTGGGTTTTTATTTTGTATTTCCAAAGAAGCCTTGAATAGGTCTGTGAAGTGGTGTTAAAACATAATTTTCTGATCCTGACGAAAGAGAAACTGTAGTTTTTGATTCGAGATGAACTGTCCCCATTCTGAGGATGGTCGGGAAATAAAATCCACATTATATTTTGGGAGCTGTCGGTGTCTGTCCCATCTTTCTACACCTGGTCATATATGTATGACCAGGTGTAGAAATATATATGTATATATACAGGGGTTGGACAATGAAACTGAAACACCTGTCATTTTAGTGTGGGAGGTTTCATGGCTAAATTGGACCAGCCTGGTAGCAAGTCTTCATTGATTGCACATTGCACCAGTAAGAGCAGAGTGTGAAGGTTCAATTAGCAGGGTAAGAGCACAGTTTTGCTCAAAATATTGAAATGCAGACAACATTATGGGTGACATACCAGAGTTCAAAAGAGGACAAATTGTTGGTGCACTTTGTGATGTATCAAGAGCCAAGGTATCCAGGGTAATGTCAGCATATCACCAAGAAGGACGAACCACATCCAACAGGATTAACTGTGGACGCAAGAGGAAGCTGTCTGAAAGAGATGTTCGGGTGCTAACCCGGATTGTATCCAAAAAACATAAACCACGGCTGCCCAAATCACCGGCAGAATTAAATGTGCACCTCAACTCTCCTGTTTCCACCAGAACTGTCCGTCGGGAGCTCCACAGGGTCAATATACACGGCCGGGCTGCTACAGCCAAACCTTTGGTCACTCATGCCAATGCCAAACGTCGGTTTCAATGGTGCAAGGAGCGCAAATCTTGGGCTGTGGACAATGTGAAACATGTATTGTTCTCTGATGAGTCCACCTTTACGGTTTTCCCCACATCCAGGAGAGTTACGGTGTGGAGAAGCCCCAAAGAAGCGTACCACCCAGACTGTTGCATGCCCAGAGTGAAGCATGGGGGTGGATCAGTGATGGTTTGGGCTGCCATATCATGGCATTCCCTTGGCCCAATACTTGTGCTAGATGGGCGCGTCACTGCCAAGGACTGCCGAACCATTCTTAAGGACCATGTGCATCCAATGGTTCAAACGTTGTATCCTGAAGGCGGTGCCGTGTATCAGGATGACAATGCACCAATACACACAGCAAGACTGGTAAAAGATTGGTTTGATGGACATGAAAGTGAAGTTGAACATCTCCCATGGCCTGCACAGTCACCAGATCTAAATATTATTGAGCCACTTTGGGGTGTTTTGGAGGAGCGAGTCAGGAAACATTTTCCTCCACCAGTATCACGTAGTGACCTGGCCACTATCCTGCAAAGAAGAATGGCTTAAAATCCCTCTGACCACTGTGCAGGACTTGTATATGTCATTCCCAAGACGAATTGACGCTGTATTGGCCGCAAAAGGAGGCCCTATACCATATTAATAAATTATTGTGGTCTAAAACCAGGTGTTTCAGTTTAATTGTCCAACCCCTGTATATATATATATATATATATATATATATATATATATATATATATATATATATATATGTATATGTTGTTTTAAACCCTTGTTTTAAAAATCAAGGCGTGAGACCGCAGCTTACTGAAGTAGGCCACAGCGCTGAGTGCTGGGTGGCAGTGCTGAGTGCTGCCAGCTCACAATCAGCTGATAAGCTCACGGTCTTGGCAGACTACTTTCCAGAATATTATTACAATACATGTAGGCGAACGTTATTTGTTTAATCGGTACATAATGTGCACTGCACACTCGGGCATGAGTGAGATTTAAGCTGTCCACATCCGCCCTGGATATCTGATTCAGCCACAGTGTTTTTGTTCTCTGACACTGATTTTCTATCACGGCTGGCAGACGATAGAATGAACGTTGCTCTTGACCACCATTCGCAGCACAACCCACAATTAAGCAAGTTTTCACCATAGTTATGCTAGAATGGTCTGGAGTTTTGCTTCACTGATCACACTAAAACAACAAGAACAGGCTGAAGCTGCCACCCAAGATGGCAATCAAGAGGTGCGGTCATGTGACCGCAACGTCATGTGAAAACCCCCAATTGTAGAGCAGGGGGGTGGAGCTGAGTTGGATGTTGGAAGCCGGAAGCGAGGTCAGAGACGGCGGGGCAGGAGTGAAGGCATCAAACGGTATCTCCAGGAACTGAGAGGAGACAACCGCCTGATCCTTCAGAACAGGGGGAAGACTTCAATTATTAGCAGTTAAAGTTAGTAATTTAGATCAAAATGACCAGGTCAGGACACCACCTGATTATTAGGAATTAATAGCCAATCGGCTTCCAGTCTCTGTCCGTTATTGTCTATAATTATCTACCTGATCAGCTGTGGTAATAAAGAACAACTGGAGTGAATTTATGCACTAGTGTTGTCAAACAGCAAGCCATGCACACAAATACAGAATAAACACAAACAACTTTTTTTCCAAACACAAAACTTTGTTAAACAAAATACTACAAATTAAAGTTAAAATGCTTCAGTCAACAAACTGTTTAACTAGACTATTAATATTCAACTAAATTACTAATTAAAAATAAAAAGAATAATGAAAACTAATGAACTTTGGAAAGAATAGTAAAAAGTAAAACGTAAGAAGAAACTGAAACCAAAAATGAATAAAACAATGCAGTAACAATATATCACATGTCAGTGTGAATATGTATACTGAAGAACCAAGGCGTGTTTTGAGAAAATGGAATGAGTCCAAATTAGCCCTGAAAGCTAATATTTAACTACTATAGAGCCACAATATAAAAATGTAAAAGTACAGACACACATGTAGCGGTTTACAGCAGTATGAGACATTTTCCAAGCCTTGTTTTCTCTTTTTTATTGCAGTTATTTAGCCAGGATATAACAAATCTAGCAATAAAAAAAATCCTCAGATTATAACAAATTTAAATATTGATAATCCTATATAATAATACATTAAAAGTTTTATTAGCGATGTTATAATACTGATAATTCATTATTCATTATAAGAAGCCTTTTCAAAATTTTTGAATTTATTGATCTGTTTAGAATTCATTTTCATATTTCTTATGATTTACAGTTTTGTGGAACGTCAAATAATTTTTAATCCAGCATTGTATATTTGCATTGCAATAAATCAGGTTCCATTTTTACCTGTAGATGATAACATTTGTATTAGATTAAGTTTATTGAGACCCCAGAAATAATGTTTAAGTTGCACATTACAAGTTACAGAAAATATATTTAAATGTGTGCAACAGGACTAAAAGCTAAATAAAAATAATTTGGAGAAAAACAATTGCTTGGAGCTGGGGGATAAACTTAAGGGTTGGTCACTGTTTCTGGTGTCTCCAATAATAACCAGCTGCAGTCGTGGACACTACAAAACACGCCCACTTGTGCTACGGTGGCCGAGGAAGACATTTTTAATGCAAACAATGTGCAAAGCCGTTAATAGGTTTAAATAGAGATAAAAATAATAGATAACATAAAATAGATAAAAACTGGTTAATTAACAAATGAAGATACAATGAAAAAGGTAAAACCATCAAAAAGTAAAATAATATACTAATGATTAATGAGTCATATGGCAAACACAAAGGTCTTTAGTGTTGGTTCAGAAATATTTGGGGCAGATCTACAGTTGTAAGGTAATTTATAACAAGAGGATATATTAAAAATAACTTGTATTATTTGTATTATTAGTAAAGTTTTAGAGTAAACTGTCTAGACAAGATAAGAGCCACACTGGCTCAGAAAACACATAATGTCATGTCACAGATTTCATTATTTATAGGAATCAAAAAGGTTTTAATTGCAGATGACAAGAAAAAATACAGTTCACAAAGGTCCTTTGTAAATGCTGAAAGAACGTCAGTCAGTCCATACAGGAGTTAAGAAATTTATGGGAATCCATAAGTAGTTTATTGAAACTCTTGTATGAAAACTGGTTTCCTAAAAAAAAAAAAAATCTTAGAAACCCTTAACCCTCTATGTACAATGATCATAAAGATTTAACCTTATTTACGGTCCAGAGCTCTTCTGAAGTTGCTCATGTGTCTGATCACTCATTGCATTGCCTCCTTACTCAGACTCGGGGTCATGATGAGCCATCAGCTGTTTCTCACTGAGGTAGAAGATAGCAATTGATAAAGCATTCACACAAAGAGACTGTCAAAAATATTGGATAAGCAACACATATACAGTACAGACCAAAAGTTTGGACACACCTTCTCATTCAAAAGTGTTGTCCTTATTTTCATGACTATGAATATTGTAGCTTCACACTGAAGGCATCAAAACTATGAATCAACACATGTGGAATTATATACTGAACAAAAAAGTGTGAAACAACTGAAAATATGTCTTATATTCTAGGATCTTCAAAGTAGCCACCTTTTGCTTTGATTACTGCTACACACTCTTGGCATTCTGTTGATGAGCTTCAAGAGGTAGTCACCTGAAATGGTTTTCCAACAGTCTTGAAGGAGTTCCCAGAGATGCTTAGCACTTGTTGGCCCTTTTGCCTTCACTCTGCGGTCCAGCTCACCCCAAACCATCTCCACTGGGTTCAGGTCCGGTGACTGTGGAGGCCAGGTCATCTGGCGAAGCACCCCATCACTCTCCTTCTTGGTCAAATAGCCCTTACACAGCCCGGAGGTGTGTTTGGGGTCATTGTCCTGTTGGAAAATAAATGATGGTCAAACTAAACGCAAACCGGATCGAATAGCATGCCGCTGCAAGATGCTGTGGTAGCCATGCTGGTTCAGTATGCCTTAAATTTTGAATAAATCCCCAACAGTGTCACCAGCAAAGCACCCCCACACCATCACACCTCCTCCTCCATGCTTCACGGTGGGAACCAGGCATGTAGAGTCCATCCATTCACCTCTTCTGCACCGCATAAAGACACGGTGGTTGGAACCAAAGATCTCAAACTTGGACTCATCAGACCAAAGCACAGATTTCCACTGGTCTAATGTCCATTCCTTGTGTTCTTTAGCCCTAACAAGTCTCTTCTGCTTGTTGCCTGTCCTCAGCAGTGGTTTCCTAGCAGTTATTTTACCATGAAGGCCTGATTCACACAGTCTCCTCTTAACAGTTGTTCTAGAGATGTGTCAGCTGCTCGAACTCTGTGTGGCATTGACCTGTTCTCTAATCTGAGCTGCTGTTAACCTGCGATTTCTGAGGCTGGTGACTCGGATGAACTTATCGTCCGCAGCAGAGGTGACTCTTGGTCTTCCTTTCCTGGGGCGGTCCTCATGTGAGCCAGTTTCTTTGTAGCGGTTGATGGTTTTTGCGACTGGGGGGCACTGTCAATGTTTTCCCAATTGTTCGGACGGACTGACCTTCATTTCTTAAAGTAATGATGGCCACTCGTTTTTCTTTACTTAGCTGCTTTTTTCTTGCCATAATACAAATTCTAACAGTCTATTCAGTGGGACTATCAGCTGTGTACTGTATCCACCTCCTGCACAACACAACTGATGGTCCCAACCCCATTTATAAGGCTTGAAATCCCACTTATTAAACCTGACAGGGCACACCTGTGAAGTGAAAACCATTTCAGGTGACTACCTCTTGAAGCTCATCAACAGAATGCCAAGAGTGTGCGGAGCAGTAATCAAAGCAAAAGGTGGCTACTTTGAAGAACCTAGAATATAAGACATATTTTTAGTTGTTTCAAACTTTTTGGTTCAGTATATAAATCCACATGTGTTAATTCATAGTTTTGATGCCTTCAGTGTGAAGCTACAATTTTCATAGTCATGAAAATAAAGACAACTCTTTGAATGAGAAGGTGTGTCCAAACCTTTGGTCTGTACTGTAGATATGCATATGTACAAATTCACACTCTCCTCAGGTGTTTAGCATACCTCAAGTCATACTGCACTCCACATTTATATATTTCGATGGTTCTCTCGAGGGATATTTTGCTGACAGCAGCCAAAGCACGGACTGTTGCCTTCTATTAAACTTCTTCCTTTAAAAGGTATCTCTATAGCAGGCAACGAAGTTATCATCAGCCAACTGGCTGATGACACAACATTGTTTCTAAAAAACCTGTCACAGATACCTCTAGCCATTGACCTGATAAATACCTTTTCTGCTGCATCTGGACTCTGTTTGAACATAAAGAAATGTAAATTATTTGCTCTTAAATCTTGTGACATTCCTTCGATCTATAATATACCTGTAAAAGAATCTATTACTTAGGAATAGTCATTACTAAAGATGGCCAGGCCAGATGCAATATAAATTTTAACTTGATTATTGACAAAACCCCCAAAAAATTAAATCAATGGCTTCAAAGAGATTTCTCATTAAAAGGTAGAACTTTGCTAACCAAAGTCTCCATGTTAACCAAAAGGTCTCAGAAGATATTGACAAGATGCTATTTAATTTTTGATTACTGTGAAGCACTTTGTGACTCTGTGTCTGTGAAATGTGCTATAGAAATAAAGTTTACTTACTTAATTTTCTATAGAGGAATAACAAAATGAATTCATATAAGGGTGGCCTTAACTTTTTAGACTTTTACACCATAATTAATACATTCAAAATAAATTCGCTAAAACAGATCATCAAGAACCCATCTTCAATTTGGAACTTCATATCGAATTTTATTTTTTCTAAATTAGGAGGCCTAAATTTCCTTTTATTTTGTAATTATAATGTTGAAAAACTCCCCTAAAAACTATCTAACTTTCATAAACAGATGCTTCTCTCTTGGTCATTGGTTTACAAGCGTAATTTCTCCCCACATAGACACTACATATGGAACAATAAAGACATCTTATATAGAAACAAATCCTTATTCTACCCTGATGGTTTACACACAACATAATCTTGGTTCATCAGTTGTTTAACTGATGGTTCTTTAATGACATATCAAAAATTCTTCTTAAAATATAATGTTTTAATTATCACTAATGAATATAATAATGTTAGAAATGCAATCCCTGCTGGAGTAAATGTGTTATTTAAAAATACAGCAAAACAAAATCCAGCACTGTTACTCACTCATCCAACCAAACTTGAAATTGGTCAAATTTGTTTCTCTTCATCGCGCAATATCAATCGTCATATACACTTATTGTTTCAGAAAGATGTTGTGTCAATGCCATATGTGGTATCTTACTGGAACGTCTTGATTAATAATATTGCCTGGAAAAATATTTGGAAGTTACCTACTAGTTACATGATAAATAACAAGATTAAAGAAGTTTCCTTTAAATTAATTCACAGATTTTACCTATCAAAGGTTTTATTTCCGTGTTTCAAGACGGATATAAATGTAAATTGCTCTTTTTGTGAAGGACACCCGGAAAATGTTTTTCATTTAATTTGGTTTTGCCTCTTTTCCACCAAATTATGGAAAGATATTTGCTTCCTAATTTCTTCTTGTACAGAACCACATCTTTCCCTTTGCTTTCAACATGTGTTGTTTAGCTTTCTCAGCAATAGCTCTGCAAAGAAAAAGCTATTTTTTTTATCATTAATCTCATTACTAATGTTAAAGCAATTAAGACTTTTAATTTATGTGTTCTCTTCAATATATTAATGGAACCTGATTTTCTGGGATTCTACCTCTGAACGACTGTAGCTCCCTGGCGGCATTTGTTTACATTTTTCTGTATCATCTTGTATTGAATTGTATTTCTTAATAAAGTTTATTTTGAAAAAAAAACATCGCTGTTTCCACATTTCCGTGTGACACTTCCGGCGGAAGTAAACAACAAGGCGCTAGCAGCGTTAGCTTCCAGGTTTTCTTCCGTTTATCGTCATTTAAAAGACGGTTTTTGCTGTGTGAGCTGAATATTTCAGAGTCTGCAGTAACAACATCTTCGGTTCATCATCTGAGAGAATTCATCAGAGAGCGACTAACTGCTGCTGCTGGAGAAATATTCAGAAACATCCATTAGGAGGAAGAGATCGATCATCAGCTCAGACTGCTGGATATCAGCTGGAAAACCAGATCAGATCAGAACCTACAGGTATGTTAATGCTGCGTTCATTTGTACTCAGAGGTCGGACCTCCGAGTTGGAAATTTAGCTGAAACGCCCGCGAAGGTCGGAAAGTCTCGGCAACACGGCCATGCTCAACTTCTGCATTCAAGATGGTTGCTACTTGCATAAATAGTAGTAAAACGTCCTTACTGTTACTGTTTTTATTATTTACGCAACATTTAATTAGCCGTACACGTAGGGTTGCCAACTCCTTGATAAATAAATAAGGGACACCTCCTGGTAGGGCCGTCCAACCCCACTGCCTGCACCTCTACCGGCCTGGTGATTTTATTTCACCCTTTTTCTTTGTCTGAAATGACTTTGGAAACATTTGACTCGAACCCAAGTTTAATTCGATGCATGTTTTTGAATGATACAAACATCCATGGACAAAACAATTATTCAGCAATTTATAAAATAATTTATTCTTTTTGCAAAATAAAATGACCAGACTGAAATAAATATCTTTCTAAAATAAATTAACCACTCTTGAAAAGAACTCCGTCCTGCTTAACTTCAAACAATATAAAATAGCTTAACAGTTTAATGCAGAACATTTTCGTAATGGTGCATTTAGTGCAAACAAAAAGTTTGTAGAAAAGTTGTAAACATAAACACTTGTGCCTCAAAGGCCATGACTGTACAGCTGTAGTGAAAAAAATATTGAATTTGTGAAATAAAACGTGCAGTGCTAAATCATGTGGAAACAACCTGTTTTTTCCATTTGTATTTCATTTGAGCTCTTGCTGCTGCAAGGAGTTGTTTGTTTTTCAGGACTACGGAGTAAAACTCTGAGCAGGACATTTCATTATTTAGACTGACGATGAGCTCACTTCTAATTCATTCAGTAGAAGATTTGTTCCTCACATCAGTCCACTTATTTTTCATGAGGGAGAAAATCGTTTCCACAAACCCAGTAGGAGAAGGGATGCTGAGGACAAAGGATACAATAGCCTGGATGTTGGGGATGTCAGCTGCCTGAAGAACTTGGATCCACCTCTCTGCTGCTCCACTGGACTGCCACTTTTCCTTCTCCCGAGAGACTGTAGTGAGGCACTCTAGTAGGCTGTTTGCAGTAACACATTCCTCATAA
Organism: Crenichthys baileyi; assembly: GCA_036173005.1. Lineage (NCBI taxonomy): Eukaryota > Metazoa > Chordata > Actinopteri > Cyprinodontiformes > Goodeidae > Crenichthys > Crenichthys baileyi. Next base: position 869,632 of record JAHHUM010000581.1, on the reverse strand, counting down.
AGCTCATCCATAGACAGGTTTAACCTGCAAAAAGGGTGAAAAGTTGTTTGAACTTAGTCATATATATATATAAACTGTTTGATTTGAAAGATGTGTAAAAGATTGCATGTGGATTCTGTAAAGTAAATTTAAGATTATGTATTTATTTGTATTATCTATCCATTGTATTGCTTTGTTTATAACCATCAATAACGTTAAAACATGGTTTATCACTGCAACAGCAGTTGTTATATTTTTACCTGCCAACCAGGTGAAGCCTTTTAGTGATCTTCTCCATGTCATCGAAGGAGATGTTCCCAGATGTTAGCGAGAGGGGCTGCAGGAGAAAGAGCCAGTTTTCCTCTGAGAAGTCAAACCATTTCTGGATGTAACTGATGGCAGTGTTTAGGAAGGCTGTAAACTCCTGCCTGGCAACATCAGCATCAGCTGGCGAGAGACGATGAAGCTTCTGTCTTGTTAGGTACCAGTAGAACCCATCATCTCTTCTCTGAATTAATCTTCTCAGGAAAGAGTCCATGATGGAATAGAGGTCAACAGACGTGGTCACATTCTTCTCCAACATTTTCACCACCTCTTCAAACAGAGACATGACATTATTACAGAAGAGGAGGTAAACTTCAACAACGTCTGCCTCTTGTTCAACTCCATCAGCATCTTCTGTCAACCTCAGCAATGCTTTCAGGTGCCTTGGACAGTCCTCACCAACACTGATGAGATATGACTTAAGTGGGACCCAGTTCTGTAGCAGGCGGGTGATTGCAGGGTTGAGTGACAGCCATCTCGAAACCACATGGCGCAGGATTTCATGGAATTCAACCTCACAGGATTCAGAGAAGTCTTTTAGGGACTCTCTTCTTTTGGCAGAGGTGGAAAAGAAACTGTATACCTTGAGGACAACATTTTCCACATCTACTGAGAGCTTGTCCAAAGCTTTTTTCACTGTGTTACGGATGATATGTGCATGGCAGTTTCCACGAAGGATCTCACTGTTGGCATCTCTCAATTTTGTGAAGACAGAGTTGTGGATTCCATAATTGACATTTGTGCTGTCAGCACTGAATGCAGAAACATGATCTAGGGAGAGACCCACGTTTTCAAGAGAGCTTCGTATTATTTTGACTATTCCCTCAACAGACTCATCTGGATTCTCAACAAAATCTGTTACCTTGTTCACCACCCCATTCTCTGATGTGAAAAACTGCACAGCTAAGGGAAACATCTTCCGATTTCCCTTATTTGAAGCATCTGTGTGAAGAGAGAAGGGGAGTGGGTTTCCACCATTTTTAAATTTTTTGATCACTTCCTCTATTGCATTTGGGGACAGGACATCGGTGACCACTGCCTCAGCCTTCGTCCTGCCACATGACATCTTCTTTGCAATGCTGGAATCATTCATTGTTCGGAGAATCAGCTCAAGTTCACAGTCAGCTGAGTTGTAACTTAAACCATGCTTCTCAGTATGGTATATATGTGCTACCTCTGCAGCAGTCACCTGTAAATAATATTAAAGAAACTTATAGTATATGTTAATCTTTATTTATCTTTGAAGTCCTCTTGTTTATCACACTAAAAATATCATGTATTTAGCCTTAAATGCTCATATTCATAACATTTCCGCATAACATTAAAAATATTGGTTTTTTTTGTTTTTTTTACACACCACATCTGCCTCTGGTGTTGCCTGGTGGAGAACAAAGTGGTCAAGGGTTCCCCTGGTTCTGTTGTCTCTCATTTTCTTGTCCAATACTGGAAGAATGCTGTTTTACATCCCACTGTCCACCATGGGCTACAGAAAAAGTGCACCGGCAGACGGTGCAGAGGGCTTTGCAGCTATTATTGTGCACGCTTTCCAGCCACGCCTGTTCTTTTTCCCACTCGACTCTGTATTTTTGCAGCCTTTTCTTTTTATTCTGGGAGGCGTGGTCAGGTTACTGCTCGAAGCTGAACTTCCTGCAGTGTTTGTTACTTGTGAATACCTGCCGGCCGAATCCATGCTGCTCTGTTGTCGTCTTACGTTTTCCGGTATCTATCCTAAGCAACGGTACCTGCTGGCCAATGAGATGGGACAGTTGGCAACTCTACGAACAGGTACTACTTTTCACGAAACTGAAGTTGGCCTTTGATTGCAGCTTCCGATTCGGGAAACGGTTGCATTCCACCTCATTTTTCATTACCTCCAGCATCTTTATCCATCCATCCATCGTCTTCTGCTTATCTGGGGTCGGGTCGCGGGGGCAGCAGCCTAAGCAGAGAGACCCAGACTTCCCTCTCCCCAGCCACTTGGGCCAGCTCTTCCGGGGAAATCCCAAGGTGTTCCCTGGCCAGCCGAGAAACATAGTCCCTCCAGCGTGTCCTGGGTCTTCCTCTGGGCCTCCTCCCGATGGGACATGCCCGGAACACCTCACCAGGGAGGCGTCCAGGAGGCATCCTAACCAGATGCCCGAGCCACCTCAACTGGCTCCTCTCGACCTGGAGAAGCAGCGGCTCTACTCTTGAGTCCCTCCCGGAAGACCGAGCTTCTCACCCTATCTCTAAGGGAGAGCCCAGACACCCTGCGGAGGAAACTGATTTCAGCCGCTTGTATCCGTGATTTCGTTCTTTCGGTTATGACCCAAAGCTCACGACCATAGATGAGGGTAGGAATGTAGATCGACGGGTAAATCGGGAGCTTCGCTTTTTGAGTCAGCTCTCTCTTCACCACAACAGACCAGTACAGCGCCCGCATCACTGCTGACCCAGCGCCAATCAGTCTGTCGATCTCCCGCTCCGTTTTTCCCTCATTCGTGAACAAGACCCTTTTCTGGCTCAAGACCATGGCCTCAGACTTGGAGGCACTGATTCTCATCCTGGCCGCTTCACATTCTGCTGCAAACCGCTCCAGTGAGAGCTGTAGATCACGAGCTGATGAAGCCAATAGGACCACATCATCCGCAAAAAGAACAGACGCAATCCTACGGCCACCAAAATGGATCCCCTCAAAGATGCTCAACCTCGAGCATCTTTAATCGGCTACAATTTAAAAACTACAAACCTGGACTAGATTATTCTACACTAATGGCAGCAATATATATATATATATATATATATATATATATATATATATATATATATATATATATATATAGACTTTGTATCTCATGTGCTTCATCTTTTGAAAATTTGATGACAGCCTTTCAGTGTGTGGACTATTACTACCCGGGGGGGGCGCCTGATGCCTACAGTTTTTAATAAAACTCATGGTTGATTATTAAAGAAACTTGTGTACATTCCTGTAGTAAATAAATAAAAATAATAACTGTTAACATTGTTCTACTATTCTTCATTCCCTCAGGTCTTCTACAGCATCATGTCTGTTACTACATGGGAGGTTGCTGCTGGTCACTTTCTCATAACCAAAGAGAGGAACTCCGTTTTTGATCAAACTATATCAGACATTGGAGAAATAAAAGAGGAACAGGAGGAACCACAGCAGATAACTGAGACAAAAGAGGACCCAGAACCTCAATCGATTAATAAAAAATGGGTGGAACTGTACATGTTTCAGGACGAAGGGCACCTTTTAGTGAAGCAGGAGACCAACACCTTCATGATGACTCCTGCTAATAATGAAATATTCCACAATGGACCAGATGTGCAGCAGATGATGGAGACAAAGGAGGAACCAGAACCTGTACAGATTAAAAAAGAACAGAAGGAATCGGAAACCAAGCAGATAATTGAGATAAAAAAAGAACCAGAACCTTGGCCAATTAAAGAAGAACAAGTTCAACTCTGGATCTTTCAGGATGAAGGACAGCTTTTAGTGAAGCAGGAGACTGATTTCTTTTTTTTGATTCCTCCTTTTCAAAAAGACTCCAGTAAACCAGAAACAATCAAGAATCATCTGCTCTGTTCAACCTGCCCTGAATATAAAAAACAACAACGAAGCCATCAGCAAGACTCCAGATTAAATAATGCGAAAGAGCTGAAGACAGAGAGCAAAAAACCCTGGAAACAAGGTGAAAATGTGGACAACTCGAAGCTAATTAGGAATAAAAAGAAGTTACCTTTATGTGAAGTATGTGGCAAAAGTTTCACTACTCGACAGATGTTAACAGTGCACATGATAACTCATACAGGTGAGAAGCTTTTATCATGTCTGACCTGTGGAAAAAGTTACCTTAGGAAACATAACTTGACTGCACACCTGAGAAGTCACAAAGGTGAGAAACCTTATTCTTGTGAGTTGTGTGAAAAATCGTATCGACATCCTAGTCGTTTGAGTTCTCACACGAGAACTCACACAGGTGACAATCCTTTCTCATGTGTGACCTGTGGAAAAGGTTTCACCTGGAACTCTTCTCTGAATGAGCACATGAGAACTCACACAGGTGAGAAGCCCCATGCTTCTAAAATGCATAATAAGCCTTTAGTTAACGGTAGTAATGTGGACAACTCAAAGCTAATTAGGAATAAAAAGAAGTTACCTTTATGTGAAGTATGTGGCAAAAGTTTCACTACTCGACGAATGTTAACAGTGCACATGAGAACTCATACAGGTGACAATCCTTTCTCATGTGTGACCTGTGGAAAAGGTTTCACTAGGAACTCTTCTCTGAATGAACACATGAGAACTCACACAGGAGAGAAGCCGTACTCTTGTGAGTGGTGTGATAAATCTTTCATTAACAGTAGTAGTTTGATTAGTCACATGAGAACTCATACATGTGAGACGCGTTTCTCATGTCTGACCTGTGGAAAAAAGTTCTCCAAACCATCTAGTTTGACTAAGCACATCAGAACTCATACAGGTGAAAAGCCATATCTTTGTGAACTGTGTGGTAAATTATTCAGCAGCAGATATAAACTGACTGCACATGTGTGTAGTAAAAATCCTTAGGATATAAAGGAAGCTTAACAGAACGATCTTTCTTTGTTTGACAAGCAGAGGGAATGTGACTCATAACTATTATGATTTATCTACATAATATTTCCTCTGTTTCTACTTCTACATTTTTTCACCTTTAACCATTTCATTTCGTTCCTTTGTGCTAGAACCATGGCAAATCGTTGTATTTTTGTTGTGCTTATGTGTTTTGATCAAATATGGAGATAAACGTGTCAGATCTTAAAATAGGTTCGTAGCAATCCACTGATTAATAAATGGTCATTGGGTGGGCAGGGGGGTGGTTACATCCAGGACAGGTTGCCAGTCCATCACAGATGCTCAAATCTGAAGAATTAATTAATCAGATTGAATTATTTCATCTGAAACCTTTTTACATTATTCTGTTCCCATTTATTTGATTTCGGATCTGTTCGGGCCTTTTGACTCTGACTGATGAAATGTATCAAAGTAATCTAAGTAAATTTCGTTACCACAGACTGTAAGTAAAACAGAGAAACGTTATTTACATTGGCTTAAAATGGCTGTACTCGATTTTTAGGCTTTTCCATTAGTAGCGGTTACGTGGAACCCATAAGTGCAAAACACAGTCGCACATACTTGACACCACAAACTCCACACGGATTGTATGATTTATCTGAAAACTTTCTACTTTACTCTGTCCTCTTTATTTGAGTTATGATCTCTTTCTGGGCCTTTTGACTCCTGATAAAAACCAAAATAACTGTTGACTGACCCCTGCTGGTTAGTATTATTTACCAAAGTGATATAACTACATTTCGTTACCAGAGACAGAACCTGTAATTACTGAATTCATGGAGTTAGTTGATCGTTAGATGCCACAACAAATAACAACAGGGAGAATAAATATCTTAAAAAGAAATATTTTACCCAAACCTCTCTATTTGTTTCAAAATATACCCTTGGCACCTCTAAACTGCTTTTCTGAAAGATATTGGTCAGGTTGATATAGAAGAACAGGTGGGCATGATTTTGTTTGACCTTATTTTATTTACAGTTTGATCGAGATGTTTAAAATTTTCTGATTTAAAGCTCTATTGCTGGGCTACTCAGATGAGGACCATCACGTTTTATTTTTCAAATGCAAATCTTCCTCATTGGACCGAAATGGAAAACCGATGAATTGGAATTACCTCTTCCTCTATACTTATATTCAGCTTTGAAAAAAAAACTCCCATAGTAAAGCAAATTATAAAAATATGATATGAAATAAAAAAATACAGATTAATTATCTCAATACAGCCAATATGGGGCAATCAAAATTTTGAATGAGGGAGAGCAGATCCTGGGTTTAGGTTATGGTTATTATATTCCAATTTGAATAAATAACTAACTCTGACTGCACTGTTCAATGGTTAGGACTAATTGGAATGTATGTACCTGACTTTTGTGAAGTGCCTTGAGACGACGTGTTGTGAATTGGCGCTATATAAATAAAACTGAATTGAATTGAATAAGGGACTAAAAAAGATCCAAGATCTATTCTCACGTGATTCTGCTACATTGATGTCCTTTGAAGAACTACAAGTCAAATGTATTTTTCACAAAATAAATATTTTAAGTATCTCAAATTGAGAAGGTTTATTCAAAGGAGCCAAAGTAACGTAGTGACAAAACCACCAAAATCTTTACTGGAAGATATGGTGATGGGATGATCGCTGAGCTTTATGGTTTATTGATATCCAAATCATATGACAGCTCATCATTTAAATTACCGACTTGGAAATAGGATCTACAGAGTAAAATATATGACTCCAACTGGGAAAGGGCTTGTGCTGATGCTCACTCTTAAGACCATAAACATACAATTAAAATTAATACAATACAAGCGGTTTTTGAGGGTTGATGTGACACCAGTGGAACTGAACAGATAACAAAAATATTCTGGATATATGTACAAAATGTATGGAAAGCAAAGGGCCGCTGTTTCACTGTGTGGCAGTGTAAAATAAACAGGTTCTGGACTCTTGTTTAATTACACTTAACACTTGGCCTTATTAGATATTAAAGATGACTAATGACTGCAGACAATGCAGTTCTTAACTTGGAATAGATTTTAAAAGCGATGTATCGTTAACTTCTTTATTTTCTGTAAGTATGACATGTTGCTGTTTCAAAAGCACAATTGAATGTAAAATAGATTGCCAGTGTGAATTATGGTCTGGTTTTTTCTGTTTGTTCATTCTCTTCTCACTTGTATTTGTTACTAATTCAGTAAATATCTGTGAAGTGTGTATGTTAAATGTAAAAAAAACAATAAAAATATTGTTGAAAAACAAAATTGTTGGTTGTCAAAGCAGGTACAAAACGATCCCCTGGTGGTTACTAGTAACTAATAAGTGATTAATAGAAGGTGCCAGTTTTAAAACAAAAAGGTCCGGTACATCATGACCTAAAGCTGCAGTGGTACAACATGGTGGAGTGGACAAAACCAGCAGCAGTCGACCAGTTGGCTCGTTTACTGGCAGCAGCAGTTTGCTTTGCTTCCATCTTGCAATCTAGTCCGAAAACAAATCCTGCAGAGACGGGAACAAAGTGGATTCAGTTTATCAAACTTTGGAGGAAGACTCGTCAGTGTGTAAATCATTTCACTCCTTGCCACTTTGTGCTACTCTAGTTTTTGGTGGATTCATTAATTACTTTTTTGGCTATGAAATGGAGCGGCCTGCTAAAGGACATCTTGTGCCAACCATGGGTTAGTTCTTACAATGGATACGAATTGTCCAAGGAGCAAATTAGCTCAAATTCATCCAAAACTGCAGTTAGCCCCGTCACGTTGCTAGTGGGTTTGTTGCTCTGCTCTGTGTAGATTTTTGACTTTGAAGGGACCTACTTTTGGCATTGTTAGTATCCAGCCAAGGGAGGAAAAAAGGACTGAGCTGAACTGTTTGCTTTGTTGTTAAACTGATTTGACATCACATCTCCGTTCCATCAACTAAATTGTGAGTCTACATCCGTTTTCGTCGTCATCTTGGTAGTTTATTACTCTAGTATATCAGCCACAGTTATGGCTAATCAACACATTAAAAATAAATTGTTCAGAACGACCCAAAATCCCAACCTTCAGTTTATACAATACAAAATCTTTCATAAAATGCATTACACAGAACAAAGGATGTACCAAATATTTTACTAACGTATGTCCAGACTGCATGGGAAAATTACCTGCTCTCTGGCAATGTCCGTCTGTCTATGGCTTTTGGCTAAATTTATGTGGAAAAAATCAACATGCATAGAGTGCACATAGAGTGGAAGCGAATAAATGCCACACCCTTTTTGAAATCTTAAGCATTGTAAAAAAAGATTTTTAAAAACTGGAAGAATAAACAAAGTTTAAATATAATTTATGTGGTTTTGATTCTATGGAGAAAATTGTTTTGTCTACAATAATTAAATACATCACCTAATGGTGTAGGAGTTATGGGTTTTACCGCCTCAGCATGGGGATGCTGGCACCGCGGCTCTGCTGTCCTTAGGTGGTGGTGGGTTCTGGCATGGAGGTGGCGTAAGAAGGTGCAGCGTGGAACAGAGGCCATGGACCACTGTTCCCTCTTGTCTGGCATTCTGACTCTTCTGGCTGCTGTGGGCGGGTTCAGGGCTGGGTTCCCAAGTGGGTCGGGGCCTGCTCTAGCTCCTGGTGGGGTAGGGGATTCCTCCCTGGCGTCCCAGGCCCTGTGGATGGGCTGCAGGGCGTTAATAATTGCCTTTGGTACTTTTTAATAGGTAATCATGGTTTTAGAACTTGTTATAAATTTCACAGTTTTTATTAAGCTTGATGTGCGGTCCCAGTGAGCCTGCAGACACATGAATAATGTATCACTCCCATGGGCGTCGCACTCGAAGGGATGTGGGTGTTTTAACACCCTCACTTTTCCCATAGCACTTCCAATCTGTTTCCTCTGTATTTTGCTCGCTGTATTTGCCCCCTCCCTCTCCTGTTGCTTCTTGAAACTGGACACCAGCTGCTGATTGGCTTTCCCTTCTGAAGAGCCACTTACAGTCAGTTCTTGTTAAGGATACAGAGGTATGTAACAACACAGAAGTCGCTTATTTCTAATATATCGTTTCTCTGGCTGTGCTAGCACATGAAAAAGCAGCCTCTCTGTCATGCCAGTCAGAGTCATGAGACTGTCAAGCTTTTAATTGTCTTTTGTCACTTAGTATAATTAAGATGCAGAAAAGAAAAAGGCAACGGAAGGTTTAAAACTTTTTCAAGAGAAATCTTCAAATCAGACATTTAACCTCTAGAGACATAATGAAATGATAAAATCAGGTAATAATTGTTAATACATCGATGAGTAATTAAAAGTGTGAGAAATGAACCCTTCATAGTAAATGAGTAACTAAAAATACAATCAAGAAGATTAGATCAGTGACAAAAAGTATTTGCACCCCTATAACATTGTAAGCTTTTATCGCTTTACATTCTGTAGCTTCTTTTATTAGTTCATGTAATTAACCTAAAACAAAATGGTGCATATACGTGTAGTGGAAACCTTTGGTTTTTAAGGTGGACTTTGGATTGAGCTCCCCTGAGTCAATACTTTGTAGAATAACCTTTCACTACAGATACAGCTGCAAGGGTCTAAATACAAATGCACACCATACTTCAGATTTGGTTCACAGAAAATGTTTAAAAACCATGTCTATTTTCTTTTCACTTGGTGTTTCATTTTAAACTTTAGTGGGGACAATATTGAAGTTTTACATGCACAGACTTTTCATGTTAAATTTGAACAGTTGTTCAAATTTCAAGTAGTGATTCCTGAACCAAGCAAAAGTCCGAATCAAAGTTTTTTGTATAAAGAAAAAGCGCCTAGCGTTTAGCAATGTCTCTTAAGCCTCATGCATTAACTGATATAAATTTTAAAGTAGAAATGCCAAACAAGAACAGAAGAAAAACGTCAGAACAGTGACTTACTCCTCTTGGAGTTGATTAACAATAGGAAAGCCCAATCCGCCCTTTCAAGATTAGGTGAACCGAAATAAGCCATCTTCTTCTCATCCCTTGCCTTTTAGATGGTGGGACATAGGCGCTTTCTTTTTTCCTTCAGGTTCAGGTCCTGCATGAAACGCAGGCTCCTCGGTGTCATGTAGTCCGCCTTTTTTGACATCTTTCAAATCCCTGTAAGTGCAGGTTCCACCGGCGTTTGTTGTGCACCAATTCTGTGTCTTTATTTTCTAGCACTTGGATTTCATCTTCTGCATGATCAACTCTCTTCACCGTATTTTGAATTGGTCCTTTGATGTCTTGCAAATCAGCTGAGTGTAATTCAACTGACCTTTTAAGCACATCGCTAAACTTTTTGAGGACAGTTCATTGCTTGTTTAAAGCTAGCTTTATGTTGTCTGCTGTTTTTTGATCCATTTTGCCTTTTTTGGTGTTGGTGCATTTGGCAGGCATAAGAGGAGATGCGTTTTTACTTTTTCTCTTTGTTGGCATTACTACGAAACTCCAAAAGACATAAAAGATGCCATTGAAAAGGGAACATTTTCAAATGATGTAGATGTTTATTCCAGGAAAAAAATAAAACGGATGTCTCCACAATTTCTTGTTAAAGGTAAAAACTATGTAAAGTCAATTTAACTGAAATGAACTATTGTATATATTATATACATTTACAAGTTACATCATTTTTAATTCTGATGTTCAAATGGGATGAATGAGAATTTCTGTTCCTATGAACTCGGTCTGTTCAATTTTGAGTCCTCTCTGGAAACAAATGGAGCTGCAATAAGAGGACCAGTCACAATGAAAAGGCATGAAGGAGCCTGCCAAAGGAAAAGAAAAGACAGCAAAAGTTCAAATCAGTGCTATTAACTCCATTTCCGCCGAAAGCCCCAGGATTAAAGGCCCCAGTATTTGTTTTACACGGGTAATAGGAATCCAAGGAAATTCTGTACTTTCTTTTTCCGTTGCTTAGAGAGGCCACGGACCGTTTATCAGCCTAAATCAGGCTAAAGACGTATGGGGAGGTTGTGAAGAAAACTGCACTACACCTTCAGTCCAGCAGATGGCATTACTCATTTACTCTGTTTTAGACTGTTAGCTAGAAAAAAATTTTGTTACAACTGATAAATAATGGACGATGAGCAGCATATAATTAAAATATATGAATGTGTGCAACAGGATTTAAAACTAAAATCATCTGGAGAGAAACAAATGCTTATATGTGGGGGCGGAACGTAAGGGTCGGTCACTGTTTTTGGTGTCCGTGTGAAACATTCGGCGGAAGTAAACAACAAGGCGCTAGCAACGCTAGCTTCCAGATTTTCTTCTGTTTATCGTCGTTTAAAAGACGGTTTTTGCTGTGTGAGCTGAATATTTCAGAGTCTGCAGTAACAATATCTTCGGTTCATCATCTGAGAGAATTGATCAGAGAGCGACTAACTGCTGCTGCTGGAGAAATATTCAGAAACATCCATTAGGAGGAAGAGATCGATCATCAGCTCAGACTGCTGGATATCAGCTGGAATCAGCTCAGAACCTACAGGTATGTTACCTGTACGGTGGTCTGAATGACCGAACACTGGAACACAGACAATATGATCAGGGAACTAGTTGATGCCGCGGAGGAAGCAGGACGTCTCCGTGTTTTGTTCACAAATCGATTATCGGGTTGGGGTGTGTTTTACTACAGATTTTGTAAAAATTTTTATAAAATCTATTATAAATTCACAAAACACAAGCGTCAATATAGATAGTTCCCAGAAGACCGGGCAGGAAGTAAGTGACTCCGAAAAGGCGCCGTGTTTTTTTGTTTTGTTTTTTTTGTTTTTAGCAATACAACATAGACTCCACCCATGATAAATATACATTATGAATAAAACATGCCCATCTCCACCAAGAACGGGGGAGTTATAAAAAAGAAATGGTAAAATAACACAAAAGAAGAATAATTTCACAAGCTTTCACAATCAATATGTCAAAAATATCTGAGTCCAAATGTAAGAAAATATATGTACATGAATATGATATTGGATCTTGGCATTCTATTGAGGTATAAAAGTGTAGAGAATGTGTTGAAACAAAATTTTTTAATATATTTCAAATAATAAATATCTATATTGAAAATCAAAATAACTATAGGAACGGTCAGGGAACCGAACAATAGAGAGAGTATAACAATATTCACAATAGCAGAATTTTTTTAAGTACATAGTAAATGCCTTAAGGGGTTGTTAAGAATCACACCCCAAGAGAAAGTTACGAAATTTCTTTGCCTTCGTGATTGATATTTTTTTAAAGATGGAGTAAGCAAATTTAATTCATTTTTAAATGCAACAAAAGGGGAGGGGTGGTAAGACTTTTGCAATAATAATAATGTTGTTAATAATAAATTTAAATTATCATTCCAAATTTTACATCAGAGGGAGAGAAGACACCTACATTTATGGATCTGGAACAAAACCAATCATGAATTGACTTCCATATATGTTGAATTATATTACAATGATAGAATAAATGTTCAGTTGATTTTTCTTCGTGCTCACACAATTGTCAACATCAAATTTGAATCTAGATCTAATGAATTGATCGGAGGGATAAATATCATTTATGTTTTAAAGTGGCCTCTTTATATTTAGGTGGAATAGGACATTGGAGATATGCAGTTCTTATAACACAAATCTCACTTTTTGTATAATTTTCTTTTAAGAAATAGGATCTTTTAATTGGATTAGGATATTGAATATTTATTAACATTTTTCTCAAAACGATCTTATTACATTTATCCTTTAGCATATTCATTCTATCAGTGATAAGATTTTTGAGTTTGGGAATCGGGATCTTTTTAAAGCAGCCTTTACCTAAATGGAATGATGCTCTTGGAATATTATTTACAACTTTCCTAAATTCTTGGACTGGGAAATTGGCGTAGTACTAATTGTTTAGATCATCAACTGACAATGTTAACACCTAATAAATGCTCAATGGACCAATGTTATATGTGTGTGTGTGTGGTAATTATATAATATAATTATTATATATATATTATTGCCCCCCCTTTTTATTTTTTTTTTGTTAAAAAAGTTTGACACATCCTATAAATTTCATTCCACTTCACGATTGTGTCCCACTTGTTGTTGATTCTTCACAAAAAATTAGAATTTTATATCGTTATGTTTGAAGTCTGAAGGTGTCAAAAGGTTGAAAAGTTCAAGGGGGCCGAGTACTTTCACAAGGCACTGTATAAAGGCATCTCCAATCTTTGGGATTATTTGGTGTATTGATTCAAAGAAAATGTTAGAATTTTGCACGCTATATGAGGATTTATATATATTGTAAAATGTTGACAATTCCTTGAAGATTTGAACAGGCTTATTACACTCTTTGTTATTAATTAACAACGATGTAAGTGAGTTCTTAAGCTGTCTTTGTTTTTCTAATCTGCAGAAATATGCTGAACTTTTCACTCCATCTTCGATCCATTTGGCTATAGACCGTACGTTTGCACCTTTTCTCAACATAAATCTTATCTAATTCAGATGGTGTTTGTGAAGTTTTATGTCTATCCTTATCTGACCATTTTATTTTACAATAACAAGTTAGAATGGTCTTAATCAGGTTGGATTCTTTTTAAAAAAATTTCAGAAATTCCTGTTTTGGTACTGATGATTGTAGACTATTTTCATTTTTAATATCCAGTATTATCTTTTTAATATCAAAACAGTACTCCTTATTTTTTAACAAGCAAGTATTAAATTTTCAAAAACCTTTGGAGTTCTTAATCTGTCTAACCATTCATCAGGGTCACCTTTGAAATTCGCCTTTGTATTGACACACATTTGTCTCACACTTGATGTGATCTGATACAGAAGATTCAGGAACATCGGTTTTCAAAATACAAGCTACCCAGTGACCATCACCATCCGTTTTGACTGTTAATATTTCTCCCAGACATTCATTAATACAAATATAGATCTGTGACTATAGATAATTTTGTCTCCCCACTGCTGGGACCAAAACTTTTCATCTGACTTGTCGGAGTGTGTCTCTTGAAGAAAAATGCAACTAGATTTCTGTCCTTTAAAAGGATTGTGTTCCTTTTGACTGAGTCTGTCAGTTACCCTTACATTTAATCAAGAAAAAGGAATGTGTTATTTAAACTGAAAAATTGAACACTGTTGTGATTATGAATCAGTAAATATTATTTAATATTTAATATTAAGACTTTAATATTTCTTAAAATATATTTCGGGCGTTAAAAGCTTGTCCGGAATACCAGCCCGAAGGGGGATGGGATTAGGCAAAAAAAGAAAATGTGATCCAAACTCTGACATTATTTTTAAAAGCAAAAAATCTGCCAAACTGGAATGAATTCACACAATTTTTTAAAATAAAGAATTTATTAACAAAAATAATCAACCCCCAAAGTCAAACATGTTTCACAAAAAACCTTTACATGCAAAAAAACAATCCAACTAAAACCAAAGCAGTTTTAAAAGAATGACGAAGACTAATGGGTATGTACAAAAAAACAAGTTGTTTTAAGTGATTAAAAAATCATGACCAAAAAGAGTGATGCAACATTACCATGTAAGTTTTTTTTTAGAACCAAGGTTTATCTTGAAAAAATCTGGAAATGAAGTTAAGTTAGTCTTGGGAACTAATTTTTAGGCAATAATCAGCAAACGTTTAGACGACCATTCAAAAGGCAAGATCAGATAAAATATTTTTTTAAATAAAATAATTTTTAAAGAATATCTGCTGGATAAAACCAACCTTCTGGATGACCAATTCTAAAACAGGGTCTCATTAGCTAAATTTTTATTTATTAAAAAATTTTTAAAGAATTTTTTAAAGGGAGTTTTTGGGAAAAGAGCCAAATCTTTCTGGAGAAATGGAGCTTAATGGTGTTTACCAAAAACCTTTATGTTAAATACTCTTTAGTAGCAAACACGTGCTCTTACCGGTTAGCGTTGAGTTAACAAAGGAGGCTGATGTTAGCACCAGAATCAAACACATACCTTTAAAATACCAGGGTTAAAAGAAGGGTTAAAATGCATAAGCGCGGACGGCGCATTATGATCAACCTTCTGTTTAAAATCACCCTTTTAATAAAGTTTGTCTTAACTTTAAAAACACACAAACAAAGAAGACAACCTGAGCACGTATGCTGCAGATAATCTGCTAGCACTAAGATAGCTGAGTTCAACACAAACAAAACCAAACTTCATAAAATGAAAAACGTTTAGATCATTTCTATTATTGTTCTGCCCAAACCTAACCTCTGACCATGCTGAGGGAAAGCTGTCCGGGGCGGCGAAGTTTGAAGAAACGTCCACAGTCTTTAAACGGTTAGCTACAGCTAACCTCCTTAGCTGTGGGGAGTGGTGGCTGTTCTGTCGGCCGGTCTGTGAACAAACGGTTAGCTTCTAGCTAACCTCCGTAGCTGTGGATGAAAGACGGCCCGTTCTGTCCGCCAACCACACTGCACGTTACCATAACCACACTGATGCGGCTACTCGTTGTCCTTCTCTCAGACAGGGAAAACTGCTCCGCTCGGCTTCGTAGAGACCGCTTCTCTGTAGGGAACTTCTCTGGGACAGTTTGCTTCTGTATGCCTCAGAGAGAAAGTCAAGCAACGCTTGTACCTTAATTCCGGGTAATGAATGAATCTACCAGATACACAGACAGTGATTCATTTGTACTTATCTTTGCATATGATCGCGTGATCTTATCACACCCTTGGATCCAGTTTGAAGAGTTTATGTCTTTTTGCCAGCAAAGAGACATTAGCGCGCTGGGCCTGCTCCTGTCCCGATGATCACCGGCGTGGAGAGAAAGACTTGTGGGAAGGTGGGGGGTTTTATGCGGGCAGTGGCATCATGGGAAGTCCACTGTTACCCCCAATTCCTAAGTTGTGCCGGAAGTAGGTTAATGCAATTTATTTTGAAAGTTCCAGAAAAGTCTGTACCGGAGTTTAATGTTGAAATCCATGGCTGTGGGTCCCAACAACACATAAAGAAAAAACATAGCTACAGTATTTCCAAAATTTAAAGAAAAGTTAGCAGTTACTAAGGAGGTGGAGTAACTAATCTTGAGTGCCCCATAGTTCAATAAACTCCGCAAAGAAGCATCTTTAACCTGCATTAATGAATCCTTCCATAATGCGTTTTCCATTGATGAGGCCAGCTTCATCAATGCTTTGCCTTCTTCTCTTCCCTGGCTGATTTTGGGCCACAGAACCTGTCTGGACTGCCAGTACTCCCGTGTCAGATGTTTGGTAAAACAGATTCCTTCTTCTTTGCAGGCAGGTGATGCCTTGGTTCTTCCCCAGATTTCATCCCTGGTAATTCTTTTAGTAAACAGAATGACAATATCATAATGTTTATTTTCCACCAGTTTTCCTCTTCTGTGAACCACGATTATATCGTCCTTCTTCTCTGCCAAGTCGGGAGCTATTTTGCTGAGGAGTTTGACAATCCCAGCATCAGTGGATTTTTCTTTTTTCACAATCAGACAAATACACCATCTTCTTTTATATCTTTCAGGTTCTAACAGTTGACTTTTCATATCCTTATTTTCCTTGGGCTCCATGTTTGCTTTGTGTGATTTTCACTTTTTAGCTTTTTTTATCCAGCATCCTCAAAATCACCAACCTACTTGACGGCAGCAGAGAACCTATCTGATGGATCCATGCAGCAACTATGCAAAGATACAAGCAAACAATGAAATTCTCGCCATCTCTGCACCACAAGCAGAAGGACTACCTGAAACAATCAAGGAAGGCAGCCTCACTGGCTGCTTACCTTTTTGGCTCGACTCTTTCTCCTGTTCACTGTTGGATCCCTGCTACATAGTATTTCCCATATGGAACAAAGGGAGGACTCTCGTGGTAAAATTACCGTTTATCTGAACTACTTCGGACACGGTCACTTCACAGTACATTGTGCTTTCTATAGATTAACATCGAGGGGCACTGCCATGCACACAAAATCATTGCCGCTCGAAGAAGGAGATCTCGGCATTAATACAAATCGCCTTTTTGCTCTTGTTACCCAGGACCACACATACCTGCCACTACCGGTATCGGAGGACCATTTACCAATGAGCCAGACCTGGTTGCTGGGTATCGGGGCACTGATGGCGTCAGCGACGATATGTCGGGCTGTATGTGTTATATCCAAGAACACATCGGACTGTTTTGTGCAGTGAACACAGTGTGACATTAGACAATACATACGGAGGCAATAAATAAACAGAAACATTCTCTATTTTTTCTAATTGTTAACCATGGGTGGTCTGGGACCTTGCACTAAAACCTTTTTTAAGGCATTTTTGGAGGACATTTGAATATAAGTGTAATACCCAAATGTGAAGAAATAAGAACACTGTTAGTTGGATCTAACCTAGATTTTTTATGTCTAAGCGAAACCTGGTTAACTGATAACATCCCAGCCAGAAGTTTTACTTTTGCAGTTAAAGATTCTTTTTGAACTTGGAGTTTTAACTATTTGTTCCCCTTTATGTTTATGTACTACATTGCTTTCTACTTAGTAGAAATTTTCCAAGTGGCTCGCAAAGATATTAGGTTTTACACTTTGAAAACAATACTGGGCACACAGCAAGGTGTACCTGTTCCAATCACTCTCTCCACATGGATCCTAAGATGTGCTATCCATCGTGTCTCCTCAACATCTTTTGCACCCGGTTGGCAGCGTCCTCTTGTGAATGCAGGGATTTTCACTTCTGCACACATTAGCCCCACACTGTCTTTGATGTCAAAGATAGACATAGAGTGACTGTTAGCGTAATCTGAACAGATTTATGTAAGTGTAGATCTTATTTTTTCCCAACGATCAATAGGCACACCTGCTTGAAACTTGTTGGACAAACCATCATTCGTTGGTGCCGTCATGGAGCGCAAAACGATCTTAATATTACAAAGGTCTAAAATACTGCTTGATTTACGTTTATCAAGGTGTGTAAGATTGGAGATAACGTTCCGTAACGTCTATCCCTCCATTTGCCTGATGATGATCACCTTACAATAAATGCAAATTACTACTAGTTTTTGTTAAAATTTTCATTAAGTATTTGCAGCACTCCACTATCGCCTGATAAAGTATTATAATCAAACATGTACATATTTTGTATATTGAAATTAAAAAGAAATACTGGTCTCATTTGTTCTTATAACTGGATAGAATCATAATGTTGGAGACGGCAGTGGCACAAAATATTCTTAAATAAAATGATGAAAGACAAATGATTCCCTCTTCAAAACCAACGGGGGGAACTTTTATTCACAACACTAAATACATCATCACCAAAATCCAAAGAATCCGAACATTCTGGTATGTATGTTGGCGGTAGCCTAGTGGTTAGAAAGCAGGACATTTGCGTCCTGAGGAGGCCACAAGTTCCCTGGTTCGAATCCCACAGCCTGCCACTCTGGCACCCTGAACAAGACCCTTAGCCCCTGAATGCTCCCTGGCGCCACACAATGGCGGCCCACTGCTCCCTAAGGGATGGTTAAATGCAGAGGAAAATTTCTCCATTGTGAGATCAATAGAGTCAAAAATTATTATTTATACAAAGTCATATCATTGGTGTGTATGTGAAAATTCCAACCAATCTACTCTCAGTCTTGTAAATTACATAAACGTTTCTGACTTTCTGGACTTTAATGTCAAGCTGACCTGACTTGTGTGCTATTTGGGAATTAATCCTTATTTCTACCACAATAACAAGAACACCTTTGAAATATTTTAATAAAGTCTTGTAATCACATTCTTTACAGAGATGACAAGAGTGTAACTGCTGGAAAGAATCCCTCACTGACTTGGTTAGGAGGTTATGCTTCTAAATGCAGACAAAGTTTAGTTTGCAGCTCATGTGAGATCAGAACCAACTCGGATCCCTTCCTCTCAGTACTGCCCACCCTCCATAATGCGGCAGTGAGGAGAAACTGCAGTGGAACTTGTCAGAGGGTGTTTGCTGCGATGCAACCATCTTTAATGTAGATGCTTCTCCTGGTGTTGACATCATCCACACAGACCCTCCACTCCTAGGTACCAGTCCTAAAGGAACAGTAGTGGGCCTGAATGAAGGAAAGAAAAATTACAAAAAATAACAAATACAGGATCAGTTGATCATAACAATCTTATCCTGGTGTGATGCAAAGACACACTTGAGAAAGAAATAATGTAACTAACTAATGAGGGTTTGAAGAGATGAAGAACTTCTCAAAGATGTGTAAGAAGAGAAAATGGAGACAAATCAATAATTCCCATTGTTACATATGGTGATTGGAGGAGGAAGTTTCCACCATCCCAAGTATGAAGTGCAAGGGTAGCAGCATCATGTCGTGTGACTGACTTCTCCCAATAGATAGAGGATCTGGAAGGAAAATATACATTTCATATACTCCAGTGCTGCTCATCTGTGTCCCCTGGCCAACCCTAGCCTTTGAACCCCAGGGTCTCCTGCTCAACTTCGCCGGAACGAGATGTCGTATCTCGGCTCATCTCATAGCCAGGAGCTCTCCTCTTGAACGAGCGAGAAGGCTGACATATGTATAGTGAAAAGGTACTTGTACTCGTCGTCTTCCGCTTCATCCAGGACCGGGTTGCGGGGGCAGCAGACTCAGTAGAGACACCCATACTTCCCTCTCCCCAGACACCTCCTCCACCGCCTCCGGGGGGAGCCCAAGGCATTCCCAGGCCAGCCGAGAGACAAAGTCCCTCCAGCGTGTCCTGGGCCGTCCCCTGGGCCTTCTCCCGGTTGGACGTGCCTGGAACACCTCCCGAGGGAGACGTCCAGGAGGCATCCGGTATAGTTGCCCGAGCCACCTCAACTGGCTCCCCTTGATGTGGAGGAGTAGCGGCTCTTCTCCGAGCTCCTCCCGGGTGGCCGTGCTCCTCACCCTATCCCTAAGGGAGTGCCCGGCCACCCTACGTAGGAAGCTCATTTCAGCTGCTTGTATCCGGGATCTCGTACTTTCGGTCATGACCCAAAGTTCATGGCCATAGGTGAGAGTGGGAACGTAGACCGACCGGTATATCGAGAGCTTCGCTTTTCGGCTCACCTCTCTCTTCACCACAACAAACCAGCCCAGCATCCCCATTACTGAGGCAACCGCACGGATCTGTCTGTCGATTCTCCCGCTCCATTCTCCCCTCACTCGTGAACAAGACCCCAAGATACTTGAACTCCTTCACTTGAGGCGGAAACTGCCCTACAACCTGAAGAGGACAAGCCACCCTTTTCTGGTTGAGAACCATGACCTCGGACTTGGAGGAGCTGATCTTCATCCCAGCCACTTCACACTTGGCTACAAACCGCTTCAGGGCATGCTGTAGGTCTTGGCTACAGGGGGCCAGCAGGACCACATCATCTGCAAAAAGAAGAGACGAAATCCACTGGTCACCTAACCAGACCCCCTCCGGCCCTTGGGTGCTCCTAGAAATCCTGTCCATTAAAGTTATGAACAGGACCGGTGACAAAGGGTAGCCCTGTCGGAGTCCAACATGCACCGGAAACAGGCACCAAGAGGGACACAGTCGAGTGCCTTCTCCAGGTCCACAAAACAAATGTGGACTGGTTGGACAAATTCCCATGAACTCTCGAGTACCCAGCAGAGGGTGAATTGCTTCGAGGCCAACCGGTAGTCCTTCGTGGCCTCACCGAACTCCTCACAGGCCCGAGGTTTTGCCTCTGCCACAGCCTGGGCCCCAGCACGCTTAGCCTCATGGTACCTGTCACCCGACTCAGAAGTTCCACAAGCCAACCACAGCTTATAGGACTCCTTCTTCGGCTTGACAGCATCCCTTACTGCCAGTGTCCACCACCGGATGCGGGGATTGCCGCCACAACCCTACGGCCGCAGCTACGGGCGGCAGCATCGACAATAGACGCGGAAAACATGGTCCACTCAGACTCTGTGTCTCCAACCTCCTCCGTAATCTGGTTTGGTCAAAGCTCTCCAGGAGGTGGGAGTTGAATACATCCCTGGCCGAGGGCTCCACCAGACACTCCCAGTAGACCCTCACTAAAAGCTTGGGCCAGCCAAGTCTGTCCGGCTTTCTCCTGTTCCAGCGAATCCAACTCACCACCAGGTGGTGATCAGTGGACAGCTCAGCCGCTCTCTTCACCCAATTGTCTAAAACATGCAGCCGAAGGTCTGAAGACACAACAACAAAGTCAGTCATCGACCTTTTTTTGTCTTGTAACAACCAATCACAGCTTTTTGAAGACAGCATCATATCTTGGTCAGCCACACCTACCAACACCTCCTCACTAAGATTGGAATTTCTCCCATCTCCTCGCTCAGAGTCGCGCTCGGCAGATTCGGAACTGAATCACTCTTAAGCTAAGAGTCCTTGGCAGGAAATAGGAGCTTTCTGAGAGGACTCTGGAAATCTTTGAGAATACAGGCCCTGATCTCTGATGTATGATGGACCTTGATTATTAGGAGGTTATATGTGAGAAGAAGAATTTTAAATCCAATGATGGATTCAACAGGGAAGAATGAAGGGAAGCTAAAACAGGAGAAATATGATCCCTGTTTTTATGCTCAGTAGAGTATATTACAACCTTCCTCTTTGGAGTACTGAATATGCAATCATTGTGAAATAAAATTACTCACCTTGCAAAGGATTCTAAGGTGTTGAAAACTGGATTTAATTGCTGCATTTATTTGATCCTCAAATTTCAAATCTAGAAGAACTTGAAAGCAACCATTTTGTACCTGTGGTTTTATGTAGTTTATCGGGGCCCTAAGCTGAGGCCTACATGACTTGTAGCATCAGGACATCCATTTTATCTCGAGATGTTTTTTAGCAAATATGAGACAGACCTTTGTGTTCTTTTTGGTCTCCAGTGGTTCTGACCTTGAAACTCTCCCATGCAATTTTTGCCTAGTCTCTTTCTTATTAATAAATCATGAACACTGACCTTAACTGAGGTCTGCAGAGTTTTAGATGTTGATCTGGGTTCTTTTGTG
This sequence comes from Crenichthys baileyi, assembly GCA_036173005.1. Lineage (NCBI taxonomy): Eukaryota > Metazoa > Chordata > Actinopteri > Cyprinodontiformes > Goodeidae > Crenichthys > Crenichthys baileyi. The sequence continues at coordinate 847,774 of JAHHUM010000581.1, read as the reverse complement.
ACCTCCCAGGTGAATTCTCTTGGATTAATTTTGGTAGGCTGGCCGCTCCTAGGAAGGTTCTCCACTGTTCTATGTTTACGAAATTTGTTAATAAAAGCTCTCACTGTGGTTCTCTGTTGTCCCAAAGCCTGTGTAAAGGTTTTGCTACTCTTTCCAGGCACATACAGTAGATGTTAAAGACTTTGTATTTCATCTGTTTAAAAATTTGATGACCCAAAACATTTCAGTGTGTGGAATATTTATCTTTCTGCCCTACCCCGGGGCACCTCATACCTTCAGTTTTTAGTTAAACTCATGAATGATTATAAAGGCAACTTGTATACATTTCTGTAAAAAACTAAATCAAAATAATGTCTATGTCCAGTGTTTTTTCTATATCTCTAAAAACACTTTTGTAGAAACTGTTAACATTGTTCTACTGTCCTTCATTCCCTCAGGTCTTCAAACAGCATCATGTCTGTTACTACGTGGGAAGTTGCTGCTGGTCACTTTCTCATAACCAAAGACAGCAACTCTGTTCTTGATCAAAATATATCAAACATTGGAGAATTAAAAGAGGAACAGGAGGAACCACACCCACAGCAGATGATTGGGACAAAAGAGGAACCAGAACCTCAATCAATTAATGAGAAACGGGTTGAACTGTGCATCTTTCAGGATGGCAGGCAGCTTTTAGTGAAGCAGGAGACCAACACCTCTATGGTGACCATTGATTATGAGGAAATATTCTACAATGGACCAGAGCTGCAGCAGATGATTGAGACAAAGGAGGAACCAAATCCTGTACCTATTAAAGAGGAACAGACAGAACCTGAACCACAGCAGATGACTGACACAAAAGAGGAACCAGAACCTTGGCCAATTAAAGAAGAACAAGTTCAACTCTGCATCTTTCAGGATGAAGAACAGCTTTTAGTGAAGCAGGAGACTGATTCCTTTATTCTGACTCCCACTGATCAAAAAGACTCCAGTGAACCAGAAACAATCAAGAATCATCTGCTCTGTTCAACCTGCCCTGAAGCTGAGAACCAACATCAACAAGGAAGCCATCAGCAAGACTCTGGATCAAATAAAGTGAAAGATCTAAAGCCAGAGAGAAGACGCAAAAAAAACAGAAAACAAGGTGATAATGTGGACAACTCAAAACTAATAGGGCATAAAAAGAAATTACCCTTATGTGAAGTATGTGGCAAATGTTTCACTACTCGACAGATGTTAACCATGCACATAAAAACTCATACAGGAGAGAGGCCTTTCTCATGTGTAACCTGTGGAAAAGGTTTTACTAGGAAATCTTCCCTAACTGAACATATGAGAACTCACACAGGTGAGAAACCGTATTCTTGTGAGTTGTGTGCAAAACCATTTCGAGATCGTAGTCAATTGGTTTTTCACAGGAGAGCTCACTCAGGAGAGAAGCCTTTCTCATGTGTCAACTGTGGAAAAGATTTCACTAGGAAATCTTCCCTGACTGAGCACATGAGAACTCACACAGGTGAGAAGCCTTATTCTTGTGAGTTCTGTGAAAAATCTTTCCGACGTCACAGCCATTTGATTTGTCACATGAGAATTCACACAGTTGAGAAGCCGTATTCATGTTTGACCTGTGGAAAAAGCTACCATAAGAAACCTGACCTCACTGCACACATGAGAACTCACACAGGTGAGAAGCCGTTTTCTTGTCAGGTATGTGAAAAATCTTATAGAGACCATTATGATTTGAGTTGTCACATGAGAACTCACACTGGTGAGAAGCCCTTTGCTTGCAAAATGTGTGACAAGTCTTTTGTTTACAGTAGTAATTTAAATAGTCACATGAAGACTCATACAGGTGAGAAGCCTTACTCATGTGTGACCTGTGAAAAGGGTTTCACTAGGAAATCTTCGCTTACTGAACACATGACAACTCACACAGGAGAGAAGCCTTATTCTTGTGAGTTGTGTGAAAAATCTTTTCGAAATCGTAGTCGTTTAATTTGTCACATGAGAACTCACACAGGTGAGAAGCCTTTCTCATGTGTGACCTGTGGAAGAGGTTTCACTATGAAATCTTTCCTGACTGCACACATGAGAACTCACACAGGGGAGAAGCCTTATTTTTGTCAAGTGTGTGGTAAATCTTACATTAACAATACTAATTTGATTTGTCACATGAGAACTCACACAGGGGAGAAGCCTTATTTTTGTAAAGTGTGTGGTAAATCTTACATTAACAACAGTAATTTGACTTGTCACATGAGAACTCACACAGGTGAGAAGCCTTTCTCATGTTTGACCTGTGGAAAAGGTTTTACTATGAAACATTCCCTGACTGCACACATGAAAGGTCACACAGGTGAGAAGCCTTTCTCCTGTTTGACCTGTGGAAAAGGTTACCTTAGAAAACCTGACCTAACTGCACACATGAGAACTCACTCAGGAGAGAGGCCCTACACTTGTAAAATGTGTGAAAAATCTTTCATTAACAGTAGTAGTTTAAATAGTCACATTAGAACTCATACAGGTGAGAAGCGTTTTTCATGTGTGACCTGTGGAAAAAGATTATCCACACCATATAATTTGACTATTCACATCAGAACTCATACAGGCGAAAAGCCACATATTTGTGAACGGTGTGGTAAATCATTCACCACCAGATATAAACTTACCACACATATGTGTAGTAAAAAACCTTAGAATATTTAACCCGTTAAGCCCTGTGGGGTTTTAGAGCAATTTCTGCCTGAAATTACATAACTGAAATAAATGAGGTTTAGCTCCACGGTTATAAATCTAATTGCAAACATTTGGTACAAACGTAAAAGAACATTTTTCCAGTGGAACCACATTTTTTCCAGTGGAACCACTATTGCAACCATACCATGTCTGATCCAACTATAAGTGCAGCAAATTTTGACTGAATCAGTTGAAGCATATTTGTTACGTTTTAGTGGGCAATGTGCCAGGCAGAGCTGGGATGTTGGCACAATTTCGCCAAATGTGCCAAAGCTGTGCCAAATGTGTTTTTCATTTCATAAAAGGGAATCTGGTCAAATAAAAGTGCTGATTGCCATTGTAGGACTCCTGCATATGATATAGCTTTTGGTCATGACATTTGCCCTGTTTATTATCAAAATATACCATTTTGCACAGCATAAAATCAGTATAACGAAAAGAAATCTAACTAAATTGTATCCTTTTGTCTCCAACTGGTGGAGTTTTATTGAAAAAAAAAAAATAATCAATGACATACAAACCAATGTCCAAAAATAATCTATGAAAAACTATGTATACAAATGTCAAGTATCAATAAAAAACTGTCTAAATGTTGATTGGTTGCACGCCCCCTTTTACACACCCTTGTCCATACTGCTCATTGTCCTTAACTTTATCCCTCTGTAGTGTTTCTGCATGTTGTGGAAACCTAAGTCGGATTCCTTGTTTGGAAACGGTCTCATAGAAACAGCCATGTAGCCTCGTTGTTCTGGAGCGGAGGGGAGATTGTTGTTTACGATTTACTACACAACATATGTCCTACACAACAGTAAATACAAAGTTTTTGAAATAACAGACCTGTAATATAAATCAGCCAGAAATAAGAAGAAACAGCATAACTTACTCATGACATAGCCCCCTCCCCTCCAAAGCTAACCATCATCATAACCTTCATCATCATCATCTTGATCAGAATCAGCTTTATTGCCAAGTTCGTACATACAAACAAGGAATTTGACTCTGGTACACTTTGCTCTCTGCTTTTTGTTTTTTCCATTATAGAATATACATATATACAATATACAAATATACACATATATTAATAAAAAGGTGCGTTTGCAACATCTGTATGCTGTTGTTTGGTACTCTATTAAATGTTCAACAGAGAAACAGCCTGGGGGAAGAAACTGTCTCTGTGGCGGCTGGTTTTAGTAAATAGTGCTCTGTAGAATGGATGAAGAATATTCTATGAAGAATCGATGAATATTCCATTTTCATATCATTGGTTCGCTAAATGTTGTAAAAAAATTCTTATTTATCCAGAAATAACACAATACTGGGAGCTAACAGCCAGCAGACTACTCTACACACCAGAATGCACCCACAACGCTTGAGCTTTACACACAAATGACATCACCAGAGAAGGTGCTAGACGAGTTATGCCTCGTTAGGAAGGTGAGTGTCTATAGTTTTGTAATGATATCAGACAGGTGGGGTGCTGCAAAAGGAAGGTGCTTTTTGTACTGTTTTGTTCACAGAGTCAACCATGTCTAAGGGACCTTTAAATGTCATTGTATGTGTTTAGATTGCTGTAAAACTGAAGGTATTTGTGCCAAACTCATTTGGGGGGTTGTTTTGTGAACATTAAAGCTTCCTCTTGCAAGGGATTTAAAAAAAAAAAAAACCTGGTGGCGTTTGATGTAGTTTTAGAGACAGTGAGAAATGAGCGTTATTCTTTTTAAACCAGGGCCGTTATGTGGTAAATCATTCACCACCAGAAATAAACTGATCAGGCAAGTTTAGTAAAAAACCTTAGAATTAACAAACTTTTATAGAAAGATCTTTCTTTGTTTGACAAGCAGAGGAAATGTGACCCATTACTATTATGATTTTTCTACATAACAAAATTCCCTCTGTTTCTTTTTTTATTTTTTGTTATCTGTGAACAAACCATTTCCTACCCTTGTTCTAGAACAAAAGCAAGTCATTGTGTTTTTATTGTGCTTATGGGTTTTCCTCAAATATGGAGATAAATGGCCGTAAAAAGTAAAAGAGATAAACTTACTTTAAAGTGTCTGATGTCGCAACATGTACTAAATCCCCTGGCGGTCATTATATATTCTTAATGCTTTGAAATTGCTTTGAAAAACTGTCATCAAATATTATAGATAAAAATTAAAACGGACGTATAATGGGGTAGACAGGTTTCATAATGTAAGGAGCATAATAAGCATAATTTATGTAAATAACAGAGGATTTGACACAGTACGTCTATCATCAGATGCTGACAAAGCTTTTGAAAAAGTCAAATGGTGCTATTTATTCACCATTCTTGGAGAACATTGGATGTGAAAGTAAATTTATTAAAGCGGTGTAAATAATATATAAAAACACTACAGCCAAAATCATTACCAACACAAATGTGTCCAAACCAATAAAAATCTGTAAAGTTTGCAGACGGGGGTGCCCTCTGTCACCCTTGCCATGGAACCCTTCTGCAGCCTTAGTTCAGGGGAATAAAGGTGGGCCCAACAGAACACAGAATAGCTTTGTATGCTGACGATGTGATTCTAATGATGTCATATTTTAAAGAATCAATCTCTGCTTTGCTGCATTCAGTAGAAAGATTTAGTCAAATTTAAGGTTATAAAATAAACAATACTAAATCTGCTTTAATCTTACGAAGTGCAAATGAAAGATCAAACCAGATCTCTGATACAAGTCAGTTTAATTGAGTAGATCAATTTAAATATTTGGGGATACAGATCTTGTCCGAGTTATAGCACATTAGTTGGACGTTAGATTCCACAACCAATTTCAACAATAGGCAGAATAAATATCTGAAATTTATATTTTACCCAAACTTCTCTGTTTCAAAAAACCACCACCTCCTCAAGACCACTTTTCAAAAATCAAAAAAATATTGGTCAGGTTCATATAGAAGAACAGGTGGGCATGACTTTGTTTGTCTACTGTTTGATCGAGGAGTTTATAAAGTCCTGATTTACAGCTGTATTGCTGGACTGCTCAGCTGAGGACCATCACATTTTATTTTTCAAAGCAAATCTTCCTTACTGGACCAAAAGGGAAACCAATGAATTAGAATTACCCTTTCCTCTATACTAATATTCAGATTTGGAAATAAAAAAACAACAAACATAAAAATATGATAAGAAATTAAAAAATACTTAAAAGAGACAGATGGGGCAACCAGGACTTTGACTCTGGGAGAGCATATCATAAGTCTAAGTTATGGTTATCAATATATACGCGTTGTTATTTAAATTTTCATTTTAGAGTTTAGAGTGAAATTTAAATATGAAACCTTAAAAGTTCCTACTTCCTGCCTGCCAAGCTGCAACAGTTGTTCGTAGAGGGAGGCGAAATAATTCCACATCCTCCGTTCCTGCTCTGTTCCGTTCCGACCTACGGAGCAACTCCATTGTTATGTTAAATAATGAGAACGGTTCCACATTCTCCATGACTACGTCACCGTAGAAGGACCCGCTCTCCATCATTCTCCGTCAAACTTAACTCCCCACCGCCACAATTTAAAAATATCCTGGAGGAAACCCTGGTTATTATAAGAGACTAAAATGAGATCCAAGATCTATTCTCTCGTGATTCTGATACAATGACGCCTTTTTAAAAGAACTACAATCCAAATGTATTCTACAATAAATACATTTTAAGTATCTCCAATTGAGAAGTTTTAGTCTGCGTATTTGGGTGCAGCCCTAGGGTGGTAGTGGGTTTGGCATGGAGGTGTAGATGGTGGGGTGGGGCTGCTGCGGCTGCAGGCACTGAGGTAGGGCCGGGCTGTGGAGCGCTGTGCCCTCTTGTCTGGGCTTCTGTCGCTTCTGGCTGCTGTGGGCGGGTTTGCCTGAAAGAGGACACCATAGGAGCTATGAGACAACGTGTTGTGAATTGGCGCTATACAAACAAACTGAATTGAGTTTTAAATCTAGTTTAAAACCCGATTTCCGTAGACTTGTTTTTGATTGTTCTGTTTAAACTTAAATGAACCATCATTAATTTCAGTCTATGGTCCAACTTTTCTTTACCATCCTTTATGATGCATGTATTATGTTTATGTTATCATGATGTAAACCACGTTCAATCGTCTTGTTGCTGAAATTTGCCAAACAAAAAAACTTGCCTTGCCGGAAATCAATTTTTCTTTGTTTTCTGTCATTGTTCTCCAAAGAATCCTACAATTATCACCTGAAGTTGAACTACGGCATTGGCGTTTTATTTTTGGCAATTTCGCACTAGACCCCCATCACACTATCCCTCTAAATTATCCTTATAGACGGGCCCTTTAATGCCTAAAAGGGTCTTTTCCTTCAATGAATTTCCTCTTACTGATTTTACCTCTTCCAAATGAAAAAGCTCAGCTCTTACTTTTCCCCAGGTGAAAATACATATATACCTATCTAAATAACTGAATGAGGGTTTCACCCATTAAGAAAAAGTTGTTTGTCCCTTGGATCCAAGCACTGGAGTCTGGTGTATTTGACGGTCCGTCAACCTTCTCTTTAAGTTTCTAAGCGAGGTAAGAGGCTGGGATCAGATCCAAGCTGATCACGCCCTGGCACGCCGATACTCCCGAAGACCAGTCGAGGGATTCTGCCAACCAACGCCAAGATTGTTGTGGAAAAAATTATCACCTTTAAATAAGAAAATTACCAAATGATGAGATCACTTAAACTGTCTTAGAAGGTGAACCAACAATGGGCAACAATGCCAAAACCTGATCTCCAATCTCAAACTCACGGTGCTCTGCACGCCTGTCAAAAAATGTTTTCAATTTGTCTTGTGCAGAAATTAGATTTCTTTTGACCAGCTCCCATGCTGCATATAATCTATTATGAAAACGTATAACATAGTTAATGACATTTTAGGAGGTTCTGATTCTCTCCACTGATCAGCCTACAATGCAAGTGGACTGTGCACTCTATGTCTAAAGACCAAATCATTTGGACTGAACCCAGTGGTCTCTTGTTTCACTTCTCGGGCTGCCATCATCAACCAGGGAAAACGTTCCTCCCAGACTTTCTTTAATTTAACCATCTGAATAATTTTTGGAAAACCGAAAACCGAAATGAACTGTGTCAAACCGCGCATAATACATTCATTATGCAGCTTGGAGAAGCTGCATAATGAGAATATTATTATTATGAGTATAGTATTATATTTAAACTATTAACTAAAACATCATTATTATAGCCTGTAGTCTGTTTCTTTACGCACCTTTATCATGGTAATGCTATGTACTTTTTGTTTTCGGTCACTGCAATGTACTTTTTTCATCATTTAAAGCACTTCGAATTGTCTTGATGTGCTATGCAAATAAACTTGCCTTGCCTATTGTTATTTTTTTATTGTTCTCCATTAAAATATGCTAATTTCAAAATTATTTAATTTATTGATCTAGTTAGAATTATTTTTATATTTCTCATACTTTAACTTTATGTGAAACATCAAATTATATTTAATCCAACTTTTGTATATCTGCATTGCATAAATCTGAAATACTGAATTGAATCTTTTGTCTTCACATTGGCTACATTGGCATTTTAGGATTCATTTCTAAATGTTAGTCCTTACTTTTAGAACCCTATGTGGCAAAGACACCAGCCTATGTCTTTAACCTTCTAGTGCCCCATACCTCTTCTCCCAGTGAGATCCAGTCAAAGGCTGTTAATGATCACAGTTTAAGACCAGAGGGGCTAAATCCCTCAGAGCCGGGCCCCCAGATTGGCCTCCATCTTTGCACTGTCTTCATTCTGTTGTAGACAGGCTTTTAACTAGTTTTATGCTGCCTGATGTTAAATGTATACTATTTTGATTCTTTCTTTTATTTTTATCAGCTACAGTAACTATATATTTTTAATGTAAGCGATATGACTCAAAACTAAAAGTCACCTGGAGAAACACACATGCTTGGAGCTGGGACGGAACGTAAGGGTGGGTCACTGTTTCTGGTGTAAATGTCCGTGTCAGACTTCCGGCGGAAGTAAACAACAAGGCGCTAGCAGCGTTAGCTTCCATTGTTTTCTCCTTTTTATCGTCGTTTAAAAGGCGGTTTTTGCTGTGTGAGCTGAATATTTCAGAGTCTGCAATAACAATATCTTCGGTTCATCATCTGAGAGAATTGATCAGAGAGCGACTAACTGCTGCTGCTGGAGAAATATTCAGAAACATCCATTAGAAGGAAGAGATCGATCATCAGCTCAGACTGCTGGATATCAGCTGGAAAACCAGATCAGCTCAGAACCTACAGGTATGTTACCTGTACGGTGGTCTGAATAAACTAACATTGGAATACGGAGAATATGATCAGGGAACTAGTTGATGCCGCGGAGGAAGCAGGACGTCTCCGTGTTTTGTTCACACATCGATTATCGGGTTGGGGTGTGTTTTACTACAGATTTTATAAATATTTCATAAAACACAAGTGTCAATATTTCTGATGTTGAAACTTTTAACTGCTTAGTATTATGGCAAGCCGTTTTAACATAAAATTGTCTTCACCATACTGATTTATGAGTAGACATATTAGTTGATCAAGATATCTATCTCTAATTACATTTTGAATTGTATAAATAACGTCAGACGTACCATTAAGTTGTATGGATGCTCCAATTCAAGATAACTGCAATGGAAAAGTGGTCTGGAGGAGATGCCAACAGTATTTTTTTGAACAAATAGACAGGTCTTGGAAAATATTCATTTTCAAGAGTTATTTATTTTATATCTTAAAATTTTACAAAATCTTTCTGATAAACGTAGCAAAGCAGAGATTGATTCTTTAAAGTATGTCATCATTAGAATTACATCGTCAGTATACAAAGCTATTCTGTGTTCTGTTGGGCTCACCTAATTGAGGTGTAGATTCACCGCTATTGCGAGGGCTTCTATTGCAAGGGTGACAGAGGGCACCCTTGTCTATAAACTTAGTAGAGAAGCCCAAACTTTACCTCTCCCCAGACACCTCCTCCAGCTCCTTCGGGGGGAGCCCAAGGTGTTCCCAGGCCAGCCGAGAGACATAGTCGCTCCAGAGTGTCCTGGGCCATCCCCTGAGCCTCCTCCTGGTGGGAACACTTCCTGGGGGAGGCATCTGAACAGACTCCTCTCAATGTGGAGGAACAGCGGCTCTGCTCCAAGCCGCTCCCGGATGGCCGAGCTCCTCAGCCTATCTCTAAGGGAGTGCCTGGCCACCCTATGGATGAAGCTCATTTGAGCCGCTTGTATCCGGGATCTCGTTCTTTCGGTCATGACCCAAGGTTCATGCCCATAGGTGTGGGTAGGAACATAGACTGACTGACAAATTGAAAGCTTCGCTTATCTGCTCAGCTCTCTCTTCACCAAAATGGACCGGCACAGCGTCCTCATAACTGCAGAGGTCACACCGTTCCATCTTTCGATCTTCCTCAAGAGAGGCAAGCCATCTTTTTCCGGTCGAGAATTATGGCCCCGGACTAGGAGGAGCTGATCTTCATCCCAGCCGCTTCACACCCAGCTGCGAACTGCCACGGCGCATGCTGTAGGTCTTGGCTAGAGGGTCCAGCAGGACCACGTCATCTGCAAAAAGAAAAGATGAAATCCACTGGTTCTCAAACCAGACCCCCACTGGTCCTTGGCTGCACCTAGAAATCCTGTCCATTTTGGTTATGAACAGGACCGGTGACAAGGGGCAGCCCTGCCAGAGTCCAAAATTCACCAGGGACAGGTCAGACTTAGTGCCAGCAAAGCGGATCGAACTCATGCTCTGCTTGTACAGAGGTCTGATGGCTCCTGATAAAGGGCCCCCGACTCCATACTCTTGGTGCACCCCCACAAGGCACCACCAGGGACACGGTCAAATGCCTTCTCCAGGTCCACACAACACATGTGGACCGGTTGGGCAAACTCCTATGAACTTTCAAGTACCCTGCAGAGGGTGTAGAGCTGATCCAGTGTTCCACAGCCCGGACGAAAACCACACTGCTCCTCCGAGGTTTAACTATCGGCCGGACTCTCCTGTCTAACACCCTGGCGTAGGCCGTACCAGGGAGGCTCAGGAGTGTGATTAAATTGACTACTGAGTAAAATTCACAAATCTTGCTTTTTGTTCTGACTAGTCATAATCAATATCAAAGTTATCTTAGATGGCCTGACTATTGAAGATATCTTAAATGTATTTTTAGATATCTGAAACTAAGATTCGACCAGCAAGTTAAATTGCAGATATCATGAAAGCAAATGATAACTAGACAAAACCAAAGTCAAAGATTTTCTGGAACTGTAATTTTTACTAGTCAAAATTCCTTTTAAGACATCTACAAATAAATTAGAGATATCTTGAGCATTTTTTTTTATCTAGATGGCCTTCGTATTTGAGATATCTTCAGTTATCATTCTGGCTAGTCAGATATCGTGAATAATTATTCTGTCAAGTCAGAATATTTTAAAGCAAATTGTCTATGTTGGGAGAGAGTGAATCCGTAATCCTTTGCAGATTTCCTAAGCAGTCTTCAAGCATATGAAGGCTATTTCAACCACCCATAATTCCACAGGCAACAGTTTAAACCGCTCTGTGGCAGCACTAGGGGGCCTAATGTGCAATTTCTTTAATTCAGATATCTAAAAATGTAATTTTGACTAAGCATAATTAAGTTTCATATATCTTGAATTATAGTTATGAATCTTTAATCTGGTGATTTCATTTGAGATATGTGGAATGTCCGTCAAAATGTGATTGAAGATATCTTGAATTGTTCTTTTTTATAATGCAAATTGTTAAATGTTAAATTGCCATTCTGGATAGTCAAAATCTAGTTATTACTAGTCAAAGCAGGCTTGTGACTACATGCTGCACCAGGTACAAATGAGACAATGGTGACTGGCTCACCCTATAATAAGGCGCTTTAAGTTATATTCAGTCCAGGTTAATTTGGTTATGTTTATATTGCCAGTCCATAACAAATGTCATCTCAGGGCACTTTACAGCACAAACAGATCAGATTTATAAACATGAATGTTAACAAATCAATTCTGTCATAAAGACAGATTCTTATTAAGGTACATATACATTCCAATTCAATCCCAGAAATAATGCAATGCAGCCAAGTTGAGTTTATTACCCCAGTTGTTAAAATGTTTTCTATTTAAGGAAGCCCTATTATATTCAGTCCATTACTTTTCAGCAGTCTCTCTTCCTTAGCAGGCATGTGGTGAAGTTGGAAAGGAACAGCTCCCTTTTAACAGGATGAAACCTCCAGCAAATCATGGCTCAATGTGAACAGCCATCTGCTGCACCCGATTGGGAATTTAAGAAGACGGAGCAGATACACAAACAGAACACAGATGCATTGGTCCGAGAGTACTTGCTATGTAAAAGATAAGAAAAACAAAGTAAATATTAGCAGCAGATCTATTAGTGGCTTCATCTAGAAAACAAACACTGCTAAAAAGATCAACTCTGAAATCCCATAGATTTAATATAATCTATGGGACTAAACAGAGTAGATATAATTAGTGGCAGCAGTAGCTTCAATGTTTATTGTTTTTTTTTTTTTTTAAAGGGAGAGATAATTAAACTCAGAAAGGGCCAAGTGTATCCTGTAGTGAGAGAGAACATGAAGTTATTGGAAACAATAGCTCAGCCCCTCCAGGAAGGTGTCAAAGCTGAACAGAATCACAGGGCCTGGTGTAACTTATATGAAGAGAAAAACAAGGAGAGAAAAACAAGGAGAGAAAACATAAAGTTAATGGCGGCAGATAATACAAAATTGGAGAGTAGTAGGAGAAACTAGCAGAGTGAGAGAAAAGTGGTCATTATGTCCTCCAGCAGCCTAAACCTATAACAACATCACTATAGATATAGCCGAGGATAACCTAAGCCACTCTAACTATAAGCTTTATCAAAAAGGAAAGTTTTAAGCCTAGCCTTAAAAGTAGGCAGGGTGTCCGCCTCACGGACTAAAACTGGGAGCTGGTTCCACAGGAGAGGAGCCTGATAACTAAAGGATCTGCCTCCCATTCTACTTCTAGAGACTCCAGGAACCACCAGTAAACCTGCAGTCTAAGAACAAAGTTCTCTGTTAAGAACATATGGACCAATCAGATCTCTGATATTTGATGCATGTTGTTAATTAAGGGCTTTATGTGTGAGAAGGAGAAATTTTTATTATATTTTGGATTTAGGAAGTAGCCAATGAAAGGAATCCTTTTGGCAGGTTCAGCTACCTGAAAAGGTGAGTCTTAACATGGAATATAGAATCATATGTTCATACCGGGCGGATTACGCCCAATTGTAGGTAATTATCAACTAATATTATTATCATTATTAAAACAGGCCACATAGTGGCTTAATCAAATGGATCTTAGCCAAAAATATTTCATCATTATCAAAAACAATGTACCAGTTTAGCACAATTAGAAAACTTTTCACTTTAAAGCAGTCTCCATTTATTACTTAACACATGTCCTAAAAATCAACCTATGGAGAGGTGAACACATAACTAAAAATAACCTGTGAGGTCCTATTAATACTTTCATTCATGACATGTGTTTAACTAATTTCATATAATCAATCTGCTTTTTATTTATCTGATTATCTGTACAGCATTCATACCATTAAATGAAATATTCTGATTCCTTTAATATCAACATTATTCATTAAGTCACAGAAATCACTGTAAAGGATATCAGGTCAGACGGCGGGCCCCCTTTTCCCTTATGGGTTATCCTCTGTCAATCCAGTGAGCCTGATCACGGCCCCCTCTTTCTTACACCCTTGATTTGAGGGGCCCGACCCCTTATCCCTCGGCATCTGACAGGCGGTCGGCACTCCCAGTCCCCCTGAGTCCATGGTTGTAGTTTTTCCCCTAAGGATGAGAGCCTAAAGGGTGTCATCCTCTTGTATCAGTTTATCTTTGACTATGTGTTGCATCTTATGTGAAATCAACAGTTATGTTGTGTAAGCGTGTAGCAGTGAGCGGTGCAGCAGATGAGCAACAAGGGCAGATATTTTTAATTAAGGCAGCAAAGAGATAATTAGAAAAGGCTCCAGAATCATACATCCATAACAATCCCCTGTTGAGGTGGGAAAAACCCACCTCACATCAATCAATGTGTCTGGTGCATATGGACCTAAGCTAGAATATGGGAGGCAGTTCCTTCTGTCCGTCGCGTAACTCCGGCCCTCCAAGCGGAGTACCATCTCTCTGGTAACGGCCTGCAGCCCTCAGTGTGTGCACCCCCTCTGTTTCCCATAGAACAGACCTATGCTGATGTGTGTCTGAAATTTAAATGATTAAAACATCGCAAATAGAAAATAATACCCTGTTGAAAATTTTAAAACAACAAAAATAATAAAACCCTAGAAGCACAGTGGAAATGAGCAGCACAATGTGTATCAGTATATTGTAGACCCTGAATCGTAAACCCTGTTCAATTATCCATTGCAGTCGTCTGGTCCTCCTCCTCCTCTTAGCACAGTATCATCATTTCTCCAGCACTTTGGTTTGGTTCCATGAGATCCACATCATCACTTGTGCTTAAATATTCAGTGGACAACATCAGTGTGCTCTGGCACCACATCCATTTGATATTCTGGTCATCTTAAACCTCTGGTATCACTGGAACCAATCGCACGATCAATACACCTGAGGATGAGAGCTGGAATACACGTTGCACAACAGCAAACACAACCTGCGATCACCACAACAGTTAATGAAGTGAATATACTCACCAGTAGGTTTCCCCATTTTCCAAACCACGTCTCAAACATGTTTGTGAATTGTTCATTGATTCCTGAGTGCGATTTTAAATTGATGGACAGTGATTGCAATCCTTTTAGGGCCTTCGTTAGAGATCCATCAGGTGCTGTAATTGTTGGGAACAAAAAAACAACAAGCCTCTACAAAAACACCACACAACCATTTTCTCTTTTTTTTTGTATATAAGGATCATATCCAAAGCTATTCTATTTTGACAATAAATAATTTCAACATCCTGTTTACACAGCCTTCAGCTGTCTCTCCTGTTTTGCTGTGGTGTCATTTAAAAGATTAGAATCGGTTCTAACAGGAAGCAGTTTGTTTTCTAGCAGACATATCAAATTCAAAAACACATTTTCTGAAAGGTTCCCCCTGACGAAGTAGGCCAATCGGTGTCAGGGCATCCTGGAGGGAGATGGGTAACCAGGGCACAGCTTTCCTGTCCAGTCAACAGCAATTATTATTAATTATTAAAGCAATTATTTGCCATAAATCGGTTCTGTTCAGCAGCAAGTAAAAGTTCAAGGCCTTCTATCAAGTTAATTTACAATCTAAGTTGCAAACAACATCATCTATAAATAAATAACTCAGAAGCACATTGGAAGTTATAATTTCTATTCATGAAGTTATTCAAATTGATTAAATAGTTGAACACTCATTTAACCCTTCATGCAATTTATTCCACAATTTCCCACATTGAAAAGAAGTAAACATTTGTTTGTTTGTTGATTATTGTTGATTATTCACACACTTTTACTTTAGAAATCCTTCTGGTTTCCACTAGGTCTGTTTTGAATGCTTCAAGTCTTTTTTAATCCACCAAGAATCAATAAGAAGGTCTTAGTGGGGTCCACCTTGAAGGTTTTGTTTGTCCGGTTTGTCCAGTCTGGAGAAGTGTCATGTTATCATTGTCGGGTCAGTGAGGTTCATAAGTCAGTCAGAACCTTGGTCTTTTGGTCTCGGGTCGTCTGGTCATTTGCTATGTGCACATAATGTTTCATAGATCCAGCCTTTGATCAGTCAGCAAACCTTCCACACAGTGTGATGTTATTTCTGCAGTAGGTGAAGTTGTTAGTATCTCATGTTGACTGACAGATACTGGAGAGGATCTCTGATTAAATAAACCTAGTTAGAGCTTCAATCCAGGTTAGTTTTGTGTCTGCAGACTTTAGCCAATTTTTCTTTTTGTATACATAGTTCTGTTAGCTCTCCATACTAACCCATGAGATGCTGGTTTGAAAACCTGCTGCAATTAACGTTTTACTCCCATTCATCTTTCAACTTCCCCTGGATCTTTATTGGAGAAAATGAGTGACATTGTCAGATCTCATGATTTCAGGCACTCCCATGGTGTGATTTCCTGGTCTTTCCCTTTTTAGAAGGAACCTTTTCCTTCAGTTTTATGTTCTGCTCCCATGTTAGTAAAATCAATCATTATTTGCTTCCATGGAGCACTGTGGACTGGAACGCTGCCCAGTCCTGCTTTTAACGAAGCCTTTTGATTAAATTGATTGCAGATTTCAGACGGTTGCACAAAATATGTTGTGACATTTTTCAAATTATCCTTCAACTTCTGACTTTTGAGAAATGGGACCTGTTGCTTTGAACCAGCACAGAGACTTCTGCTGTTTTCCTACTTCCCCTGTTGAGAGAGAAAAGGTTATCATATCTAAGGTTCTACTTCTAGAGAATCACATAAACTTCTGGTGGGCCGGTTTTGGCCCGCGGGCCTTGAGTTTGCCACTTGCAGGGTAGAGTTACAATCTTTATCAGAGCTCTCAGCAGAGACAGGCTTCTGCTGTTTGCAGAAGTTTTATCTTTTTTTTCAGGCAGCTGCATGTCTGTGTCAGGTTTAATGCTGCAGTCATTTCACAGAGCTGAGGAGAGAATTTAACTTCTCTCAAAAGAGGAAAAAATCAAAAATGCTCACAATCTGGGTCAAATATGGAATTAATTCCCTGTAAAATGAATCTTCTGCATGTTATTATAGTGTCGCTGGTAGAGTAACACCATAGAATGATTTCAAAGCACCTGTTTCACCTTGTGGGAGTTTTGATTGGTTTTAGGCACTGGCCTGAGTTTTAGGTTCCTCCTCGTGAGTAATTTGGAGCTACCTTAGTGTTCTGAACTGGGGTGGGTGGCAGCTGCCCCCTTTTTGTTTTAAGTTTTCAGTTAAGCTGAAAGTTCTGCCATGTGCTTTTCAACTGGCCTCAGCATTATGACTATGTTAGTTAAAGGCTGCTCTTGCTGTTCTCTGTTCTTTAATTTTCAGTCTAGTCTGACACCATGCTTGAGTAGACTAGGTTTGTTTCGTGAGTTTTAACAGAAAGCAGGGGAGGCGCACACTGAGTTATAAACTATTTTCTTCGCCTGTTGTTTATGAATCGCAGTACCACGGCTGCTGTATGACAGAGTGGGAGAAAATTATTTACCTATAAAATCTCCATGAATTTCCAAAACATTCCCACAACCTGCATGTTGTGCAACCTGGGGTGGGTGGCAGTCTTGGGTAGTGAAATCAGCATTTTTCTTTCTTTCACCATCTTCATTTCACAACACATAATCATATTTGTACATTATTATTTCCATTATTATTATATACAAAGACGACAAAAATAAACATTATTGCAGTCTTGCTGTGTACCAGCTTATTAAGGAGTAAACCGATCTTCCCCTGCATACAACAAAGGAACTCAAAACCTACTTCCTTAGATTTTAGCTGTCTTTTAGAAGATTGTACCTTTCTTCCCGGGCTGTCACCGTTAAAATCGCACAGCTTATTAACACGTCTTATCACTTATTAATGCGTACGCAACAATTATTCTGAACCATTTCTCTGCCTCCAAGGATTACAAAAACAGCTCACTCAGAACTAACAACACAGCCAGAGTGTTTTTACAGGAAAAACACTGGAGATTTTTAATAGGTATCTCCTTACCTGTTGCAGCCGCAGCTGTGATGCATTGTCCTTCAGTGGCAACCCTATCCTATCCAAAAGTGGTTTTCGCTTCCGGGGCGCTGGCGGAAACACCAATTTGTCCGAGCTACCGCACCCTGTTGGCGGTCAGACGCCTCGGAGCTCCACCGGTACTTGTTCCCCATGAAGCGATCACACACTCTATCTAATGACTCTTAAATGAACGACTCTCAACCAGTTTCTAACTTTTAGCTCTTTTTATTCTAAGTTAAGGCAGAGGAATGATTACAGAGATCAGCGCTGAGGCTCCCGTCTCGAACCGTCGCCGTCTGTTAGAGCATGACGAAGAGCCTCGTTAGAAGGTCACATACAGTTTTATATCTGGCACTCCAATGCAATGGATCTGCTCTCCCTCAGTGATTATCAGTAGACTATGTGTCACCATTGTGGTGTCTATCTGTTAGATTGTGTAGTAGCGGGTGTCCATCCTTAATCTAAGTGTGCTGTAGCTTTCTAATCAAACCAGTTATACCAGCTGCTCCACTATCTACCCCAGTGCCCCAGCTTCAGGTCATTTATGACAACCCTTGGGCCATTTATCCTTGTACTGTGTGTCTATGAGCATTCTTATCCTATTGGAACAAAGGAAAACATTAGAACTTTTATTTTATTTCACTATAGTATAAATGGGAAAAACAGCTATGAGCATATTAATAAAGGTTATTCCTAACATTACTGTGTTTATTTGATCCTCAAATTTCAAATATAGAAGAACTAGAAAGCAATCATTTTGTACCTGTGGTTTTATGTAGTTGGGACCCTAAGCTGAGGGCTACAGGAGTTGCATCATCAGGAGATCCAAATATTAATATTTCTGTTTTGTTCTCAATTTAAATTACGAAGTTAGATAGATCTTCTCCTAAAGTTGAGCTGGTTAACATCAGAACATAGGTCATTGGTAGGTCATTTCATGTTATTTCTTTACATGCAAGATGTTTTTTAGCAAATGTGAGAGGGACCTTTGCATTCTTTTTGGTCTCCAGTGGTTCTGACCTCAGAACTCTTCCATGCAATTTGTGCCCAGTCTCTTTCTTATTATTACATAATGAACACTGTCCCTAACTGAGGTCTGCAGAGCTTTAGATTTTGTTGTGGGTTCTTTTATGACCTCCTAGGTGAATCTTCAATACTCTCTTGGATTAATTTTGGTAGGCTCCCCTCTCCTAGGAAGGTTCTCCACTGTTCTCTGTTATCTTAGGAGACAGTAAGTCGCATTATCTTCATTATACAGTAGAGGTCCCTCAGGGATTGATTTTAGGCCCCCTTCTCTTCTTGCTTTATATTAATAATTTACCAAGTGTGTATAAGAATGTAAATACTATTATGCATGCTGATGACAATAATTTTTACAAAGGCAAATAGTGCGGAGGAGGCAGCCCTTCAACTTCTTCTACAGCCCTACATGACTGACAAAAATGGTTAATTGATTCTTGTCTTTGCCTTAATATAGAAAACAGTATCTATGTTCTTCATGCAACCAATGACAACCCTGGTCCCAGCTAAAGTTTATCTAGGAGGAGAAGCACTACTAAAGGAGAAGCACTACTGAATGTCTCAAGGTGCTACTAGATTCAAAAATGTCTTTCCAAAAACATGCTCAAAAAGTAGTAAAACTGCAAATTATAGTCTCTTACAGAGGAGATTGGGAACTTCCACTCAAGTGAGCTCAGGGCACAAAGATCTGGAACAGTATTCCCCTGTCAGTGAGAGAACACATAAGTCTCCCTACAGTTAAGAAACATTTAAAATTGGCTGCCAGACTCACAAACATGTGAGTATTTGTGACCTATACCAGTGTCTATAAGAAGTTCATGTGTTACACCCCTTATTGTATAATGCTCACACAGTTATGATGACATTGTTGGAAGAATTCAATAGAAACGGGTGTAGTAGGGTATCCTCTTCACTGTTTGTTATTTTTTGGTACATGTTTATTGTCTATGTGTATATGTACATGTATTTGTTGACTTATGTCTAATTTTATATAGTATGTATATTCTGTGTAGCATTTGTTTTTATTTTCCTTCTTATTCCTTGTGTAACATCAACCTGCCATGGGGAACTGCAGATGGAAATCAGCCTAAGGCCATAATCTGGCATATTTACATTTGTGTAAATGTTCATTAATATGCATTGTTCCTCCTTTTCTTCATGAATACAAAAAAAATCTCAGTTTCTGGATAAAGGTTCTCACTGTGATTCTCTGGAGTCCCAAAGCTTTCGTAAAGGTTTTGTAACCCTTTCAGATTCATTGATGTTGAAGACTTTGAATGTAATCCGTTTTAATTTTGACAATTGGATGACCTCAAACAATTCAGTGTGTGGAATATTTATCTTTCTGCACTACCCAGGGGCTCCTGATACCTGATACCTGTCTATGTCCAGTGTTTTTCCATATCTCTCAAAATGGTTTTTACAAAACTGTTAACATTGTCTTACTGTTCCTTATTCCCTCAGGTCTTCAACAACATCATGTCTATTATTGCCTGGGAGGTTGCTGCTGGTCACTCTCTCATAACCGTTCTTGATCCGAATATATCAAACATTGGAGAAATAAAAAAGGAACAGGAGGAACCAGGACCACAGCAGATGACTGAGACAAAAGAGGAACCAGAACCTCAATCAATTAATGAAAAACGGGTTGAACTGTGCATGTTTCAGGACTACGGGCACCTTTTAGTGAAGCAGGAGACCAACACCTCTATGATGACTCCTGCTAATAATGAAATATTCCACAATGAACCAGATGTGCTGCAGATGATGGAGACAAAGGAGGAACCAGAACCTGTACAGATTAAAGAACAGAAGGAAAGTGAACCAAAGCAAATGACTGAGATAAAAGAAGAACCAGAACCTTGGCCAATTAAAGAGGAACAAGTTAATCCCTGCTTCTTTCAGGATGAAGGGCAACTTTTAGTGAAGCAGGAGACTGATTCCTTTATTCTTACTCCTACTGTTCAAAAAGACTCCAGTGAAGCAGAAACGATTGAGAATCACCTGCTCTGTTCAACCTGCCCTGAAGCTGAGAACCAACATCAACAAGGACGCAATCAGCAAGTGAAAGTTCTGAAGCCAGAGAGAAGACGCAAAAAAAACAGAAAACAAGGTGATAATGTGGACAACTCAAAACTAATAGGGCATAAAAAGAATTTACCCTTATGTGAAGTATGTGGCAAATGTTTCTCTACTCGACAAATGTTAACCTTGCACATAAGAACTCATACAGGTGAGAAGCCTTTCTCATGTCTGACCTGTGGAAAAGGTTTCAGTAGGAAATCTTCCCTGACTGAACACATGAGAACTCACACAGGAGAGAAGCCGTTTTCTTGTGGGTTGTGTGAAAAAACTTATCGAGATCGTAGTCAATTGATTTGTCACATGAGAACTCACACAGGAGAGAAGCCCTTTGTTTGCAAAATATGTGATAAATCTTTCTTCAACCGTAGTAATTTGCGTTATCACATGAGAACTCATACAGGTGAAAAGCCCTATTTTTGTAAAGTGTGTGATAAATCTTACATTAACAGTAGTAATTTGATTTGTCATATGAGAACTCACACAGGTGAGAAGCCTTTTTCATGTCTGACCTGTGGAAAAAGTTACCTTAGGAAACATGACCTGACTGCACACATGAGAAGTCACACAGGTGAGAAGCCGTATTCTTGTGAGTTGTGTGAAAAATCGTATCGAGATCGTAATAATTTGATTTGGCACATGAGAACTCACACAGGAGAGAAGCCCTTTGCTTGCAAAATGTGTGATAAGTCTTTCGTTAACAGTACTAATTTGAGTTATCACATTAGAACTCATAGAGATGAGAAGCCTTTCTCATGTGTGACCTGTGGAAAAGGTTTCTATAGGAAATCTGCCCTGACTGCACACATTAGAATTCACACAGGTGAGAAGCCTTTCTCATGTCTGACCTGTGGAAAAGGTTTCCCTATGAGACCTGCCTTGACTGCACACATGAGAACTCACACAGGTGAAAAGCCATATTCGTGTGGGTTATGTGAAAAATCTTATCGACATCCAAGTTATTTGAAATATCACATGAGAACTCACACAGGTGAGAAGCCCTATTTTTGTGAAATGTGTGATAAATCTTACATTACTAGTAGTGAGTTGATTTGTCACATAAGAACTCACACAGGTGAGAAGCCTTTCTCATGTTTGATCTGTGGAAAAAGTTTCACCGTGAAACCTTCGCTGACTGTACACATGAGAACTCACACAGGAGAGAAGCCATTTGGTTGCAAAATGTGTGATAAATCTTTCATTAACAGTAGTAGTTTGATTAGTCACATGAGAACACATACAGGTGAGAAGCCTTTCTCATGTCTGACCTGTGGAAAAGGTTTCACTAGGAAATCTTCCCTGACTTCACACATGACAACTCACACAGGTGAGAAGCCGTATCCTTGTGATTTGTGTGAAAAATCTTTCAGAGATCGTAGTACTTATAGTAGACACATGAGAAGCCTTTCTCATGTCAGACCTGTGGAAGAAATTCTCCAAACCATATAATTTGACCATGCGCATCAGAATCCATACAGGCGACAAGCTATATTCCTGTGAGCTCTGTGGTAAATCATTCACCACCAGATATAAACTGACTACAGATGTTTGTAGTAAAAGTCCTTAGGATAATCAACAAACTTTAACAGAAGGATCTTTTTTTGTTTGACAAGCAGAGGGAATGTGAACCATAACCATTAAGATGTATCTACCTAACAGTATTTCCTCATTTTCTGCTTCTTTTACCTGTGAACAAGCCATTTCATACCCTTGTGCTGGAACCTGAGAAAAATGTTACTTGTCTTGGTTCAGTTGGTCTTTCATGAATTATGGAGATAAATGGCCATAAAAAGAAAACTTACTTTAACTTGTCTGTTGTCAATGAAGGTAAAATCAGGTATAGTACTAGCATGGCAAATTAGACAAGGAGAAACAACCATTTTGATTAATGATTTAATAGGTTTAATATGGTGATTGAGGAATATTATGAGGAACTATATGATAATATTACTGAAACTGACATAAAGGAAGTAAATAACTTTCTAGATTAAATGCCTATACCAAATATCCCGATTGATATTAAAGAAAATGTAGACTTTGCTATTAAGATATTAGTCTATATTATTAAGACCTGACACAGTACTTCTATCATTAGATGCTGATAAAGCTTTCGATCAAATTGTCCTATTTATTCAAGGTTTTTGGCAAAGTTTGGGTGTTGAAGTAAATTTATTAAATGGTTTTAAAATAATATATAAAAACGCTACATGTTAGCTTTTGAACCCCTCGCACTAGCAACACATCGACATCCTTAGTTCAGGGGAATAAAGGTGGGCCCAACAGAACACAGAATAGCTTTGTATGCTGACGATGTGATTCCAATAATGTGAAAGTTAAAAGAATCAACCCTCTCTGCTACATTCAGTAGAAAGATTTAGTCAAATTTAAGGTTATAAAATAAACTACTAAATCTGCTTGATCTTACGAAGTGCAAATGAAAGAACAAACCACATATCTGATACAAGTCAGATCAATTTAAATATTTGGGGATACAGATCTTGCCCAAGTTAGAGCACATTGCTACCGCAGTTATGAATCTGTAATTACTGAAATAATGGAGTTAGTTGATTGTTAGTTGCCACAACAAATATCAACGATAGGCAGAAAAAATGTCTTAAAAATGAATATTTTACCCTGACTTCTCTATTTGTTTCAAAATTCTCTATTTGTTTCTGGGCGTGAATTTGTTTGTCCTTATTTTATTTACCATTTCATCAAGGTGTTTTAAAATGCCTTGATTTAAAGCTGTATTACTGGGCTGCTCCGGTGAGAACCATAACGTTCAATTCAATTCAGTTTATTTATATAGCGCCAATTCACAACACGTCGTCTCAAGGCACTTCACAAAAGTCAGGTACATACAACTCAATTAGTCCTAACCATTGAACAGTGCAGTCAGATTCAGTTATTTATTAAAATTGGATAAAAAGTTTGTCTAAGGAAACCCAGCAGATTGCATCCAGTCAGTGACTTGCAGCATTCACTCCTCCTGGATGAGCATGTAGAGACAGTGGACAGTCACTGGCGTTGACTTTGCAGCAATCCCTCATACTGAGCATGCATGTAGCGACAGTGGAGAGGAAAAAAAATCCCTTTAACAGGAAGAAACCTCCAGCAGAACCAGGCTCAGTGTGAGCGGCCATCTGCCACGACCGACTGGGGGTTAGAGAGAACAGAGCAGAGACACAAAGAGAACAAAGAAGCACTGATACAGGAGTTCTTTCTATGGGAAGGAAAAGTAAATGTTAATGGATGTAGCTCCTTTAGTCGTTTCACCTAGAAAGAAAGAACAGATAAACTCTGAGCCAGTTTTCAAGGTTAGTCTGAAAGAGAGCACATATAATTAGTTACAGTAAAAGCTCAGTTAATCGCCATGTCTAGGAAAGAGAAAGGGTTAAACACTAAAAGACAGGGTCATGTGGATCATCGGTAGAGGGTGAGCATTAAGTTGTTGCCAGCAGAAGCTCGGACGATTCCCCTCTCCAGAAAGGTGTCACAGGTAGACACAGAGTCAGGCCAGGTGTAGCTTCTAGGAAGAGAAAAGAGAGAGAACAAATAACGTAATTTTTCAAATGCAAATCTTCCTCATTGGACCGAAATAGAAACTGATTAATTAGAATTACCGTTTCCTTTATATTTATTTTCAGATTTGAAAAAAAAAACACCTCTAACGTGATTCTGACACTAATGTCCTTTGAAGAACTACAATCCAGATTTATCCTTCAGAAAATACAATTTTTAAGTATCTCCAATTGAGAGGTTTTATTCAAAGGAACCAAAATAACAGTGACCAAACCACCAAAATTATTACTGAAAGATATGGTGACGGGATAACCTACATAGTGAAGGATAAGCAGAAAACATTTGGGGACCGTATAATTAATTACACTAAATAATTAAACTTTTCAGTGATGCCTAATTGATTGCAGACAATGCAGTTCTTAACTTTGAATAGATTTTTAAAGAGATATATAGTTCACCTCTTTCTTTTCTGTAAGTATGACATGTTGCTGTTTCCAAAGCGCCATTGAATATAAAATAGATTGCCAATGCCAGTGTGAATTATGGTCTGTTTTTTTTCTGTTTGTTCATTCTCTTCTCACCCTGTGTGTGTATATTAAATGCAAAAAAAAAACAACAATAAAAATAGTGTTGGAAAAAAACTGTCAAAGCAGGTACAAAACAATCCCCTGGCAGGTTCTACTAACCAATGAATGGTTAGTAGAAGGTGCCTATTTAAACCCGAAAAGGTCAGGTAGATAATAACAAAGAACCAGGTGGATTCAGTTTAGCAAACTTTGAAGGAAGTCTTCAGTGTACAAATATTAAACTCCTTTGTCACTTTGTGCTACTGTATTTTTTGGTGAATTCATTAATGACTTTTTGGCTATGAATTTAAGCCGCCTGCCGAAGGATGTCAACCACGAGCCAACCATGAGATAGTTCTAACAACAGGTGCGCAATGGCGAAGAAGCAAATCTCTGTGAGCCAGCTCAAATTCAGCTAAAACCACAATTAGCCCAGTGATGCTGCTTGTGGATTTGTTGCTTAGCTCACTGTACATTTTTGACTTTAAATTGACGTAATATGGGGTTTTTGGGGCTCAATCGTGGGATTAGGGAAAAAAAGAACCTCCTAAGGCCCAAGGTGTTTTTTTACATGCATTTTTTATTTCTCTTTGCTGTTTGGACTTATTGGAACCTCATTAGAATAAAAAATAAGCATAATCTTTTGATATTATGTACTTTTGGAGAAAAACACAGTCCACATATGTGGATTCCGGTTCCGAATTTCCACAAAACACAATACAGTCACCTGTGTGTAATAGAGTGAAAAACTCTTTATTTCAACCTTGAACACAGCACTTTTTCCTGACTGTTTTGCATGTATTAACAACACATACATGCATATTTTTGAAACTAAAAGCAACCAGCAAACAGTTGCAGGACGGCATTGTATGCCTGTATCAAAATGCAAAACATTCGGGCGCGGCGCTGATGGTGTAGGGGTTGAGTGGCAACCATATACAGAGGCTACAGTCCTTGAAGCAGCTATCCCGGGTTCGAGTCCCGGACCCAGCGACATTTACCGAATGTCTCCCCCTCTCCCTACCCCTCTTTCTTGTCTACCTTTTGTCAAAAATAAAGGCCACTAGTGCTGAAAAAATATCTTAAAAAAAAAAAAATACAAAACATTCAAACCATTCATCTACTGTCATGTTGAGTGGGTCCCGACTCTTAGACAGTGAAATAACATTAGAGCATTCTGAAATCAGTGTTGTCATATCTCTATCTATGTACTGTTCAAAATAGTCTAATGGGGTCCAGCCATGTTTGTCTCGATCAGTTTCATCCTGATGCTGATACTCCGCAAGGTTTGGCGTCAATGGAGTAGCCTTCCAGCGCATTCCACGTCCTGCACAACCAAAATATTACCATTACAATTTACAGTATTTGCAGTAAGTTACATTTTTACTCATGTAAGCAACTGAATTGTATCAGGGCATCGATAACAATAACTTTTTTCGGACTCCCCTTTTATTTTGGTTTGGCTTGGTTCTGGTGTTGACTCTTCCAAGTCATCTTCTGAGCTATCGGCCTCAACCTCTTGAGTTTGGTAGCGACACCTAGGAGTGCAGGAGGAACATGTACCTGTCTCTTTCCCTGTGCATGAACCTGTCAACAACTATTGTAAATATGCATGTGTGATTCTAGCCCTCAGGTCTGAACTGCATAAAACAATCAAATATCTAGTGGATCATGGCTAACCATTATCTACACAACGGGGAGACATTTTCGTCCTCTGCTGTGGTGAGTGGGTTCAGGAATGGGGTCCTCATCTTCACTACTGTCACCCTCCTTCTCATGGCTGCTTTGTTCTTGTGGTGATGGCTGGTAATTCTTATCCAGGATTGGATCATCGTTGTCAGACAAGTCCAAATCTGAGTTGTCTCCATCAAGTAACCCAAGTAACTCCAATGTTCTTTGCACAGAAAATTGCTCTGGAAATATAAACATGACAAAATCAAATATAGATCAATGTAAATTATGAATGCAGATGCATTATTTGTTTGTTATTTTAAGTGACAATGTGGGTCTACAGTTTTTTAGCTGCACTAGTAGAGTTGGCTGTAAGCTAACTTTACATGTGCATATTACATTTTAGCATTATTTTCAACCTAACTAATTCATGTATGGAGTATGCATTTAGTAATTAAATGGTTATTTGTTTTATTGGAAAGATTTGCAGCTTTTAGATGCATCAGAGTTAGCTTTTTTCTAATTTTACATGTAGCCCATTCGAGGAGCTTCAGTCGGCAAGTACACATGTGCTTTATGTTTAGCAACGAACTAAGTAATTATTTTTACACTTTTTTTTTTTCAAATTTGAATGCCGTGACAAATGTACAATGGTTTTATAAATATCTAAATCAGAATAAGCCATGAAATGTGACAGAAGAACTTAGGAGGTCGATGTTTGTTTGGAGCTGCCAACAGCATGATCCGTTGTGTTTGCCACCATTTTGGATTTTGACCGTAGTGTGTTGGGCTCTTCTGACACCACCAGATGGCATTATAGATACCTACATAGATACCCCCAATAAAGCAGTGAACACTATTGCGGGCATAAGAGCTAAACAGTCCTGTCCACACATGTGGCCGCTGAGCCCCAACAAAACCATGACACCTGCATTCTGGTCTCTTTTAATATCTTTCTCTTCATTTAAATTCCCAACTATTCCTTTGGGTGTACCCTGGTGGTTAACCAGAAGATTGCCTTTGCTTGTTTTTGCTGGTTCTACTGACCAGGAGTCTCATTTATAAAATATTGCATAGGATCTATACTAAAAAGATATACAGCCCAAAAGTCAAAAATGGCATATGCCAAAAAAACATCGAGACTTAATAAAACCATGCGCACACACACACCAGCAAGCAATTTCCTCTTTATGAATCACAGCTGCACCTCAACGTTTGCATACAAGGTTCTGCCTCATGTTCTGCCCTCTATATGCCCACATTCACCCATACATAGTCGATGCAAAAGACCTCATGAACTGTCGCGAAATAGGTTATAATTAATTCCAACATTAACTTAAAATGTCAAATTTTTCCAGCAAAAAATATTACATTTTATATTCTGGTACTAGCAGTAATTCACCACATAACTACTAAATGCCCTATATTCACTTTCAGTCACCATAAACAGAAAACAAATAATGGCAAATCTCAGAGTGCCGGGCCAAACAGACAGCAGTTAGTGGGGTAGTCCCAGTCCAACCGCCCAGTGTGCTTTGCTTAGCAGCCAGATCAGCCTGTAAGCAGAGCTCCGAAAACTCACAAAGCACATTCTCATTCTTGATGAACTGACTGATGAAGTTTTGAGGTCTACTTTCTTGTTTGAAAACATCTTAAAACTACTTTTGTGGCAAATAACTACTTTAAAAATGACAAACAAGGCACGGCGCTGATGGTGTAGGGGTTAAGCGTGCGACCATATGCAGAGGCTAGAGTCCTCAAAGCGGCTGTCCCAGGTTCCAGTCCCGGACCCGGGGACATTTGCCGAATGTCTCCTCCTCTCTCTACCCCTCTTTCCTGTCTGCCTACTGTCAAAAAATAAATAAAGGCCAATAGTGCTGAAAAAATATCTAAAAAAAAAAGACAAACTTGTGCCATAACCTACTCTATTACTAGAAGCTGGTGGTGCCATGCCTCGGTGCACACAACCCTGTCCCTTTACCAATGCCAGGGAAATCTGAAAAGTCCTACCCCTGGACCAGGACCAATTACCTGTGAAAGTAAAGCCCCAGGAAAGTGAAATTGCTCTGGTAAATTTGTATCGGGCATTCCAAAAAGTGAGGCTTCTACAAGCAGTGGAGTTGCTAATGTGTATTTTATAAACCAGCTGATCAATGTCATTTCAGAGTTAACAATGACAACCAAGGAGAAAAGAGCAAAGAAACGTGATTTCACAGAGGCAGAAATCGAAGTGTTGGTAAGTGAGGCTGACAGTCACAAGATATCTTGTTTGGTAGCCACAGTATTGGCTTGAAAAATAAATGGAAGTGTTGTGAGTGGCAACACGTTGTTTGCTGGAATCACAGTCGGTCTGAATGCACCATGATAGTGGTAGACTACATTGTAGTCACAGCTGCCCTGGGCAGACTGACTAAAGTAGGGCTGCCATACAATCTGTGCCAACGAGCCCTCTGACCACCATCAGGAGGCAAAGCGGATGAAGTGTCTTGCCTTGGAACACAATGACTGAGACGGACAGAGCGGGGTTGAAACTGGCAACCCGCCGGTGACAGGATGAACCCCTAGCACCTGAGCCACCATACTGTTGGTAAAATATTTTACAAGAAAAGGAAAAACCTTGCTCTTCCAATTAATAGTTTGATTATGACTTTCCTCTGGATTCCTCTCCATGCAGGTATAAAAAGTCACAGAGGAGGTAAAATCCTATCCAATCAAAACCACAACAACACGATTTAATTGAAAAAGTTACCTCGGGCTCATCTCTGCTGATTGGCAGTGAAACAGTTTAGTTGTAGTTTCCTAGTGATTTGACCACCTATGTACCTTCTACAGCTTTTTAGGTTGCATTAAACAACATGGATCAATAAATATTTACAAGCCTATACTTAGCGGCTGTATTCTTAATTATTTAATACAGTGCAGTCAGTATGGTTCTTGGAAATATGTTGAAAAAGTAAACTCTGGACAAATTGGTATTGCAAAATTACTGGTCCACCTCAAATGTTCCATTCATCAGTAAGGTTATTGAGTGTGTCAACAGTTAAATACCTTCTAAACAATGACCAGGTGCCTTGACGCAGACTGTGGAAGAACCACAGTCTTAGTATTATTGGATCTCAGTGCAGCATTTAACCCTGTTGATCACAGTATATTACTGGGACAACTGGAGAACTGGGTCGGTCTTTCTGGTACAACACTTGACTGGTTTATGTCTTACTTGGAGGACAGGGACTTCTTTGTGTCAGCAGGTAACTCTACATCAGAGTTGACAAAAATCACATGCATACCATAACTATGCAGATGATAAGCAGCTCTACATTACAATGTCACTAGGTGAACATGAATCTACTCAAGCATTGGCTAGATGCATAGGACAAATCAATGTGTGGATGGGCCATAGTTTTCATCAGCTGAATAAAAACAAAACTGATGTCATTATTTTGGGAGCAAAGGAAGAGCGATCAAGAGTCAGCACACAGCTTCAGTTGCTGCAGCTAAAAAAACAGTGATCATGCCAACAATCTGGGTGTAGTCATGGAGTCAGAGTTGAACCTATAGAGAGACATAAAGATAATCATCACGTTGGCCTTCTATGACCTTTAGTCAAATTAATTACTGCAACAGTCTCTTCACAGGTCTGCCTAAAAAGTCAAATCATACAGCCGCAACTGATCCAGAAAGCTGCTGCCTGCATCCTCACTAAAACTAATAAAGTAGAGAACATCCCCCCAGTTCTAAAGCCTTTCCCACTATTATTATTATTATTATGCTATTTTCAAAATGTTTTAATTTATTGATCTGGTTATAATTAATTTTTATATTTCGTATGCTTCACAGTTTTGTGGAACATCAAATTATATAAAATAAAAGCTGCTCGGTTTAGTTTTTCAGATTTATGCAATGCAAACATAAAAATGTTGGATTAAATTACATATTTTTTACAGCCTCCAGTCAGTTCACAATGCTGCTGCAAGGCTGTTAACCAACAAACAAAAGAGACAACACATTTCTCCAGTTTCAATCTCTCTACAATGGCTACATTGGCATTTTAGGATTCATTTTGAAATGTTGGTCCCTCTTTGCACTGTCTTCCTTCTGTTGTATTATTTAAGAAGCACTTGAAGAGTAATTTATTCAGACAGGCTTTTTACTAGTTTTATGCTGCATGATATAATACATTTGCTGTTTAGATTTTTTCTTTTATGTTTTACCAGATACAGAAAATATATTTGAATGTGTGCAGCAGGACTCAAAACTAAATAAAAATCATCTGAAGAAAAACAAATGCTTGGACCTGGGAGCGGAACGTAAGGGTCGGTCACTGTTTCTGGTGTAAGTTACCGTGTGAGACTTCCGGCGGAAGTAAACAACAAGGTGCTAGCAACGCTAGCTTTCAAATTTCCTTCTGTTTATCGTCGTTTAGAAGACGGTTTTTGCCGTGGGAGCTGGATATTTCAGAGTCTGCAGTAAAAACATCTTCGGTTTATCATGTAAGAGAATTAATCAGAGAGCGACTAACTGCTGCTGCTGGAGAAATATTCAGAAACATCGTTGATGATCAGCTCAGACTGCTGGATATCAGCTGGAAAACCCAAATCAGCCCAGAACCTACAGGTATGTAAACTTCGGTGGTCTGAATGAACCAACGCCGGAACACAGAGAATATGATCAAGGAACTAGTTGATACAGCGGAGGAAGCAGGACGTGTCGGTGTGTTGTTCACAGCTCGATTATTTTGTTGGGGTGGGTGATACAACAGATTTTATTAATATCTTTTCACAAAACACAAGCGTCGATTTTACTGATGTTGAAACTTTTAACTGCTGATGACAGTCTGTCCTTTTTTAAGCCGGCTGAGCAGTTTGTCGCGATTTATGAGCTAAATTCGTCAATATGTAAAACTGAAACAGTATGTCTACTATACGCTCTACGTTCTACTACAAGTTCACCCTAAGAATATTTTCTAAATAATTGATAGTTTTGTGTTTTTAGCTAATTTTGTGCATGCTAAAACCTGGGAGGGATTTTAGCTAGTATGAAGGTAAAGTATTTATTCCTTGCAGGTTTTCTTTTACAGAGTTCCACACTGAGATAACCTGAGTAAATAAAAATAATTTTCAGCTGATTTGATGTATTAAGAGAAAAAGTAGTAAAAATAATATCCCTGCCCAACACCTAATAACTGTTTGTGCCGCCCTTGACAGAAACAACTATTATTAAGTCTTAATTATAGGTGTAATTGAGTCTTTTCCATCAGAGACAAGGAATCTCTGAAGAAACCTTTTCAGCCATGTTGGAGGGTCTATGAGCATGAAAGGCCTGTTTAAGGTCAGACTTCAGCATCCCAACTAGATTTAAATCTGGGCTTTGACTAGGCTACTTCAAAACCTACATTTTGTTGTGCTTTAAGTCAGATGTTAATTACCTGGTGTGTGACAGATTATGGTTTTCCTGAATAATTGTGCCTGAGTATTAGGTCACATAATGATGGCCTGACATATACCTTCAGAGACCAGAGATCATGGTTACAATTATTTCAACAACTGGAGAGTAGTAGGAGAAACTAGCAAAGTGAGGAAAATTGGTTATTATGTCCTCCAGCAGCCTTAGCCTATATCAAGATAACCTAAGTCACTCTCACGACAAGCTTTATGAAAAAGGGATGTTTTAAGTTTAGTCTCATAAGTAGACAGGATGTCTGCCTCACTGTCTAAAACTGGGAGCTGGTTCCACAGTAGAGGAGCCTAGTATCTACAATATCTGCCTCTCATTCTACTTTTAGAACCTCTAAGAACCTTTGTTAGTTAATGACTTGATTTGTGACAATCAGATTTATTTATTTTGTCTCACAGAGACCTGGCTGCAGCAAGATGATTATGTTATTATAAATGAGTCAACTCCTTCTAATTATTTATATTTTTACATACCTCGAAATACTGCGCAAGGAGGAGGAGGAATAGCAACCACGTTTGAGTCCGATTTATTAACTAGTCCCAGACCAATTAATAGCTACAACTCTTTTAAATATTTAATCCTTACTTTTCCTCATCCAAATTGCGAAGCAGTAAAATCACTTCTTTTTGTTATTTTGTTTTGTCCACCAGGCCCTTATTCTCAATTTTTAGATCAGTTCTCAGACTTCTTATTCGATTCAGTGTTAAGTACAAATAAGGTCATTATAGTGCAGGATTTTTACATTCATGTTGACAATGAAACTGAAACTGGCTCTGTTCAAAACATTAGCAAACCTACCCACTTTTGTCTTCATTCTCTGGACCTTGTGCTGACATATGCCACTGTGTTGGTGGAGTGTAAAGAAATAACAATAATTTCTCATAACCCTTTCCTGTCTGACCATTTTTTTATAACCTTTGAGTTTAATTTAATTATGTACTCCACACCTGCAAGAAATTTTTACTATAGTCATTATCAGACAATGCTGACAAACCTTTAAATAATCTGTTCCATTTTTTATTCCTCATTATCACAGAAAAACACAATGGAGGGCAGTAAGTTTGTTTATTCCCTTCCACAAATTGATTTTCTTGTTCATAGTTTTACTTTCTCGTCGTGTGGTGCATTAGACAATTTAGCCCCCTTGTGGCTCCCTGGTTTAATTCAGAGCTGCATACTTTAACGCACAATGTTAGAAAATTGGAGAGAAAACGACGCACTACACACTTAGAGGACTCCTACTTAATCTGGAAAAATAGCCTACTGTTGTATAAAAAGACACTTCACCAAGCTAGAACAGCTTAGTTCTCATCATTAATAGAAGAGAACAAGAATAATCCTAGGTTTCTCTTTAGTACAGTTGCTAAACTTACACAGAGTCATAGCTCTGTTGAGCCATCCATTCCCTTAGCTCTTAGCAGTCATGACTTTATAGGATTCTTTAAAATTGATTCTAAAAATAAAATCTTTGACATACTCCCAAACATGATTACTTCATCCTCAGTAAGTGAGACAACATTGGAGGTAATTGTAGAACATGATCTGTGTTTGGACTCCTTTGATCCTGTGGAGCTTCCTGAGTTATCTGTAATTAGCTGTAAGTTAGCTGTAATTAAACCTTTACTCAAGAAACCTTTGCTTGATCAAAGATGACTTAATAAATTAAAGACCTATATGCAATCTTTCGTTCATATCTATAATTCTTAAGAAAATAGTTGCTAATCAAGTGTGTGAGCATTTGCACAATAATGATCAATTTGAAGAGTTTCAGTTTTCAGAGCTCATCATAGCACTGAAACAGCTCTGCTGAAAGTCACTAATGATATTCTCCTAGCCTCAGATAATGGACTTGTGTCTGTACTGGTTCTGTTAGATCTCAGTGCTGCATTCATTTGCACAACAGCAGGTGAAATTGATTGTCAATCAGTGTTGCTTCCTAAGTGAACGTTTGATTTCACAGAAGTTTGATTTACTTGGAGTTATATTGTGTTGTTTGAGTGTTCCCTTTATTTTTTTGAGCAGTGTGTGTGTGTGTATCTATCTATCTATCTATCTATCTATCTATCTATCTATCTATCTATCTATCTATCTATCTATCTATCTATCTATCTATCTATCTATCTATCTATCTATCTATCTATCTATCTATCTATCTATCTATCTATCTATCTATCTATCTATCTATCTATCTATCTATCTATAATATATATATATATATATATATACATACAGGGGTTGGACAATGAAACTGAAACACCTGTCATTTTAGTGTGGGAGGTTTCATGGCTAAATTGGACCAGCCTGGTAGCCAGTCTTCATTGATTGCACATTGCACCAGTAAGAGCAGAGTGTGAAGGTTCAATTAGCAGGGTAAGAGCACAGTTTTGCTCAAAATATTGAAATGCACACAACATTATGGATGACATACCAGAGTTCAAAAGAGGACAAATTGTTGGTGCACGTCTTGCTGGTGCATCTGTGACCAAGACAGCAAGTCTTTGTGATGTATCAAGAGCCACGGTGTCCAGGGTAATGTCAGCATACCACCAAGAAGGACGAACCATATCCAACAGGATTAACTGTGGACGCAAGAGGAAGCTGTCTGAAAGGGATGTTCGGGTGCTAACCCGGATTGTGTCCAAAAAACATAAAACCACGGCTGCCCAAATCACGGCAGAATTAAATGTGCACCTCAACTCTCTTGTTTCCACCAGAACTGTCCGTCGGGAGCTCCACAGGGTCAATATACACAGCCGGGCTGTTATAGCCAAACCTTTGGTCACTCATGCCAATGCCAAACGTCGGTTTCAATGGTGCAAAGAGCGCAAATCTTGGGCTGTGAACAATGTGAAACATGTATTGTTCTCTGATGAGTCCACCTTTACTGTTTTCCCCACATCCGGGAGAGTTACGGTGTGGAGAAGCCCCAAAGAAGCGTACCACCCAGACTGTTGCATGCCCAGAGTGAAGCATGGGGGTGGATCAGTGATGGTTTGGGCTGCCATATCATGGTATTCCCTTGGCCCAATACTTGTGCTAGATGGGCGCGTCACTGCCAAGGACTACCGAACCATTCTTGAGGACCATGTGCATCCAATGGTTCAAACATTGTATCCTGAAGGCGGTGCCGTGTATCAGGATGACAATGCACCAATACACACAGCAAGACTGGTGAAAGATTGGTTTGATGAACATGAAAGTGAAGTTGAACATCTCCCATGGCCTGCACAGTCACCAGATCTAAATATTATTGAGCCACTTTGGGGTGTTTTGGAGGAGCGAGTCAGGAAACATTTTCCTCCACCAGTATCACGTAGTGACCTGGCCACTATCCTGCAAGAAGAATGGCTTAAAATCCCTCTGACCACTGTGCAGGACTTGTATATGTCATTCCCAAGATGAATTGACGCTGTATTGGTCACAAAAGGAGGCCCTACACCATACTAATAAATTATTGAGGTCTAAAACCAGGTGTTTCAGTTTCATTGTCCAACCCCTGTATATATATATATATATATAAGGAATAGACAACAGGGGGAAATCTTTGGCGATTAGCAAGACACACTCAGTAAAGGAGTGGTTCTGCAGGTGGGGACCACAGACCACTTATCAGTACCTATGCTTTCTGGCTGATGTTTTGGTCACTTTTAATGTTGGTGGTGCTTTCACACTCGTGGTAGCATGAGACGGACTCTACAACCCACACAAGTGGCTCAGGTAGTGCAGCTCATCCAGGATGGCACATCAATGCGAGCTGTGGCAAGAAGGTTTGCTTTGTCTGTCAGCGTAGTGTCCAGAGCCTGGAGGCGCTACCAGGAGACAGGCCAGTACACCAGGAGACGTGGAGGAGGCCGTAGGAGGGCAACAATCCAGCAGCAGGACCGCTACCTCCGCCTTTGTGCAAGGAGGAACAGGAGGAGCACTGCCAGAGCCCTGCAAAATTACCTCCAGCAGGCCACAAATGTCCATGTGTCTGCACAAACGGTTAGAAACCGACTCCATGAGGATGGTATGAGGGCCCGACTTCCACAAATGGGGGTTGTGCTCACAGCCCAACACCGTGCAGGACGCTTGGCATTTGACAGAGAACACCAGGATTGGCAAATTCACCACTGGCGCCCTGTGCTCTTATGAAAGCAGGTTCACACTGAGCACATGTGACAGACGTGACAGAGTCTGGAGACACCGTGGAGAGTGATCTGCTGCCTGCAACATCCTTCAGCATGACCGGTTTGGCAGTGGGTCAGTAATGGTGTGGGGTGCCATACAGGCACATAGAGGCCACACACAATACTGAGCCTCATTTTGACTTGTTTTAAGGACATTACATCAAAGTTGGATCAGCCTGTAGTGTGTCTTTCTGCTTTAATGTTGTGTGACTCCAAATCCAGGGCTCCATTGGTTAATAAATTTGATTTCCATTGATAATTTTTGTGTGATTTTGTTGTCAGCACATTCAACTTTATACAGAACAAAGTATTTAATGAGAATATTTCATTCATTCAGATCTAGGATGTGTTATTTGAGTGTTCCCTTTATTTTCTGAGCAGTGTATATATATATATATATATATATATATATATATATAATATATATATATAGACATATTAAAAAAGGTTAAAAGCCTTCAGCTGATTCAAAATGCTGCAGCAAGAGTTCTGATGAAAATTAAAAAGAGAGATCATATTTCCCCTAATTTAGCTTCCCTTCATTGGCTCCCTGTTAAATCCAGAAAATAATTTGAAATTCTCCTCCTCACATATAAAGCTCTTAATGATTTAGCTCCATCATACATCAGAGATCTGATTGTTCCATATGTTCCTAACAGAGCACTTCGTTCTCAGACTGCAGGTTTACTGGTGGTTCCTAGAGTCTCGATATCTCTAAAAATAGTTTTTACAAAACTGTTAACACTGTTTTACTGTCCTTCATTCCCTCAGGTCTTCAAACAATATCATGTCTGTTACTACGTGGGAAGTTGATGCTGGTCACTTTCTCATAACCAAAGAGAGGAACTCTGTTCTTGATCAAAATATATCAAACATTGGAGAATTAAAAGAGGAACAGGAGGAACCACAACCACATCAGATGATTGGGACAAAAGAGGAACCAGAACCTCATTCAATTAATGAGAAACGGGTTGAACTGTGCATCTTTCGGGATGGCAGGCAGGTTTTAGTGAAGCAGGAGACCAACACCTCTATGGAGACCATTGATTATGAGGAAATATTCTACAATGGACCAGAGCTGCAGCAGATGATTGAGACAAAGGAGGAACCAAATCCTGTACCTATTAAAGAGGAACAGACAGAACCTGAACCACAGCAGATGATAGAGACAAAAGAGGAACCAGAACCTTGGCCAATTAAAGAAGAACAAGTTCAACTCTGCATCTTTCAGGATGAAGGACAGCTTTTAGTGAAGCAGGAGACCAACACCTCTATGGTGACCATTGATTATGAGGAAATATTCTACAATGGACCAGAACTGCAGCAGATGATTGAGACAAAGGAGGAACCAAATCCTATACCTATTAAAGAGGAACAGACAGAACCTGAACCACAGCAGATGATTGAGACAAAAGAGGAACCAGAACCTTGGCCAGTTAAAGAAGAACAAGTTCAACTTTGCATCTTTCAGGATGAAGGACAGCTTTTAGTGAAGCAGGAGACTGATTCCTTTATTCTGACTCCCACTGATCAAAAAGACTCCAGTGAACCAGAAACAATCAAGAATCATCTGCTCTGTTCAACCTGCCCTGAAGCTGAGAACCAACATCAACAAGGAAGCCATCAGCAGAACTCCAGATCACATAAAGTGAAAGATCTGAAGCCAGAGAGAAGACGCAAAAAACCCAAAAAGCAAGGTGATAATGTGGACAACTCAAAACTAATGGGGCATAAAAAGAAATTACCCTTATGTGAAGTATGTGGCAAATGTTTCACTACTCGACAAATCTTAGCCATACACATGAGAACTCATACAAGTGAGAAGCCTTTCTCATGTGAGACCTGTGGAAAGGGTTTCACCAGGAAATCTTCCCTGACGGCACATATGAGAACTCACACAGGAGAGAAGCCGTTTTCTTGTGAGTTGTGTGAAAAATCGTATCGAAATCGTAGTCATTTGATTTGTCACATTAGAACTCACACGGGTGAGAAGCCTTTCTCATGTGTGACCTGTGGAAAAGGTTTCACTGTGAAACCTTCGCTGACTGCTCATATGAGAACTCACACAGGTGAAAAGCCGTATTCTTGTGAATTGTGTGAAAAATCTTATAGAGAACTTAGTCATTTGTCTTGTCACTTGAGAACTCATACAGGGGAAAAGCCCTATTTTTGTAAAGTGTGCGGTAAATCTTACATTAACAATAGTAATTTGAATTGTCACATGAGAACTCACACAGGTGAGAAGCCTTTCTCATGTTTAACCTGTGGAAAAAGTTACCTCAGGAAACCGGACCTGACTGCACACATGAGAAGTCACACTGGTGAGAAGCCATATTGTTGCGAGTTGTGTGAAAAATCTTATCGAGATCGTAGTTATTTAATTTGTCACATGAGAACTCATACAGGTGAGAAGCCCTTTGCTTGTAAAATGTGTGATAAATCTTTCATTAACAGCAGTAGTTTGATTAGTCACATTAGAACTCATACAGGTGAGAAGCCTTTCTCATGTCTGACCTGTGGAAAGAAATTCTCCAAACCATATAATTTAACTATGCACATTCGAATTCATACAGGCGACAAATTATATTCCTGTGAACTGTGTGGTAAATCATTCACCACCAGATGTAAGCTGACCACACATGTGTGTAGTAAAAAACCGTAGGATGTTCAAAAACTTTACAGAAAGATCTTTCTTTGTTTGACAAGCAGAAGTAAAGTTACGATAATATTATTACGTTTTCTTTAAGTAACAATATTTCGTCCTTTTCTACTTGTTTTTTTTTTGTTACTTTACCTGTGAATAAGCCATTTACTTTTGTGCTGGAACCAGGGCAGATTGTTGTTTTTATTGCGCTCATGGGTTTTCATCAAATATGGAGATAAATGGCCGTAAAAAAGAAAAAAGAAACTTACTTTAAAGTGTCGGATGTCAACACAGGCACATAACAGTCCCCTGGCGGTTACTAACGACCAATAAATGGTCATTGGGTGGGCAGGGGTGTGGTTACATCTTGGACAGCTTGCCAGTCCATCACAGATGCTCACATCTCATAAATTAATTAATTAGATGGTAAGATTTCATCTGAAACCTGTTTACTTTATTTTTTCCCATTTTTTTGATTTCTAAACAGTTTAGGCCTTTTGACACAAACTATGACCCCTGATAAAAATGTATCAAAGTAATCTAGCTGCATTTCTTTAGCATACAACATACTTGACACTTCAAACTCAGCGATGACACGAATCGGACATCCTCCAGACATGTCTGCACAAATCTCAATTTTTTCGACTGCGTACATGTATGTGGTGTCACACAATAAATTCCTCGGTGAGAAAAAGCTTCCACATCGAACTGTTTTATATGTGACACACTGCTCCGAGCAGCCGGTCGTGAGTACACGCAGTGTCACGCCCACTCTCTGCCCCGCACAGCCAGGTGAATTCCTCTTCTTTGTCCTTAGTCTGGTTTAATGGGCTTCAACACCACCTTCTTTTCTTTTGTTTTTCCAAACTACACGGCAAATTAGCTCTGCCTTCCCATTCCATGACGACATGGCAGAAAGTGTGTGAAATGTAGGAATTTGTCACCAGAAATATAACCAGCAGAAATGTGTAATAAATCAGTAAAGTTTGTAGGCAAGGGTACCCTCTGCCGCCTTTGGTGATCACAATAGCAATGCTTCTACATCCTTAGTTCAGGGAAATAAAGGTGGGCCCAACAGAACACAGAATAGCTTTGTATGCTGACGATGTGATTCTAATGATGGCAAAGTTAAAAGAATCAACCCCTGGTCTGCTGCATTTAATAGAAAGATTTAGTCAAATTCAGTGCAAATGAAAGACCAAACCAAATCTCTGATACAAGTCAGTATAATTTAGTAGATCAATTTAAATATTTGGGGATACAGATCTTGCCCAAGTTAGATCACATTGCTACTGCAGTTATGAATCTGTAATTACTGAAATAATGGTGTTAATTGATTGTTAGATGCGAGAATAAATATCTTGAAAATGAATATTTTACCCAAACTTCTGTATTTGTTTCAAAATTTGATCGAGAGGTTTAAAATGTTCTCAATACAGCCAATATGGGGCAATCAAAATTTTGAATGAGAGAGAGCAGATCCTGGGTTTAGGTTATGGTTATTATATTCCAATTTGAATAAATAACTAACTCTGACTGCACTGTTCAATGGTTAGGACTAATTGGAATGTATGTACCTGACTTTTGTGAAGTGCCTTGAGACGACGTGTTGTGAATTGGCACTATATAAATAAAACTGAATTGAATTGAATAAGGGACTAAAAAAGATCTATTCTCACGTGATTCTGCTACATTGATGTCCTTTGAAGAACTACAAGTCAAATGTATTTTTCACAAAATAAATATTTTAAGTATCTCAAATTGAGAAGGTTTATTCAAAGGAGCCAAAGTAACGTAGTGACAAAACCACCAAAATCTTTACTGGAAGATATGGTGATGGGATGATCGCTGAGCTTTATGGTTTATTGATATCCAAATCATATGACAGCTCATCATTTAAATTACCAACTTGGAAATAGGATCTACAGAGTAAAATATATGACTCCAACTGGGAAAGGGCTTGTGCTGATGCTCACTCTTAAGACCATAAACATACAATTAAAATTAATACAATACAAACGGTTTTTGAGGGTTGATGTGACACCAGTGGAACTGAACAGACAACAAAAATATTCTGGATATATGTACAAAATGTATGGAAAGCAAAGGCCCGCTGTTTCACTGTGTGGCAGTGTAAAATAAACAGGTTCTGGACTCTTGTTTAATTACACTTAACACTTGGCCTTATTAGATATTAAAGATGACTAATGACTGCAGACAATGCAGTTCTTAACTTGGAATAGATTTTAAAAGCGATGTATCGTTAACTTCTTTATTTTCTGTAAGTATGACATGTTGCTGTTTCAAAAGCACAATTGAATGTAAAATAGATTGCCAGTGTGAATTATGGTCTGGTTTTTTCTGTTTGTTCATTCTCTTCTCACTTGTATTTGTTACTAATTCAGTAAATATCTGTGAAGTGTGTATGTTAAATGTAAAAAAAACAATAAAAATATTGTTGAAAAACAAAATTGTTGGTTGTCAAAGCAGGTACAAAACGATCCCCTGGTGGTTACTAGTAACTAATAAGTGATTAATAGAAGGTGCCAGTTTTAAAACAAAAAGGTCCGGTACATCATGACCTAAAGCTGCAGTGGTACAACATGGTGGA
The DNA here is from genome assembly GCA_036173005.1 of Crenichthys baileyi. NCBI lineage: Eukaryota > Metazoa > Chordata > Actinopteri > Cyprinodontiformes > Goodeidae > Crenichthys > Crenichthys baileyi. The sequence goes on along the minus strand of JAHHUM010000581.1, from coordinate 806,623 downwards.
GTGGACAAAACCAGCAGCAGTCGACCAGTTGGCTCGTTTACTGGCAGCAGCAGTTTGCTTTGCTTCCATCTTGCAATCTAGTCCGAAAACAAATCCTGCAGAGACGGGAACAAAGTGGATTCAGTTTATCAAACTTTGGAGGAAGACTCGTCAGTGTGTAAATCATTTCACTCCTTGCCACTACTCTAGTTTTTGGTGGATTCATTAATTACTTTTTTGGCTATGAAATGGAGCGGCCTGCTAAAGGACATCTTGTGCCAACCATGGGTTAGTTCTTACAATGGATACGAATTGTCCAAGGAGCAAATTAACTTGCAGCCGGCTCAAGTTCATCCAAAATTGCAGTTAGCCCCGTCATGTTATGGTAAATGGCCTGCACTTGTATAGCGCTTTATCTAATACAAGGACACCAAAGCACTTTATACTACAGTCAGTCATCCACCCATTCATACACTGACAGTGGTAGACTACATTGTAGCCACAGCTGCCATGGCCAGGGTACAAGGACACGACTGAGATGGACAGAGCAGGGTTTGAACCGGCAGCCCACAGGTTACAGGATGAACCCCTACTACCGTTGCCACTTGCTTGTTGCTAGTGGGGTTGTTGGGCCCAGCCAACAACCAAAAAAAAAAAAAACTTGAACTACACTCAAAAAAAAAAGAGCTTGGCCTCATGGTACCCGTCAGCCGACTCAGGAGTCCCACAAACCAACCACAGCCGATAGGACTCTTTCTTTAGCTTGACGCCATCCCTAGCCGCCACTGAGTTCAGGGATTGCCGCTGCGACAGGCACCACAGACCTTACAGCCACAGCTACGGGCAGCAGCATCGACAATAGAGGCAGAGAACATAGTCCACTTGGACTCTATGTCTCCAACCTCTCCTGGAATCTGGTTAAAGCTCTCCCTGAGGTGAAAGGTGAATACATCCCTGGCCGAGGGCTCTGCCAGACAGTGGTGGTTCTAGGAATTTTTCACCGGAGTGGTCAAGGGCTGGCTAAGGGATGTCCAGAGGTGGCCACATTAATAATGACAACATGACAACATGGAAGTTTTTATATGCAGTTACTCAACTAATATATGCTCAAATAAATAAAATATTGTAAAAATACATGTTTTGATTCAGTAACAGACAAAGCAACATCTTAAGACACTTGAGCTTATTAATAATACACTGGACATGTAAATAAACTAAGTATCTGCAGTCAACAGTGGCCTTTCTGCTCTCGGTGGAGGAGGACACTTTTCTCTGTCTCCCGCACCCTCCCATATCTGACCTGCTTCAGCTCTCTGTCTTGTCTTTCTTTTTAGAGCCTCTTTTTGCATATCTTCCAAATTCTGAGTTATGGATTTGGTCAGCTGGTCTCTCATTGCAATTGGTCAAATTTTCTCGACGAGAAGACAGGGTGAAGGGGAACCCTCTTGTCCAGACGGGACATTTTCCTCCGGATACACGATGGACTCCTGGCAGAAGTGGAGGATTGTGTGTCTGTCGATATTGTCATTCGAGGATGTCGAAGATGTGTACACAATTGGATGTTTGATAACAGGATTTCTGCTTTTTGGAGTTGGCGGTTACCTGGCATATCGTGAAATTCGAAAAACGTCGGCAGCTGTTCTGGCCATTGTAAGGCTGCCTGGCATGTATGATGGGATCTGGAGACCGATCAACACTCAGACTGAGATGTTACGTGAGCTGAATTGCAGACTGGATGTGATCGTTACACAGGAACGCAGGACATCAGTGGACCTGCTCAGAACTGTGTGGCCGGTTGATGAACCTTCCATCGTATCATCAAGGACAATGGCCTCTGTGACAGTGCTTCATGGACTTACTTGCACACACTCACATGCATACACACACATTGTCAAGATAAACATATGCACCCTTTCACACCACCTTCACCGGATCCCCTGCATGATGTTTCGTATACGTGTTGCTTCTTTGTGCTGAGGTTTTTTTGTAATCTCAAATTGTATCCTGCTAAGGATAAAGTGTGAAATATGATTTTTTTCCCCTCTTTTTACCTAATGTGGTCTCTTTTCTCATCTACCTAAATGTGTGATTTCATTACTTTTCATAGATTTTCAGATTTCTCAGAAGGATTACCAGCGACTATTTATTATTTGGACTAAAGCTGTTTTTACACCAATGACCAGAGAATTTTAGATTTCTTAAAAGGATTGTATTACAACTATATCATACCAGTGACAGCCAAACATTATTAGTATTTAAAAAGTTTGGACTAAAACTGTTTTATACCAGTGACCCAGATTATTAGAATGATGGGACCACAACTGCCTCATACCAGCGACCTCAAGGATATTATCATTTTTCTTCTAGTACAGGATGAATTCCTTTCCACAGAGGACTTAATGAGCTATTTACTTCTATTAGAAAGATTGGATTAGAACCAGCTCTTACCAGTAAAGTCCCAAGGATCATTAGTGTCATTTGATTTGTTTTTCTGTGTTCGATAAATACTGAACATAAAAGACAGAGCCAACATTATCCAAACCATCACATTTTACATTGTTTTAGCACAATGCTAACCAAATATAACTAAAATTGTTTTCCAGGTTACTCTATCCTGTAAACAAGCTTTTGAAGGGACTTGATCTTTTAATATACATGTCTGTTGCAGTTTGAAGTCTGCCAAATAATGACATTGTAAGTCTGTTACTCATGTGGAGCAACATTTCTATCTTAAAACAGCATAATTCGACGGTTTGCATGTTGACTGGCAAACCGTTTAACAGTCTTCCATATCGAGCACTCTTGCCGGCCTTGCTTCAATGTTTAAAATATCTTTTATCTCATAAGTAGGCTATCTTATGAAATATTACCAAAAGAGCTATGAATGACATATCAATTTGTGCAAGAAGACATTGTGCGTCAATTGCCTTGTCTCCACAGCTCTCATGTATGATATCCTCAAGAAGACGAATAACAGCAGGAAGTCTGTCAATCAAGTTTCAGCAAGCGGACTGACTACATGCCCACCATCTATCACTGAGACGAAGTTCTCTGGACTGGCCCTCACACATCTTCTTCTGAACTTCTATCCACTTATGGTGTACATATGCGACAGAAATGAAGACATACAGCCGCTGAAAAACAGCAAAAACGTTTTTAGCCTCTGGCACAGATTTCACTGTGTCTGCAAGGACTAGATTTAAACAATGTGCACTGCAGTGCACAAAAAAGGCATACTTTGCTTCCTCTTTAAGTCTGGCAGAGACACCTGAGTGCATGCTACTCATGATGGATGCCCCTCGTCATAGCCTTGCCCCATTAGATGGGATCTGTATTTCAGACCATACTTCTCAAGACTAGAGATGATAATGGTGGTCAGGCTTGCTGCATCTAATTTATCAGCTTGCTGGAAAAATAAAAATTTCCTATGGGAAGCTCCATCGTAATAATATCTTAAAACAAACAGCTGTTCCTTTTTGCTAAGATCTTTGGTTTGATCAGCAAGTAAACTGAAGACCTGACTTTCTTTCACTTCTTTGATGATGTCACTGAGTACCACGTCTGCCAAACAAGAGTTTCATTCTGAATGTTCTTGCTCGTGTATTTGGCATTACCTCTTGCATTCATGCATTTCTGTATTTGAGGATCATGTTTTGCTATTTCCTGCAATATAGCCAAAAAAAAGGGCCCCTTTTGTGAGACTGCTGAAACTGCACTTGGGCCAGTGCTGTGGCCTCTCTGTGTAATATTTTGAGTGGCATTTAGCAACAGCACATCTGCATGGATGAATTGGTTTCCATAACACGTGTATGTTCCTTACATGCATACATAGCACCGGTATTTTCCTTGGACTTCCGTGAAGGTTAAAGCCAGCATCTTTGAAAAAGGCTTCTTTCCAACTGTGGAAACCAGACATGGAGGTAAAGACAGATTGAGAGACATTTGAGACGCATAACAAAAACATGAATCGTGGCTCGCTGAATATTCCAACCATTTGCATGACTGATTTGCATGAGGGACCAAGTGTCACTAAATGATATCATCCTTGCTCCTTGTAGTGTCTGAGGAGATGTGTGGCATTCAGTCTTGGCTGGACGGGGCTGTCTGCTTTGGACTGTGCGATGTCTGTAAAAATAGACAAAATTAAAAAATCACATGACCACTCTAAAAACTAACCAAAAAAGAGGATCCAATTCACTATGAACTGCTATTGACCACATTATTTGCATGAGCAGTGAATGAATGAATGAATGAATGAATAAATGAATGAATGGTTACTCGAGTAATTGGCATTGCCAGTCATGGGTCTGAAAATATAGGTTAGCAAAATATTAATTTGTACTCTAATGGAACTCTGAACATACCTTTGGGTCCAGCAAGAAGGGTACTGGTTGTGTCAGATGGCCGAGGCTCGCTTTCCTCATCACATTCGCCTTTAGTTTCATTGGCTTTATCTAAAACACAGGACAATATTTAATTACTTTCAGCCACATTTACATTTCACCAACTCCTTTATTTTGGTTTAAAATTCTAATTACATAGTATAAAAGCACAAGCCTACACACAGCATGTTGTAATTGAAATAATATAACTTACACACTGCAACTTTCTCATTAAAACAGTCTAAGTTACTTGTGATTAAACTCAGCCAAAGAAAATTAATAATTCTCTCCAAACAGGAAATGTGTAAAAAGCTTGTGTTATCTGCAGTGCATAAATGTGAACACTAGCATTTCTAAACAGTTTAACTTGCTTTGAAACTATATCCCCATCTGTTTGCTTCCAGGCTCTCCCTGCCTGTCAATAAAGCCACATAGTGCAGTATGTATCATCTTCAAGGAATTGTTAGGGCACTAATCAGTGTGCCCTGATAATGAGTCCTGGTCTGCGTTGCTCTGAGTCTGCTGTCTCTGCTCACTCTCTGACCGTCTGACCTGTTCCTGGTCTTCCTCTGACGTACTAGGTCTGACCTGACCCTGGGGCTCTTGGTTTTTTGGTATATAAAAAAAAAAGCTCTCAGCTATTCTACATTCTAGTCCAACAGATGGCGGCAATGCGTGCACCTACAGGGTCCTTGCCAAGAAGAAGAGAAAGAAGGAAGAAGAACAAGTAAAAGGTTTGTGCTCTTTTTGTCTTTATTGGATATTCCCTAACGTCTTATGTCCTTATAAGCACTTATAGAATTTGCAGCCAAGCAATTTCTCTGTTTTAGATGCAACAACAGCCAGAGAGAGACCTGTTAGCATCCGAGCTAACTGGGAAGCTAACTCCCGACCACAACATGCAACCTGTTTGCTTTTAGAGAAAAGGACTGCAGGAGTTTACTCGGAGAATACTGGAAATTTGTTGAGTAATGCACCGTTTCCAGCAGATTCTATTACCAAGGAGTTCAAGATAATCCGGTAAGAGAACCATTCTTGACGAACTGTGCCAACAATTACAAGCTAGCGTTCTGCATTAGATGTAGCGACACGTCAGCGCGTCCGCCATATTGGGAGAGGAAACAGCGGCCACTACCCCCTTACAATGAACAATTAAACAGTCGTTTTAGCTATCTTAACCGCATTAAAAGTAGTTAAGCTTTTAATGTCCCTACAGCTTATTTATATTTCTTAAATCTAATAGTTTATTTGCGTGAGCAAAATCTATTTCGTACCCTCTCCGGCGTACTGTGGTTAAACCTGGGACTTAGAACAATAAAACACAAAATAATAGATTTTTCTTTGGTGATGAGCTCCAGGTCTTTGTGGTTGAAAGGCCTCCTTGTCATCACCCTAACATCAGATTCAAGTCAGCCTGTACCACTTTAAAACATTAAATTACTGCCAGGTCACTGCCAAAAGATTACTTAAACCCACCAGGGGGAAGAATAATTTTAATATATGAAATTTTAAGTTTAGTTTCATCAGGTTATAAGACATTCTCCCACAAAGGGTGTTGGTTTATCTAACCTGGCCTGGATGTTTTCGTTAAAAAGTAAATCAGTTTTTTAACTCTTCTTCTTTGCCCAGACATATGGGGGAGTACAGGAGATTGTTTTCACATGTTGAACAGAAGCAGGCCTTGTTGGATGTACCTGCAGCTCCCTCCGCGTTGCTGTTGGCAAATTGGCAGCCTTCCTGACAGGTTTTTCCTCAAAAATCTTTTTGTAATTTCATTGTTGTCTCACATTTTCCCCATTTACTGATCACTGTCCCCATTGTGGCATAGTGTAAATAATGCAGTGAAACTGATGTACTCTGTTTATGACTGATGCTTTTTCTACAGGGAGATCTTTCTGATTTACTGGAGAAATGTCAGGGAAATCCATCTAAGACAGCTGACCTGGTCAGCTAATCAGATTTACTAAACATGATGGCAGATGTGAACTCAAGAAAATGCTGAAAATGATTCAAAAGGTTCTTTAACGAGTTATTTGTTTAAGGGTGTGCACACATATTCACCTGCATTTCCACCTTGCAGATTTAGAATAGTCTATATTGTCTTTCTACTGGGGGGTATAACGAAATCGTGGGTGCTCGCGCTGGGCTACCATACACCACAGTGTTTGTTTATTTTTTCAGTAGAATTGTGCAGAATAAATGACACACGTGGAAAAAGTCTTCAAATCATTTTCCGTGGTCCAAGTTTTTACTTGACAAACTCCAGGCATTTTAGCCGGAGTGTCCCAGGCCCAAAATATTAGGTTTAATACTTTTTCACAGCACAGTTAGTCCACCTTATCAGCAAACGTGTATTCACTCTTCCTCTAACTTGCATTTCTCGGTTTTCCGACATTCTTTGTGGGATCCTTTAACTCCCTCCATGTTCCCTTGGCTTATTTTGGTCTGTCTGTTTTGGATGTTCTGACTTTCTGTTCTGCTAATAAGATGTTGGTTTCTGGTTCTGTAATTTCCTGCTGTCTCCAGCTTGTCAGTATTTTGGTCATTTATTAAACCTTTTCACAAGTAGGTACTCTTAAGGTAAACAACTGGATATTAGATAAATATTTTTTCAATTAGCTGCTGAATGTGAAGCAGCCGGGATGGGCGTCAGCTTCTCTAAGTCCGAGCCCATGATTCTCAACCAGAAAGAGGCGGACTGCTCCCATCAAGGATTTGAAATATCTTAGTGTCTTGTTTATGAGTAATTGAAGGATGGAACTGGAGATGGACGGACACAATGGGACTTCGTTTGCAGTAATACTGGTGCTGCTCCTGCCTGTTGTGGTCAACAAAGAGCTGAGCTAAAAAGCAAAGCTCTCATTTTACCCGTAAGGTTTACATTTTAAACCTTACCAATGGTCATGAGATATGGATGAACATTGAAAGAACAATAGCCCAGATGCAGGCGGTTAAAATGAGCTTCCTTCAGAGGGTGGCTGGACTCAGCCTTATATATAGGGTGAGGAGCTCAGTCATCTGGGGGTAGCTAGAAGTAGAGCCCCTGCTTCTCTGCATCGAAAGGAGTCAACTGAGATGATTTGGACATCTTATCAGGATGCCTTCTGGGTGCCTCCCTTTAGAAGTTTTCCATCATGGAGGAGAGCCAGAACTTGCTGAAGGGACTATATCCCATCTGGCCTGGGAACACCTTGGGAGCTACGTACAATCTTTCAATTAATTTACTGATTATTGTAACATGAACTTAGTTATGTTTGGTTAACAGTGATGAAAAAAAATGTGTTTTTAACCTTATTAAAGTTTTCTTGTTCTTCATTCCTTCATCCCTTCCACAGCATCATGTCAACATTTACTTGGGAGGTTGTTGATGATCACTTTCTCATTAACAAGGAGGGAAACTTCCTTCCTAACCAGAAGATACCAGATGACAGAGAGAGAAAAGAACAAGGAGTACCAGAACCGCGGATGATGTTAGAGATAAAAGAGGAAGGAGACAAACAGGTAGAACTGTGTCATGATGCAGAGCAGATTGTGGTGAAACAGGAGGTGGACACCTTTACGGTGACTTCTTCTCATCAAGAAAATGACAACACTGAACTGGATTCATGGACAGTTAAGGAACCTCAAGAAGTCAAGGAAGAACAGGTTGAGCTAAGCATTTCTCACAATGAAAAGCAGCTTGTAGTAAAGCAGGAAGCTGACAACTTAATGGTACCCACTTATGAGGTACTACTTCACAGAAAACCAGAACTTCCGCAGATGATACAGGTGAAGGAGGAACTGGAACCTGTAGAGATTAAAGAGGAACAGGAGGATCTTTGGAGTAATCACGATGAAGAGCAGCTTCTGACGCAGGAAATTAAGGGAAAAGACGTAAACAAGACAAATAACAAAGACAATAAAAAAGCAATGCAGATTCAACTTCTCTCTACAAATTCATCTGAAGATGAGAATCAACATCAGCAGGAAAGCAACCAAAGGGAGCAGCTGTTTACTTGCAAAATTTGCAGCAAATCCTTTGAAAACCGCAGTTGTTTGGCTGATCACACAAGAAGTCACTCAAGTGAAAAATCTTTCCAGTGTCTGTCTTGTGGAAAAGCTTTTACCAAACAAAATAACCTGGCTGTCCACGTTAGAACTCACACAGGCGAGAAGCCTTTCTCATGTCCCACTTGTGGAAAAGGTTTTACCCAGAAAGGTAACTTGAGCGTTCACATGGCGACCCACACAGGTGAGAAGCCTTTCTCGTGCCCAACTTGTGGAAAAGATTTTACTCAGAAAAGTAACCTGCACATTCACATGAAAACCCACACGGGTGAGAAACTGTTTCCTTGTGAGCTGTGCAGCAAATCTTTCAGCTTTGGTTGTCAATTGGCTACTCATATGAGAAGTCACACAGGTGAGAAGCCTTTCCTGTGTGTGGCGTGTGGAAAACGTTTCTCCAAACAAAATTATTTGACTGTCCACATGAAAATCCACACAGGTGAGAAGCCCTTTTCCTGTCAGACTTGTGGAAAAAGTTTTACCAAGCAGTGTAACTTGACCGTTCACATAAGATGTCACACAGGTGAGAAGCCGTATCCTTGTGAAGTGTGTGGCAAGTCTTTTATCAACAAAAGTCATTTGACCAATCATATGAGAACTCACACATGTGAGAAGCCTTTTTCGTGCCTGACCTGTGGAAAGAGTTTCACCAAACAAGGTAACTTGACTGATCACATAAGAAGTCACACAGGTGAGAAGCCGTATCCTTGTGAAGTGTGCGGTAAATCTTTTGTCAACAAAAGCCATTTGACCAATCACCTGAGAACTCATACAGGCGAGAAACCTTACGACTGCAAGCTGTGCGGTAAATCTTTTACAGACTGCAGTAGTATAGCTCAACATATGAGAACCCACACAGGTGAGAAGCCGTATACTTGTAAAGTGTGTGGTAAATCCTTCAGAAACAGTAATCATTTGGCTTGTCATATGAGAACCCACACTGGTGAGAAGCCTTTTTCATGTCCGATCTGTGGAAAAAGCTTTACCCAGAAAGGTAACTTGAGTATTCACGTGAGAACTCACACAGGTGAGAACTCTCACAGGTGAGAAGGCATATCCTGGGAATTCTGTAGTAAATCCTTCTTTTTAAAATATGTATAATCAATGTCTAGCATATGCTAAAAAAATTAACCCATAAAAAAAGTGTGTGTAAACATTGGTAAAAGTGTGCTTTCTATTGTTTGTTGTCACAGAACAAAACCTACAGATCCTGAAAACATAAATGTATCACAACCGGGCATTTCCTCCTTTTATTTAAAGCAGAGAAGTTTTAATTATGTGTTGTTTTAACATTGGCCCAAAGTGACTTTTTAAGGCCATCTGATGAGAAAAAAAACTGAAGACAGACTCGCACAATTTGAAGTGTTTGATGGTTCTCGTCATGTCAGTAAAGTTCTTATCATGGGCGGCCATTCACCACTACAGCCAAAACAAACAGGCTAGACTTGACACTGAGCACCTTTAGTTCCCTGGGCAGGGCACCGGTTTGTTAGATCTCCAAGCTGCCTGCCTCTAACTCTTTTCTCTTCCTTGTCCTAACTGGAAAAATTGTGAGTTATGAACTAATTTTTGAGCTGGAAACTGTTGCCAGTACTTCCTTCAGGTTTGGCCATTTGTTCCATAATTTTCATCATCACTCTTATGCTACTCTCTTCTATTCAATTTCAATTCAGTTTTATTTATATAGCGCCAATTCACAACACATGTCGTCTCAAGGCACTTCACAAAAGTCAGGTACATACATTCCAATTAATCCTAACCATTGAACAGTGCAGTCAGATTCAGTTATTTATTAAAATTGGATAAAAAGTTTTTCTGTCTAAGGAAACCCAGCAGATTGCATCCAGTCAGACTTGCAGCATTCACTCCTCCTGGATGAGCATGTAGAGACAGTGGACAGTCACTGGCGTTGACTTTGCAGCAATCCCTCATACTGAGCATGCATGTAGCGACAGTGGAGAGGAGAAACTTCCTTTTAACAGGAAGAAACCTCCAGCAGAACCAGGCTTAGTGTGAGCGGCCATCTGCCACGACCGACTGGGGGTTTGAGAGAACAGAGCAGAGACAAAAAAAGAACAAAGAAGCACTGATCCAGGAGTACTTTCTATGGGAAGGAAAAGTAAATGTTAATGGATGTAGCTCCTTTAGTCGTTTCACCTAGAAAGAAAGAACATATAAACTCTGAGCCAGTTTTCAAGGTTAGAGTCTGAAAGAGAGCACATATAATTAGTTACAGTAAAAGCTCAGTCAGTAGCCATGTCTAGGAGAGCGAAAGGGTTAAACACTGAAAGACAGGGCCATGTGGATCATCGGTAGAGGGTGAGCATTAAATTGTTGCCAGCAGAAGCTCGGACAATGCCCCTCTCCAGAAAGTTGTCACAGGTAGACACAGAGTCAGGCCAGGTGTAGCTTCTAAGAAGAGAAAAGAGAGAGAACAAAGTTAAAAGCTGAAATAACAGCAAATAATGCAAAATTGGAGAGTAGTGTGAGAATGTAGCGAAGAGGGTGAAAGTGGTCATTATGTCCTGCAGCAGCCTAAGCCTATAGCAGCATAATTACAGAGTAGAGGGTGACACGGGAGTGGATTTTCTCTCCTGTCCCATCCCGCTCCCACAGAAAAATGTCCTGTCCCATCCCAATCCCAGGCCAGCATAAAAAAAAATCCTGTCCCATCCCACTCCTGGTAAATTGTCTCCCACTCCCATCCTGCTCCCATTTAGAACGACTCCCACTCCTGTGCCACTCCCATTTTTGTTTTCTTCAGTTAGTCTTTTGGCAATTTCTTTATTTGTTTTTAGCTGTAGTAAAGGCCAGTTAAAGTATAAAGAATAATAATGAAGAAATAATAAAATATCAAACAAGGAAACAGACCATGCCTATCTTAGCCGAATAAACAAAATGTACATAGTTGTATTTTACTCATTAATTACTCATTACTCATTAATTAAGTGACTGTTTCCTTTGAACAATGACATTACTTTTATGTTTGAAATTGCTGAAACGAAAGAAAAATGCACCTAGCAAGAGAACTGTACTTGGTGAACAAAAGTGCAAAAAGGCATTACCTTCACAATTTAGAAACTGTACCTGAATGGTTCACAGCCCTGGTCCTCAGGGACCCCTTCCCTGCAAGTTTTAGATGTGTGTCTGCTCCAGCACACCTGATTCAAATTCTGACATGACCTCCTATACAGGCACCAAGAATGGAGGGTCAAACTGGACAAAATGAATACAATAAAATCATTAAATAAATAAATGTTGTGAATGTCCCATAAGTGAAGTAAATGTAACATGAAAGAAATGTAACATTAAATGTGGCATTAAATTAAAGGTACCATTTATTTATTTATTTAGTACATCATTAGAAACAATAAATGTACCATTATATCATGAAATGGACTATTATGCAATTAAATGTGCCACTGAATAATTAAGTATAATTTTAAAGACGACATGACGTAATTAGTGGTACACCTAATATTTAATGATGTATTAAAATAAATTGTACACTTAATGGTACATTCAATTTTTTTCTATTTAACAACGTATTTATTTAATATCTTCCCTTGATGAAGCCTTTCTACGGAGCCCGCGAGGGGACATGGGGGAATTGTTTTGCTTTTGCGTCCCCACGCAATACCTTTGCATTCCCTCGCAATACTTTTTCCGTTCTCACGCAATACTTTGTGGGATAGTTTCCAAACCAGATAACTGCAAAAATGGAACAAACACTACACCCGTTTTTGAGATTTATTGAGTATTATTTTGAAATCGGCCTTAAATAAAATGATCTTCAATCAGACTTAAAGACAGTTATTATCCACCAGCTGTCGGACTACTGAACTCTGGACAATAATACTGTACGAAACCACATCTGTGACGCTTTATTTGCTAATTGCTGCTGCATGATGTGTACTTTTTTTTTTGCACACCATTAGTGCTTTTGTTTTTAACTGGATTTGAACGGTTCTTCTTATCCTAAGCATTTAATGGCCTTGTGAACTGCATGTTAACCTGCATATGACAAATAAACCATATCAGTGCTGTTTGTTTTGTAAGCAGTTTGTCATCTGTGCTGCTGTTCCAAAATGCACAGCTTTCTCAAGGCGATTAACAACTTTTGTGAGCAAACGCAAAAGTATTGCGTGGGGACGCGAAAGAAAAAAAAAATCCCCCATGTCCCCTCGCGGCCTCCGTACCTTTCCCCTCTACTGTGGCAAAGGCTCTTGAATCTTTAGTGCACATGCGAGCAATTTTGTTGGTCAGATGAAACTTGACGCGTGATGGTACTTTTCATTTGACGAATGAAGAGATGCAGGGCTGATTCAATCCAGAATTTGCCTTACAAGTGTGGCTTAGTCACTGGTGTACTTGATTATGACTAAACACGTTTTACAAGCAGCATACTGTGTGTTAACAACATTTAACTCTCCTGAAGTTCGGTAATATTTGCGACTTTCCTGTCAGCTCTATGAGTTTAATAGATAAGTCCTTACTTCTGACTTTACGTTGCAAATCCAATTTCACCACGTCCACTTCTCCACCTGCGTTTGCTCCCTCCATTCTGAACGCAGGTGGAAAACGTCGATCAGAAGCACTGTTGGCTTGTGGGTCGTGTAGTTCGTTTGACTCGCATTATAGTATAGCCTTCTTGGAAAAAAACTACACAATGGCGGTGTCGAGCCAAGTTTTTTTTTCTTAAAATATATAACAAAGTCTCAGTTTTACATTTCCAAAGACAATTGATCCTAGTTTATTTTCCCTCCTATTGGTTAGCTCCCGCTCCCGTCTGCACCCGTTCATTTTTTATCCTGTACCGTCCCAATCACGTGATCTTTACTAATGCTGTCTTCCATCCCGCGGGATTCCCATGGTAACCCATGCTAACTAAAGGATCGGCCTCCCATTCTACTTTTAGAAACTCTAGGAACCACCAGTAAACCTGCAGGAGAAATATGATCTCTCTTTTTAATTTTCATCAGCACTCTTGCTGCAGCATTTTGAATCAGCTGAAGGCTTTTAACTGCATTTTGTGGACATCCTGATAGTAAAGAATTACAATAGTCCAGCCTTGAAGTAACAAATGCATGGACTAGTTTTTCAGCGTCACTCCTGGACAGGATATTTCTAATTTTGGCAATGTTCCGGAGATGAAAGAAGAAATCCTAGAAACCTGTTTAATATGGGATTTAAATGACATGTCCTGGTCAAAAATAACACCAAGGTTTTTTACTTTATTACCGGAGGTCAATTTAATGCCATCCAGGTTAAGTGATTGACTAAGCAGTTTCTTTTTTAAAGACTCCGGTCCAAAGACGACAACTTCTGTCTTGTCTGAATTTAGAAGCAGAAAATGTAAAGTCATCCAAGTTTTTATGTCTTCAGACATGCTTGTAGTCTATCTAACTGGTTGGCTCATCAGGATTTATGGATAAGTAAAGCTGAGTGTCATCAGCGTAACAGTGAAAATTTTATTCTATGCTACCTGATAATTTTACCTTTTGGAAGCATATATATAGTAAAGAGAATTGGCTCAAGTACTGAACCCTGTGGTACTCAACAATTAACCCTGGAGTTTAAAGATGATTTATCATTTACATGAACAAACTGGAATCTGTCAGACAGATAAGATTTAAACCAGCCTAGCGCTGTTTCCCCTGATCCCTACAGCATATCCAGCCTTTTTAGAGAATATTGTGATCGACTGTATCAAATGCAGCACTGAGATCTAACAGAACCAGTACAGACACAAGTCCATTATCTGAGGCCATAAGAATATCATTAGTGACTTTCAGCAGAGCTGTTTCAGTGCTATGATGAGCTCGGAAGCCTGACTGAAACTCTTCAAACAGGTCATTGCTGTGTAAATGCTCACACATTTGATTAGCAACTATTTTCTCAAGAATTTTAGATAAGAATGGAAGATTGGATATAGGTCTGTAATTTATTAAGTCATCTCGATCAAGCGAAGGTTTCTTAAGCAAAGGTTTAATTACAGCTACCTTAAAAGCTTGTGGTACATATCCATTTACTAAGGATAGATTAATCATATCTAAAATGGGGCTGGTAATCAGAGGGAACACTTCCTTAAATAATTTGGTTGGGATTGGGTCTAACATACAAGTTGAAGGTTTAGATGAAGCTAATATTTCTGATAACTCAGGAAGCTCCACAGGATCAAAACAGTCCAAACACAGATCAGGTTCTACAGTTACTTCCAATGTTGTCTCACTTGTTGAGGATGAAGTAATCATCTTCGGGAGTATGTCAAAGATTTTCTTCTTAATAGAATCATTTTTATTTTGGAAGAATCCCATAAAGTCATGACTGCTGAGAGCTAAGGGAATGGATGGCTCAACAGAGCTATGACTCTGTGTAAGTTTAGCAACTGTATTAAAGAGAAACCTAGGATTATTCTTGTTCTCTTCTATTAATGATGAGAAATAAGCTGTTCTAGCTTGGTGAAATGTCTTTTTATACAACAGTAGGCTATTTTTCCAGATTAAGTAGGAATCTTCTAGGTGTGTAGAGCGCCATTTTCGCTCCAATTTTCTAACATTGTGCTTTAAAGTACGCAGCTCTGAATTAAACCAGGGAGCCTGCCTCCTATGAATAATTTCCTTCTTTTTCAAGGGGGCTGCATTGTCTAATGCACCACGCAATGATGAAGTAACACTCTGAACAAGAGAATCAATTTGTGAAGGGGCAGAAACAGAATTATTGCCCTCCACTCTGTTTTTCTGTGATAATGAGGAAATTAAAAGTGGAACAGATTCTTTAAAGGTTGTTACAACATTGTCCGATAATGATCTACTATAATGAAATTTTCTTTCAGGTGTGGAGTACTCGGTTAAATTAAACTCAAAGGTTATTAAAAAATGGTCAGACAGGACAGGGTTGTGAGAAAATATTGTTACGTCTTTACACTCAATGCCATATGTCAGCACAAGGTCCAGAGAATGAAGACAAACGTGGGTAGGTTTGTTAATGTTGAGTAAAGCCAATTGAGTCTAAGATACCATTAAAGGCAATATTTAAGCTATCATTTTCAGTGTCAACATGAATTTTAAAATCCCCCACTATAATAACTTTATCTGTATTTAACACTAAATCAGATAAAAAGTCTGAAAACTGATCTAAAAATTGAGAGTAAGGGTCTGGTGGACGGTACAAAACAACAAACAGAAGTGGTTTTAGTGCTTTGCAATTTGGATGAGGAAAACTAAGGATTAAATATTCAAAAGAGTTGTAGCTATTGATTGGTCTGGGACTAGTCAATAAATCGGACTGAAAGATGGTTGCTACTTCTCCTCCTCTCCCAGTATTTCGAGGAATGTGAAAATTTAAATAATTAGTAGGAGTTGACTCATTTATAGTAACATAATCATCTTGCTGCAGCCAGGTTTCTGTGAGGCAAAATAAATCAATCTGATTGTCACAAATCAGGTCACTAACTAGCAAAGTCTTTGAAGAGAGAGATCTTATGTTCAGTAAGCCACATTTAATTGTTTTATTTTTATTTTTAGTCTGAGTTGTGTTTATTTTTATGAGATTTTCCTGATTTCCTCCTTTTAGATTATTTTTTAATCTATTCAATGTTGGCCGTGGCCGAGACACTGTCTTAATAGGGTAATGGGTGGGTAGCAGTACAGAAGCTGCAGAGAGGAGTGTTAAACTACGACCCTGCTTCCTGGTCTGAACCCTGGGTTGTCAGAGGTTTCAGAGGTAAATTCGGCCAGATTCCTAGAAAGAAGAGCTGCTCCATCCAAAGTGGGATGGATGGCGTCTCTCCGGATCAGACCAGGTTTTCCCCAAAATGTTCGCCAATTATCAACGTAGCCCACTTCGTTTTCTGGTATGGGCTCTATGGTATGGGCTCACATTTAGTTTGGAGACTTTGCCATCATTCCTTTCTTTTGCCAATTTTTTGCAGCAGCCTGCCTGGCCTTCACATTTTTTAACTTGATAAAATATTAAAAATAAATCTTACTATCATGGTACATACCTATATGTAAAATGTTGAAGTTCTGTGGGACATGGACTTCATTTTGTTATCTATAAAGTGTCTGCAATGTCTTACTTAATTATTTAAAGGACCATCCGTTTTTTTCGTCTTCAGTCTTTTTAAATATATAATTTCCATGTTGTATCTAATATTTATCCAATAATGAATGTACTGATCAGCAATATGAACATAACTCAGCTGGATGTTTGCTTAATTGGCAGACTTGCATCACATTTTTCCCTCTCTGATCAGCTCTTTATTATTTTAGACGTCCTTACCAACAGGAAGCACTGTGTCCTGGTGAACAGCTGTGATGCAGTGGTGTCAAGCACAGGAACACCTCAGGGCTGTGTCCTGTCTTCACTGCATTTTTTTTGGCACACAGACACCTGCAGAAGTCCTACAAAGAGAGGACACTGCTGTTCTCTCTCTCCTTCATGGTGAGGAGGTTAGTCCTGGTCCAAAACCAAGCCAAAACCCAGTGTCAGACATGGTGAGGAAGTATAAATAGTCGACCAATACAAATATTTGAGAACAGCCTTTGATGACCACCTAAAATTGGATAAAAACACAGAAGCATTTTTCAGAAAGAGTCAAGACAGAATAAAATATTGTGAAGGTTAAAGTCTTTTGATGTCAACGACAGAATCGTTTTGACCTTTGATTGCTCGCTAAACAATCAGTCTCAACCACATAACTAAAGTTATTGGTGCCAAACAGAGGGACGTGTTCTCACTAAGGCAGAGACGAGTCAGGAGGAAGGCTGAGAGCATTTTTAACCAGAAGCCAAGACATGTTTTATCCCTGTGCTTAATTCTGATGCCTTCAGGTCAGTGGTATCTTAATTCCCAAACAAAAACAAATAGTTATTCTAAATCTTTTAGCCCATCTGTGTTTAGACCTTTGAAAGCTGGTCCTACATAACCCTGCAGCAGCTCCTTTATTTTATTGTATTTACTCCTGTTTTATTGCTTTTTTTTAAATCATAAATGTGTTTTGTATACGACAATGCTGCAGGTTTGGTTGTAACTGTGCTGGCACTTTATTCTTATATTTCTAATTATTGTATGTGTATACTACTTATGTCTTTCTGTCCCTACTTAGACTGAACACGGTGGCTGTAAACAAACTGTCCTTTAAGGAAAAAAGTTCCCCTGACCTGTTTAATGAAAATGTACTATTGAATCATTTAATGATATTCTGCACTATAGAGGGAAAGATTTGGAAATTTATTTGTGATTTTTTTGGAGAAGATTATTTTTCTTCCCAAATTTGTCAGACTGAAGCCCCTCTTTTTATTTTTGCTCCTCAGAGCCTCAGATTTTTCTGAAAAATGTTTTAATCAACAGAAACAAATCGAAATGTGTAATTATTTTTATTCTGTACAACACTGAATAAAGAGTTAAAACTTTCTGACAATATTTAATTTTATTTATATGTTCTAGCATTTCAAAAAGTGGCCGATATACAGACCCACTCAATAGATTAAAATATTAACAAAAACTTTTATTTTAGTAACTTAGTTCACTAAGTGTAATGATATAGATTAATTACACACAGATTGATGTTTTCAAGCCTTATATTTCTATTCTGATATTTAACTTCACACCAATAAAAACTGTTTTTATTCCAGAAATGTGGACTTAATGAAGTTAAACTCCTGTTTAGAGCTCATTTTCAAAAGATGCTTTTAATCTGACCTCATCAGAACGCAGATTCTGATTTACTGAATATGACTGTATAACTGATGCGGTTTGCTTAATTTTGTTGATAAATAAAATCATTATACAATAAAATCACTTGAAAATGGTGCTTGTTTTCAGAAACTTTTTTTTTTTTAAAGACTGCCGACATTTGCTAATAAATGATTTGGAGTGATTTTGATAGTGATGTTACCTCTAACAACGAGGCTTCAAAGCACGCTTCAAACTCGACAGAGTAGTTAAGGTGAAGCAGTGGGCCGGAGCTTGCTTCATGTGACGTCACCGATGACGTGTGAACCACTTCAATGCTTCATTCAGACCGAAAACAGCTGACTGCTTCGAGTTGACTGGGGGGAATTTTTAAAAAAATTGGTGCGATTCAGTGTATTTAAGATGGCTCAAGCCCCGGTTTCACCCCGGGGGTTCTACACGTTTTATACGTTACGAACCCGCTCCTTTTTTGGGATAATCTGAGTTTTAGTTGATTATTCTGTCATGGAGCAACCATCTAGGAAGCGTTCCCAAGTGTTGGAATATTTCGATTTTTGGGAAAACCTAAAAAGGTAAATGTACATTCAAAGTGTATAATGACGTATAATAATAATAACCGTCATCTATGCTGAGCCATTTAATAGAGCCAAAACCCGAGAACACTCAGCCTCGTGCCACCAATCAAGGGTCAGCATAACATAGAATAACATGCAGAATTTTTAGAATGAATGACAGTTTAAATGTAAGTTAAACTGAAGTTACTTTTCTTTATTTTATTTAGGATCTAGGAAGCAAGAGCTTGATGAAGCTCTTGTGGACTTCATAGTGAAGGACTCCCAGCCTTTCACTGTGGTGGATGATCCTGGATTCAAGGAATCTGTGGCAAAACTGGATCCTACATACACCATTCCAAGTAGGAATACAGTTAAGGCCATGGTGGAGAAGAGGTATGTTGAGGTAAAGGAGAAGGCAAAGCTGGAGAAATTGTCTCAAAAAAAAGAAACCGTTTGAGCCCTTCTACTGTGCAGAAATTACTTTTCTTGAATAAAAACACCTGAAGTAACACAAGCACCCTCTTTATTACACCAAGCACAATGTTCAAAAACACTCAGTACACCAAGGACACTCCCAAAGAAAATATGAATGACATATAAAACATTTTCACTTTATTTATTTTTGTTATTTAAAATGGGACACTGAAATTTCATAAAAATGACAATTCAAGTTAAAGAAGCCAGAATTAGCCCAATGGCTATTTTTCATCTGTAATCCCATACAGTTCACATTGTTTTCAAATTATTTTTTCATTTAGTTAATTACTCAGAATCTTTAATGAGTTACTAAAAACATATGTACAACACGCATATATACATACATAGGTGCTATTATTTACACAAGAGGTGCATCACATTCGCAGGGCTTCATTTGGTGCAACAATCACTACTGCCAGTAGATGTCGCCCAAGGGAATTGAATGAAGCTTCAGGTAGTGAACCACTTTATGACACAATGGTTCAAAATGATTCTATGCTTCAAAAAGCCTCATTTTGACATCACTAGATTTTGACATAAAGACAGTCCAGTGTACCAGCTGTGCCAAATGGGTCGGATAAAGACCTTCATGCTGTTAGGGGCTGATTGAACGCTGCTGGATTTGGTTCGGTCCACCTTTCTTTCTCTGTCCTCACTTTACCGGAATGTTCCCAAACAGCAGACAGGCTTTGTGTTGGTGTCGCGTTTTAAAGTTGCGGGGCTGAACGTAGAACTCCACACTTTAGTTCCGCTCATTGACGCTCTGCATGTTTAAAGGTACACCTGCATACCGAACCACCACAAGGGGTGTACTGACCTGACTTGAGTCTATCCCTAATTAGCTCCAAATCCGAACTCTTTGATGAAGTTGTCAAGTCAAATGTCTCTCATGTTGGGTTTACCTTGTCTATAGTGAAATTAAAAGTCTCTCACCTTTTATGAACCATTTTTTAAAATTTCTCATTAGTTAATTCAAAGACATCTGATCGAAACATTCTGAAGACATTCTTACATTTTCAGAACCCTGATATTCCAGTCCAAATATTAAAAATCTTAACTGTTTTTTATTGTACCTTTTTTTTGTAAATAAAATGCTTACATTGGTTTTATTTAAAACAAAAATTCAATAACTAATTCTACTTCTCTACATTAATAATTATTGCGCTTCTACCAACACTTACAGTTTTGATTTTGGCACTTAGATTCATGCAGAAACAAAGGAGTAGCTGAGTTATGTGATTCTTTAGCAGAATATTGTCTCTTTTTGCCATTCTGCTCTTTATTGAATAACACAGCTAACCATGGTGGACACCTCCTTTAAAAATTAACAAGCTGATATTTGTTGGCTAATTATTCAGGCTATCTGCTCAGGTACCCAGCCTATAGTAAGCTGTTTATTGAATAATTTTGAAACAGCATGACCTTAAGATGATTGATAAAGTTCCTTTCATTCCTATACAATGACTGTTTTTCATCACCAGAATAGATTCATTTGTATTGTGTCTGACCAGCAATGTGCGGCAACAGGTGGGGGTGGGGCAGATGTAATGTTCATACAGTACTGCTAGGGAAAAAACTCTGGTCAAACCTGCATTTTATTGGACATCCACAGTTTACAACCTTGGTATTGACTGATGTTGGCAGCTGACTCATGTCTTGCAACAACATAAGAAATGATTAGAACCTGAGTAAGATGATGCCTTTTATGTGGGGAAGAAACCATAATAAGCAGTCACAGCAGTTAACTTCACTTAGCCTTATAAATGTTAGCCAACAACTGTAGCTCTGCCTCTAATGTGAAAATGAACTCTCCATACCTTTATGAAAATATGTAAATAGGAGCACTCAACTAGGGCAGCTGTGTAGACATAATTTAAAGCATCACATTACTGAAATCTTCACCACTTTGTCTTTTATTGTTCTTGCTGATCTTTTAAGTTTTAGTAAATCTTAATAATGTGACGTAGATCTAAACTGGATTTGTTATTAATGTTTTGTTCAGCACCTATTTGGGTCTGAAAAGAACCTCTAATATTACAATTAGAGGTGAGGCTTTTGAAGATTCAGACCAGTGAATAAAAGCAAAAGATGTTTAGTTGGTTATGGAGTATAAACAGTGAATAGCAGAAATGTTTTTATGATCTCTGAGTCCTCAACATGAAGGTGTTTTAACACGTAGTCTGTCCAGAGGTGTCCTGTGAAGCAAGCTGAACTAAGCTGGGCTTTCTGGTTTAACAAAACTTAAAATCGTGTACCTCTGTAAAAATGGGATTTTAAACAAGAACTTTGAATTTTGCATTGGAAATGAATTAATAGCTACAACTCTGTTGAATATTTAGTCCTTAGTTTTCCTGATCTTTGTATATTCCTTATTCTGAAATTTTAGATTGGTTCTTAGACTTCTTATCTGATTTAGTGTAAGATTCAGATAAAGTCAATATAGTGGGGGATTTTAACATTCATGTTGACACTAACAGTGATAGCCTTAATATAGTCTTTAATCCTATCTTAGACTCAATTGGCATTGCTCAAAACATTAGCAAACCTACTCACCTTTATCTTCATTCTCTGGACCTTGTGCATTGAGGCATTGAGTGTAAAGAAATAGCATTTCCTCATAACCTTGTCCTGTCGGACCATTTTAATAACCTTTGGCTCCATGTACAATTAATGTAAAATTCACTAGCAGTAAATATTGGTCTAGTACCAGTATTGAACCAAAGGAACTAAGACCGCCACAAGCATTTAAAGTTAGTAATGTAAAACTGTTCATGGGTCAGTGAGATTGTAGATATGTGGTGACATGAGCTCTGCAGGGACCCAAATTAGATTTTTTGTCACGGGGCCCAAAATTCCTGGCAGCACCCCTGAGCACAGGTAAGATGCTTGTAGGCCATGTGTAGGATTTGTCTGGGCTCTTGATGCGCTGACGCAAGCTTCAGTCCACTCCTTGTTCAGCCCCCTTAAATTATTGAATGATTTTGCTTCAAAATACTCTCAAGGCTGTGGTTATCCCTGTTGTTGGTGCACCTTTTCTTACCACACTTTTTCTTTCCATGCTTGTATGCAACAACCAGCTTCTTTAGCTTCCTTGTGGAAGGTGTCAATGTCTGTCTTCTGGACATCTAATTAGGGAGTGGCAACATGAGTTTTTAGATATTTCATTTTTTCACAATATTCTAACTGTAGATATGACCAGATTAAGCTTTGTTACAGCAGTTTTCTGACCTGTAAAGAGCAACACACATCTGCCTTAATTTTAGTGCATGTTCTCTTGTCTTTCCCATATTGAAGAGTGGATCGATAAGCAGACATTTCATAGACTCTATGATTGACTTTAAAAAGTAAAGCGTGAATTGCAAAAATGCTTTACATTTATTGTAAATTCATGCCAATAATTGAAAGACTATTTAGAGTTTTCTTTGTTCTCCAGTTAAAGGTTAAAGGTTACTAAGCTTTTCAGGGTGGGAGTACGCCGCTGTAATTACAGCTTAATTTGTTTTAAGCTGTTTTTTTGTAATATTGTGATACCTATTTGACTTATGATCCTGTAATGTATCTGTTTTATAATGAACAACCTGAACATTGACAAGTTTTAATAATCGTTTCTCATGGATTCAGCTACCTCTTCAACTCTGGATCGGTTTGTGGCTGTTCCTCCTCCTCCTCACCATCTTCATCTGTAGGATTATTTACTGTTAAAGGGAGAAAACCAGAAAGGAAAGGTCCCAGACAGGCTACAGAGATGAAGGTTGGTGCTGAAACCCTTAAAGTCTGAAGTTTTACTTCCACATTTCTACATAGAGTTGAAAATGGGATAAACTGTAAGAATTACGTGATTTTAATTTTGCTCTTGTTCAAGCTGGAGTATTTAATCACTTTTACACTGTCATCATTCAGACTAATAAATTTATAATAATTCAAACTACACCATGTTTCATTGATGTAATGGTACTCTGATGTTCAATAGCGTTTAAAAGTATGTTTTGCAAAAACGAAGTTAAACTTCTCTGTGAATAAACAAGGAACAAGTTAATTTGTGCCTATTTTTGAACAGACGCTGAAGATGTTGAAACCTGAAGATCAACGGAAAAATCTGACAAAATGTTTGGGTTTCACTGTCGAAGTGAACCAAACATTATTGAAAATAAAAACATGAAAATACGGAAAATGTTCTGACTGGATCACAAACCAGCGCATGTTACGCACACTGACTTTAGCCACTAGATGGCGACATTGTTCACGAATTGACTTCATTTAATTTACTGGGTTAAATTTCACAGTTGCGGTTCTAGATTAACATTAAATATTATGTTTTCTTTCCTGCTAGAAAGTGTGTGATATAATCCCGCCAGGGTGTGAACACAGACTTCTGGAATATGAAACATTCATTTCATTGAAACTATAGAGAAATAAAATCCAACATTTATAGGTTTTTATCATTAGTTTTTTGCAGCTGTTGATTTAAATAAACTACAAATTACAATGCCTTCTCAACTTAAAGCAGCCAGAAACAATTAAACATTTATTTTTTTTAATGTCTTACCTGAAAATATTGCTTTAAAGTAGTTTGGTTTTTATCTTTTGAGTTGGACAGAGGCAGGTTAGTTTTTAGCCTTTTACTCAGGTTTAGGTGAATTAAATCATCAGATGTTTGAAAAACTGCATAAATCTGTGTCGGTGCTGTTGTATGAACATTAATGTTTTTGTCTAATTAGATTGTTTACAAAAAATATCTGTAGCATCTCAGAAATCAACAAATACACAACAAATATGCAGACGTAGGACATGTTTCAGGTGTCCAGAAACTGAAAACGGAGACGATGACATTCGTAAAGCAAGACTAAGACTGAATGTAAAATACTGGCTGCTAGTTGTGAAGAAATATGGAAATAAATAGAGAAATTGTCTATTTTTCTAAAGGGGTTGTTTCAAATGAAGATTTTTGCAGCAGTTACAAATTAACAAGTGTAGCAACAAGATGATTTATCTGCAACAATCTTTGTGTGGCCGTAGTTCATTTATTTCTGAGAAAACGGAGCACATCATAGCTCCTCCGTCTTAAAAACACAAAAATATACAAAATAGTAATTTATCCTAAAAACAGAAAATAATCAAATCAAAGTTTTAATGCATTAATATTTATTTATATATCCAGGTAACAAAATTGTATGAAAACACAGCAGAGACATTTAAAGCATACACACATTACAGCATAATAGGATGGAATACTATAAAATAGCTTATATTATATAGTTTGAAAGTGCTAGAGTAAAAAGTATTGACTAAAATGTATCAAATGTCTCTAAAGTTAAGGCACACTTTGTAGCACAGTTGCTCTGCAGCAAGGAGGCCCCGAGTTTAAAGTGTTTCTGAATGTTCTCCCTGTGCATGCGTGGGTCCTCTCCGGGTACTCTGGCTTCCTCCCATAGAGCAGAAACATGACTGTCAGGACAACTGGTCCCCACATCCTACTGTCCTTCATGCTTTAGATGTTTACTCACTCCGTGATGCAACAAGAACAAGCTAAGTGTGTTCACCGATGGAAGTCCAAGGTAATCAACAATAAGGCTGAATGAACCAGTGCTCTTAAAGCCCTGAGTTACAATGTAAACCATCTGGTTCAAACATTCACACAGTAATACTCCAGCTCCTTCAACACAGTCACCTCAGAAGGAAGAACGCTAGTCAGGCTCATCATTGGCTTCGATTTTAACTGCGCCTCATTAAATCCTAATTGATAAGCCGCTTTGGATAAAACTATTAAAAGGGTTTCCTGCGTCTCGTGACACAATGCTGCCATTTCTGCAGAGCTGAGGTTTTAATGCTGCTCCTGAGATCTCCAACTTCTTTCATATGGCACTTATACAGACTGGATATAATAACATGCATACAGGGTGAACAGCTTTTAGGGTGGGAGTGCAAAGATATAAAACTTCAAGAAGTAAAAGCAGCACATAGTAAATAAGTTAAAGCATAAGATTAGATACACTATATTGCCAAAAGTAGCCCAGTAGTATGAACCAGGAGCTTCATGAGGTCATCAAAGGTTCTCCATACATCCATCAGCTACTCATCTGGTATTTTAGATCTGTGAACACAACAGACGTTCAGGTCTAAATATTCAAACAAAAGTCTGTAACAGAGAGATGCTGAAATAAACAAAAGCACCTGTTCAGCTACAGAAAACACCTTTAATACTGTAACAGCCTGGCCTGTTTTAGCAGCTTTAGGAGGAGAAGTTTTTCAGATGCTGAACATTAATGTTCCACACAGATTCACAGCAGGAGCCGCTGCTAATTTCACCTCACAGAAAGAGGATATTGTTTCATCCAGTAGAAGATATGATCATCTAATATTACTGCTGTGAATCCACAATGTGGACATTTTAAAACCGCTGCCAGCTTCACTACTGGGAATTCTAATGTTGAAAGCCAGTATTCATGAGAAACAGAAGAGAATGCTGTGGAGAGGATGTGCGGGGTCAGAGGTCAGCCTCCTGTGCCGAAAAATCGCAAACCCAACGAAGGGAGAGGACCCTGTCCTACGTAAGATATATGCTTCAGTCTGTCTGGCCTACAGGAGCGAGAGGCCAACCAGGAGGGGGAGCTGTGGAGCATCTGAGAACCACAGAAGTAGGACCCACTGCCAGGAAAAGCAGTGAGGAAGTCCAAACATGGCTGCTAAAGAGGCACCAGAAACTCCCTCCTCACCCCAGAGATTTACTCTCCTTTTCTCCAGAGCATATTTGTTGTATTTGATTCCTCCTCATATGTTTATCAAGCTCATCTACTCAAACATTTTCATATTGCTAAATTATTTCACCTTTTAAATCTCGTACCCTGATCACTGATTTTGCGCCGGATTGTTTGGTTTTACAATAAACATTTTCTCATTAACTAAACCTCACCTCTGGAAGTTTTCTTCTTCATTAAGTGTTCATTTAAGCATAAGTTTCTGGTTCCTGACTCAATGAACGATAAAAAGGCCCATGCTGATGTTTTACGGTCAAATGGTTCAGTCCCTCCCAGAGTCACACTGCACACTTTATTTGTTAAAAGCTGTTAATATTTTTTTTATCTTTTTGTTGTTCCAATAAAAGGTTTCAGATCAAACAAATTTACATTTTAAATATAACCTGTTAAAATAAAAACAACCTGGTCTGTGTGAAAGTTATTCCACCTTAAACAAATAACTGCTTGTAGCAGCTTTGCTCCAGGTGGGTTAAAAGGGGGTGGAAACAAACAGGATTCTAACAAACTTACAGAAACAGGCTGTTTAACCCGGGTCAAGCAGGTCCATTTCCAGAGGAAACACTGTAGGGCCCATCGTCTGGAGTCTGAAACACCAAAGGCCCAGAGAAGCAGAGATTAATGTTGCCCTGACTTTTCAGCCCATTTCTGATGTTGAATAGAAGAAACGTTTCATTATGTTGACTTTAAATCGCTTTTATTCTGAGGAAGACCCACTGGGACCGACTGAAACACACCTGTGAGTTCTGACGTTTACATTTCAGCCTGATGATGATGATGAGGAGTAGAACAACGAAGGAGGCCAAAGAAATGAAGAGACCAATCCTTCCTCCTGGGCGACAGAGAAGACAGTTTTATTCTCAAACAGCAGCAAGATTTTATTTATTATTTTAATAAGAAATTAAAATGTGTTTATTGTTTAAAACAATTAAAGGAAAAGAAACTTACCAACACCTCTTGGTTTGGAGCTGCCCAGGGGCGTAGTTAGACCTGGGCTTCTGGTGCTGAAGATCCAGATGTTTTCTGAATTGCTCCGGACTTCTGGATAGAAGAAATTTAGAAGTATTAAAAAGATGCAGCCACAAAATGGTATTGGACTTAACTTTTTTATTTAAAAACAATCAGATTTTTTCAGTTGTGTCCCATATAATCACATCCCACTCCACCTAACAATGAGTTAAAAGGAGAAGAAAATAAATGTATAATAGAATTTATTTCCACTTTAACTGAAGTTTTACCATTTGCTTTGCTCTGTTAAACAGACATTTTCTGTTGGGAAATCTGTGAACCCATTGATACTCACCGATGGTTTCAGGTTGAGGACAGTCTGGAAAAGAAACATAAGGATCAGTTAGAGAAAAACTGATTTCAGGCCACAATGTTCAGACTCATCCAGCCAGCGCAAAACGTTTATTTACAAAATGGAGCAAAAGAGGAGAAGAAACTGAAACACACTGATGTTGAGACCGTAGTAAAGTAGGTATCTGGGCTGTTCCAAGGAAGGATGACCACTTCCTGGTTTACAATACTAGTTGTTTGGCTGCAACACTTCATTCATCCTCTGGTTTTTAAGTGCGATCTACAAACTTCTTACCGGTTCTGCTGAAGCGGATGTGGCCATTTGGACCCTCCATTACTAGGTTCACACGGCTTGTCAGGTTGCATAAAACCACTAGGACGGTCTCTGGTCTGGCTGAGTCATTGAGGCATACGGAGCATTTAGAGGAGTATATGGAGGAGGATGTGCAGGGAACCAACTCTGAACCATTTCGGTACCAGAACGCCCCCATACTGTGATGGTCGTCGTACACGCTTGTAATCCTTTTAGCCTCCGGGGAAGATGAGTTGTAGCAGGTGTAGTCTGCCTGAAGAGCAAGACGACAGCTTCGTGTCAAAGGGCAACAGAAAGTTACAAACAAAACAAACTTGCTGATTTTCTCCTAAATGAATGGAAAGTTATCAGGATGGATTTTTTTAAAGTGTTAATTTTGTGAACTTAAATGAACTGGAAAACTTTGATCAATGGGCTTTTTTTAAACGTGCAACTAGATGCAGATGCAAGTGAAACCAGTTTAAAATGACAAGAACAAAGCCTGAAATGATAAAAAAACCAGCCAATAAATAAAAAGACAACTGGGGTTAGTTGCAGTGGCCGTTGATTAGTCCACATATTAGCAACTTACCTTCCCTGTGTTGAATGTTGTAATCAGTATCAGGACGGCCGCAGTTGCCAGAATGGTAATCGGCATTTTTTACGTGGCTAGAAAAGTAAAAACATGTCAGTTATTTAGTTCTTGACAGAAGAATTCAGTTTTCACTAGTGTTTGTTAAAATGATTTTATTTTCTATATGTCTATGTAAATACAGAGCTGTTTATGTTGCTCACGGCTCTGTCATACATCCTGTAAGCTTTTCAGGACAGAAGAAAGCGAGTGAAAATAAACGAGAGACAAGTTTTTGCTCCGATGGTTAGATAAAGTCCCTCCTTGGGTTCATTCATCGAGCAGTGCTTGATGCAGCTCGTTTTAACCTCATCCTAAAAACACGAAACACAATCGAGCAGAGGGCTATTAGCTTAGCTTTACAGCTGGGTAAAGAAGGCTACACTCTGTATAAATTCACTACTTCGACGTTTTGGTTGCTGGTACAAGCGACCCACTTTTACACATTTCGTTGCATATTCACACTAAGTACACGTTCGCGCACCCTGGATTATTTTAACTACGTTGATCTGAACAGCTTTGAATGTATTCGTGATTTTGGCACAAAAATGAATCAAAACATGACCTCACGGATACAGGCGCGGAACGTTGCTAGCTTCTCAACATGGCTCAAGTATAGCTTTGTTACTTTACGGTGTTAGCATAACAGGCTAAGGGTAGCCTAGCTTGCCAACAGTATAACCACCGGACATTTTTACACACATTTAATTGCTTGCAAACACACGACAACGCTTGTTGTCGGTACACCAGATACAGGTTATCGAGTCGTGTTTTAATCACCGTCACTAAACCGACTGTACGGAAAACAGCAGGACCGAGGTCCATTTGTGGCAGTGGTGACAGAATAGGCCTTTGCTACCGAAACTGCCTATTCTGTCTGCCACAGCCACAGATTTAGCTTGCTGTCTCTCATCAAATAGGAGAGTGGTGGGCTGGTGCCGGCGGTCAGCATAACGAGTCGTGTTTTCATTATTTTGATGCCACATAAATAAAACACTAACCGGCACACATGCATAATATACGTATGGAGCTTAAAAGTCTAAAATAGCTCAGAATCAAACAAACACGTGAAAAAACAGCATCCACAGCTTAATGTTAACTTAATTTGTTCGATTGCTAACAATATTTTTAACCAACCTTATAGCCAGTGGTCGGTCAGAGGAGAGGCTTGTGAAGCTGGCTGGCGGCGACCGTCGAGAGGTTTAATTTTTAACACCAGCAGCTCGTTTATATGAGCTGCCGCCACTGCATCTCCGCCCCTCTTAGGCGCCAAACGTTTCACCGGAATGTCAAACGAGGAATTACCGACAAGTCGTCCTGGGATGATACGTTTGCTAGAAGGAAATACCTCAGTAACCCCAACTGAGTTGCAGCGTTTTCAAAGCTTGATGTTCCTCAATTTACGTTGAAACCCGTAAATAGTTGGGTCAAAAAATTACAAAACATTTAAAACATTTTCGATACTCCTGTGAAATGTTCTATAAAGTATCTTAGTAAATGCTCTTCCTTTTGAATTTAGAGCATAAAAATCAGTTGACTGATTTAACTGGTCCCCTAATTTTTAAACTGGATGGAAATTGAAAGTATATAATTACTTTTTAACCCTGTCCACATGATTGGTGTGCGTTGAACATATATTTCTCTATATGAAATGTTCCCGTTTGTCTAATAAAGTGGGTTTCTAGCTGTTTTGAACTGGCGTGGTATAAAATACACTGATCCAGGATAATAAAGAGTCCGCATACAGACAGGAGCTGGACTGGCCGGTTTACTGGTTGGGTCTGAACCACTTGGAGCTTAATCGAATCGAGACAGAGAAGATGGCGGCGGTGGATTCTAATAAATAAACTATTTGACTCAATTTATCACCAATTAAGCCTCTGAAAGCAAAAAAAACATCTAAAGTTAGGATCTTTTAAGGTTGTAATTTTCAGAAAAGGTTTCTGATAATAAATATTAGACTGCTGCATTAACAGCGGCCTACACTAAATACCGAGTCACATTCAACCCGGTCGTTTTCAGCACTAAAGATGCCAATAATTCTCTAAAACAACAACTCACCATCTTGTTGGCCTCTGACTGGGAGTAGACGAGGTCGTTCAGTCCTTCTAGTACAGAAGGGCCAAAAAAGCTCCAACATGAGGAGAAATAACTCATCTCTCAGACATCCTGTCGAATAAAACAGACGAAAGTATTTCTGTCTGTGTCGGCCCGGTTTATTACAGGCCTTCGTCGTCCGTCCACCCAGCACCGAACCGTCGACAAAACACGGATAAAACATTTTCAGATAGAAAGTGAAATAGTCTCCTCTTTTCAACGATAAGGTCGCGGAAGCCCTTAAAATTAAAGCAGATCTACGCGTTCACATTGAACAACCGAAGGTTCCTCCGATATGCGCCACATTTCACCAACGCACGGAAGTGGGGGATGGGAAACAAACAGCAGCATTTAGTCTCCTCCTTCTGACCGATTGCTTTGTGGTACCGTTTCACTTTTGCATATTTAAAAGAATCCCAGGTCTAAATAGGTTATGAACATTCAGGATCCTATTTTTCTACCTGCGACAATATAAAAGCAGAATTTAACAAACCTGCCACCAGTGAATCATTTGGGTAAACGGAGCCTACAAAACGGTTACAGAACATTACAGAAGACTCAATGGTGTAAATTCAGTAAAATTTGAACAAAAATAATTGTTTGAGAAATCTTTAACTTTTCTAAAATTCCAGGAATTTAATTATTCAACAAATTTATATTCTCTATTGATTAATCATCACATAGATTAGTTTATTTCCAGTAATATCTGTTTAAGGGTCAAATTCATCAGGAGAACTACTCCTGCCAGTCCATACAGAACACTGGTGCAGCACCGCACAAAAAGTCCTTCTGACCAGCAGCTGCTAACCATCACTGCTCCCAACAAACCCAGTAAGCTGTTTAGGACCCAGATATTCTCTTCACATGTTCCTGTTTTCTTGTAAAGCCTGTTTTGTCATATTTCATAATTAGAATATGAGTTCTAATGAAGCTCTTTTGCCTGATTAAAAGCACCTTTTTAAAATAACCTTTAAGCAGCCGTTTCACATGTTTTTCATCAAATCCACATTTCTGTATTAAAAACCTTTTTATTGGTCTGATGTAATCTCATCTTTAATGTAATTAGCAGAAACCCATAATTAGTGGAAAAAGGCATGAAATCATCAGTATGTGTGGAATTAATCTGTATATTTTGCACTTGAATTGAGTTACTAAAATATACGAACTTTTGAATAATATTCTAATTTATAGCATAAGACTTTACTTTGGGTCGCTTTAAAGACGAGACACGCAAAGACAAATCCGAGCCCCATACTGTCGTTTTTTGAAGAGGTGACTTGCGTAGAAAACTCTAAACTCAAATCTCACACGATAAGAGAGCAACAAAAATCTTTGGTTACGATTCTCGCTCTTTTGGTTTTGAGGCTCTCTGTACAGACTGATCCCCACCTCTGAACTTCCGCTCGAACTGCAGGGCTTGCAGCGTCGCTTCAGGGAGGAGACATCAACTGTACAGAAGAAAACTGCGGTCAAGTGAGCCGACAGTCAGAAATACGCGGTCACGCAGCCGACACCAGCTCTCTCTTAAAGATCAGCTTCGCGCATACAAGGTGCTTTACGGTGATGGAGCAGAAAGGCCCCGATCCTGGCAACGGTTGAGAAAATAAGAGGAAAACAGAAAAGTAACCTACAGAACATTTATATTAATTACATTTTTACAACTTTCACATTCATGTTTTATCTAAAAGAATAAATGTTTAATATTTTACTGTACAGTTTTGGAGAAATATCTTGTGTAAGTACCTCAAAATGCTCAACCATTATATGCATTTGTCCCACTTTCAGGAATTTATTCCTCCAAAACCATGAGAGGCGACAACACAATCTCTTCAGATTATATTAGAGGGTCATCTATATTATAACCAGAATTAGTATTTCATAATTTCCCTTTAGATTTCTGGAGAAATACACAACTACCCCAACAACGTACCACAAACGGTTCTTTTTGGTGAGGTCGATGAGGTCCTGTGGGAAGTGGTCTGGACAGCTTAAAGTGCAAGAGCATCCAGATCTCCTCTGACCTGTCCTGGACTGGAAACGCCCCTCGCCTGTTGAAGAAGGTACAACAACAGCTCTTCTTCATCAGGACATGAAAACAGACTGTTCTCTCTCCTCAGCTGCTTACAAACGTCTACAGGGCCACGGTGGAAAGCACTCTGTGGTGTGGGAACTCAACCGTTGCCAGGATCGGGTCCTTTCTGCTCCATTACCGTAATGCACCTTGTATGCGCTACACTAATCTTTAAGAGAGCTAGTGTCGGTTGGCATGACCGCGTATTTCTGACTGTCGGCTCACTGAACCGCAGTTTTCTTCTATACAACAAGCTCTGCAGTTCGGGCGGCCGCTGTAGTCAGCGCTAACCAATAGGGAAACGTCTTACATCGTTCGTCTTTAGGCCCCGCCCAGTATGTTCATGTTTCCAGAACTCAAAATTCTTTGAGTTCAACCAAAAACAGAGAGCGTCAAAACCAAAAGAGCGAGAGTCGTGACCAAAGATTTTTGACATGCGCAAATAAAAGTTTTAATCAAAAAAAGTTTTTTCAAACTATTTTTTTGATCACAATTTAATATTTTTTGACTGAGATTAGTTTTTTGATTGAGATTAGTTTTTTGTTTGATTGAATAATAGTGAGACAAATTTACCTCCATATAAGTTACAGTTTGGTCACAATATAGTAAGTTCCCACTCTCTTCGGCCAAGCTTACGCAGTTGGCGTTGATACCACGTAAAAATGCAACAGCGCCCCCTATGGTCACAACATGCGGTGGTCACAGAATACAGTGTAACACTGGTACAGAAACGCATGTAATGGAAAGTGGTCAATAAATCAAACCCTTTCTATCCTTGTTTTTAGTTTTCATGAAACGCCTTTCAGTACAGCCCCCATGTCAGCTGAGGAAGTTTGGCTAAAAAGCTGCTTCCATTATAAAGAATGTTGGTCAATTTAGAAACGAAAATATAAAAACTACCTTCAAATTCCCTCCTTATTCCACATGGCCAGCCAGCATGAAGGTCGGCGTCCCTTCCTTCTTCATGCAGAACTCCCCACATTGAAACCAATGAGAGGAAAAATCTGCCAGATTTAACAAGATCTGCACTAAAAGCAAGTAGCAACAAGTTTCACAGTGGCGACTTTAATAAAACCATCAATAAATCATAATATATACACTGCTCAATAAAATAAAGGGAACACTTAAACAACATGATATAACTCCAAGTGAATCAAACTTCTGTGAAATCAAACTTTCCACTTAGGAAGCAACACTGATTGACCATCAATTTCACCTGCTGTTGTGCAAATGGAAAAGACAACAGGGGGAAATCTTTGGCGATTAGCAAGACACTCAATAAAGGAGTGGTTCTGCAGGTGGGGACCACAGACCACTTCTCAGTACCTATGCTTTCTGGCTGATGTTTTGGTCACTTTTGAATGTTGGTGGTGCTTTCACACTCGTGGTAGCATGAGACGGACTCTACAACCCACAAGTGGCTCAGGTAGTGCAGCTCATCCAGGATGGCACATCAATGCGAGCTGTGGCAAGAAGGTTTGCTGTGTCTGTCAGCGTAGTGTCCAGAGCCTGGAGGCGCTACCAGGAGACAGGCCAGTACACCAGGAGACGTGGAGGAGGCCGTAGGAGGGCAACCACCCAGCAGCAGGACCGCTACCTCCACCTTTGTGCAAGGAGGAACAGGAGGAGCACTGCCAGAGCCCTGCAAAATGACCTTCAGCAGGCCACAAATGTGCATGCGTCTGCATAAACAGTTAGAAACCGACTCCATGAGGATGGTATGAGGGCCCGACGTCCACAAATGGGGGTTGTGCTCACAGTCCAACACCGTGCAGGACACTTGGCATTTGCTAGAGACCATTAGGATTGGTAAAATTGCCACCGGCGCCCTGTGATCTTCACAGATGAAAGCAGGTTCACACTGAGTACATGTGACAGACGTGACAGAGTCTGGAGACACCGTGGAGAGCAACTGCTGCCTGCAACATCCTTCAGCATGACCGGTTTGGCAGTAGGTCAGTAATGGTGTGGAGTGGCATTTCTTTGGAGGGCCTCATGGCCTCAATGTGCTCGCCAGAGGTAGCCTGACTGCCATTAGGTACCGAGATGAGATCCTCAGACCTCTTGTGAGACCATATGCTGGTGCGGTTGGCCCTGGGTTGCTCCTAATGCAGGACAATGCTAGACCTCATGTGGCTGGAGTGTGTCAGCAGTTCCTACAAGATGAAGACATTGCCTCATTTTGACTTGTTTTAAGGACATTACATCAAAGTTGGATCAGCCTGTAGTGTGTTTTTCCACTTTAATTTTGAGTGTGACTCCAAATCCAGGCCTCCATTGGTTAATACATTTGATTTCCATTGATGATTTTTGTGTGATTTTGTTGTCAGCACATTCAACTTTGTACAGAACAAAGTATTCAATGAAAATATTTTATTCATTCAGATCTAGGATGTGTTATTTGAGTGTTCCCTTTATTTTTTTGAGCAGTGTATTAGCTCTTCATCAAACTACAGTTAAGCAATACAATCTCGCCCTGATCAATTAGCAGTGCATTTGTTATAACAGTACTGATTTAGGCTTAAAAGGCAAATACAATCAAATAATCTGAAAAAGAAAGGAAAACAAAGAATGGAGATGTTTCAGATGTAAAGACTGGTGAGCAGGGAAACAACATGGAGTGTTTAAGATACAAGTCTGGACATAGGAAACAACAAGGTTCAGGTTCAGTAGAAGTAGCTGGTTGTTGGTGTTGCTGCCTTGGAGCAAGGAGGTTCTTGGTTTGAAGTCTGGGTGACTTGGTTTTCTCCAACAGTTCAAAAACATGCATGGTCTCTCTGCGTCTTTACTATTGGTGTACCAGCTCACAAGAGTCATTGTTTGGTGTAGCAGCCAAAGAAAAATATGATCAATAAAAATACACATTATAATGCTCTACAACTTCAAAAAGTGGCCATTATTAAACCAATGAATAAAGGATAAGCAGGCATAGTCAAAGCTGACATCTGAAAATAAGACACTTTGCAGATATTTTGATATATAGATAAACCAGTGTGCCAGTTGTACTTGAATGCACAACAAAAGCGAAACTATAGAGAAGTCTCTGGGAATCCTGCAGAGGTGATGTCCATGTCTTCTGCTCTGCATCCGTCACTGACTCAGGCGACTGTCCACTACCTGCTCATCCAGGAGGAGTGAATGCTGCAACTGACTCAATGCAATCTGCTGGGTTTCCTTTGATACTAAAACTTTAACCAACTTCAATAATAAACTGAATCTGACTGCACTGTTTGATAGTTAGGATTAATTTGTATGTATGAACCTGACTTGGAATATATGAATGGACTGAGCTGGCACAGCCGTGTACCGTTAGACCCCCAGTCTTCAGGAGTGCGCATGCGTGTACTAAGTCTCCTGTCGTGTTTGTCTCAGGTTGTCCTGTAGGGGCTGCTGACCTGTCCAGGATGTACACCCCCTCTCACCCACTACCCTATAGGCACCTGAACAATGTCTGGGGTGGGTACAGAAAATGAATGGATGGGCAGCAAGCAGAAAGATGTTACAGTTAAGGTCCATATGCAGCTGGTATCTTAGCGCCATGACCATCGGAACCTACTGCAGATTGAGGACATAGTACGGTTCAGTATGGTTACACAACAATGAAGGTTACAATGTTTTCCTCACATCTAGAAGATAAACTGATAAAGGCACAGTGTTGGTGACAGAACATCAGTGGGTAGGTTAGCTGCCTGACAGGAGTTTAACAACATTTCAGCTTCCTTTATGATAACTTCCGGCTAAAATCAAAGTCTTTAGTCACCCTCTGATATCAGTGGCACGTTGGGAAAGAAAGGTTACATAAATCACCCGTTTCACATCGACTCCAAAGCTTTAAAGCTGGAGGTGAAAGTGGTGAAGCTGCCTTTAGGCAAAGCCAAGGCAGGAAGCTGTGAAGAGGACTGAACTTGTTAACTAGTTGTCCACCCACTGACTCTGAATACACCATCAGTACCAAACGTCCCTGTCAAACCTGCCTAACCAGTCATGTGATCTCTGCATGTACAGCATCTGTCAGGATACAGCGAAATCCCCCAGTATTCAATTAAAGAGATATATATCTATATCTATATCTATCTATATCTACAGGGGTTGGACAATGAAACTGAAACACCTGCCATTTTAGTGTGGGAGGTTTCATGGCTAAATTGGACCAGCCTGGTAGCCAGTCTTCATTGATTGCACATTGCACCAGTAAGAGCAGAGTGTGAAGGTTCAATTAGCAGGGTAAGAGCACAGTTTGGCTCAAAATATTAAAATTCACACAACATTATGGGTGACATACCAGAGTTCAAAAGAGGACAAATTGTTGGTGCACGTCTTGCTGGCGCATCTGTGACCAAGACAGCAAGTCTTTGTGATGTATCAAGAGCCACGGTATCCAGGGTAATGTCAGCATACCACCAAGAAGGACGAACCACATCCAACAGGATTAACTGTGGACGCAAGAGGAAGCTGTCTGAAAGGGATGTTCGGGTGCTAACCCGGATTGTATCCAAAAAACATAAAACCACGGCTGCCCAAATCACGGCAGAATTAAATGTGCACCTCAACTCTCCTGTTTCCACCAGAACTGTCCGTCGGGAGCTCCACAAGGTCAATATACACGGCCGGGCTGCTATAGCCAAACCTTTGGTCACTCATGCCAATGCCAAACGTCGGTTTCAATGGTGCAAGGAGCACAAATCTTGGGCTGTGGTCAATGTGAAACGTGTATCATGTAACATTGTATCCTGAAGGCGGTGCCGTGTATCAGGATGACAATGCACCACTACACACAGCAAGACTGGTGAAAGATTGGTTTGATGAACATGAAAGTGAAGTTGAACATCTCCCATGGCCTGAACAGTCACCAGATCTAAATATTATTGAGCCACTTTGGGGTGTTTTGGAGGAGCGAGTCAGGAAACGTTTTCCTCCACCAGTATCACGTAGTGACCTGGCCACTATCCTGCAAGAAGAATGGCTTAAAATCCCTCTGACCACTGTGCAGGACTTGTATATGTCATTCCCAAGACGATTTGACGCTGTATTGGCCGCAAAAGGAGGCCCTACACCATACTAACAAATTATTGTGGTCTAAAACCAGGTGTTTCAGTTTCATTGTCCAACCCCTGTATATATATATATATATTATATATATATATATATATATATATATATATATATATATATATCTATCTATCTATCTATATAACCAGTGGTTAGAGAGCAGGACATTCGCTTCCTGGAGAGGCCACAAGTATCCTGGTTCGAATTCCACAGCCTGCCACTCTAGGTCCCTCAGCAAGACCCTTAGGTCCCCGGGCGCTGCCCCATGGCAGCCCACTGCATCCCTAAGGGAAGGTTTAAATGCAGAGGACAATTTCTCCATTGGGAGATCAATAAAGCCTAAATTATTACTTTTATAGAGCATCCAGAATGCTGCAGCCTGCCTGCCTGCCGACCAGAACAGAGAGGAGTGAATCCATCACCCCCCGGTTTGTGCACCCTTCACTGGTTTCCTGTCGACTTTTGGGTGAAATTCAAGGTTTTATTGATTGCCTTGAAGTGTTTAAACTCTATGGTCCTTTCTTATTTAAGTGAGCTGTTGCAACTCGCAACAGAGAAGATGGAGCCTTCTCTGTGGCAGCTCCCAGACTGTGGAACAGTCTTTGTCTGTCAAGTTCTCAGGTCGGTTGAAGTCCAGACTGAAACAAACCTCTCTTCCCTGGACTTTAACACTAGCTGAAATAAGATGCACTTCATTTGGGGAAATTTTGCAATTTAATTGAAATGGTGTGTATGTTGGTTACTTTTACGTTTTAACACCCTGGACTCTGAAGCTCCGGTACACCATGTCTGAGTAAACGAAGAACATCCGGTGGGGTTGTCTCAGTTCAGGTGGAGCTGGTGGAGGACGGGCTGTTTCTTGTTGCTACAGACCTGAGCTGCTTCATCAGGTTAGTAAGGAGGATGAATCCTCATCTAGCTCATCTGCTATTGGGTCTCTTTAATATTCCAGCAAATATCCGTTTCCTAACTAAACAAACCGTTGGTTTTCTTTTTAAACAAGTTATGCTTTTTTTCCCAGCCCGCCCGCAGTGAAGTGCCTGAAGGCCCATTTTACAGCTTGGAACCAAACGGGGCCACTACTCTGTGTATTTTAAAATGCACTATAAGAGTTTTAAAGATGCATATGTTGCTTCTATAGCGCTGTGGTAACATACTTGCCTGTTCACAGATTATTTCTGTTTTTACCATTTTTCACTCTTATTTATCAATGAGGTAAAAAGCTGTTCAGACCAACTCGGCCCTGAGTTTAAAAATAGTTTGGTCAATTTCACGAGTCACACCGAGGACTGATCACTGTCAGACATGTAGAATAATTTAGAAATAATTTAAATAGAACCTGTCTGACAAATGAAGTAGGCTAAAACCTAAAACCTGTCGTGCTAAAACCTCAGAAAACAGCGCAAAGGCTCATCTCAGCGATAAATGTACTGGAGCCTCATGTACGAAAGAGTGCGCAGCTTTCATACAAGTATAAAAAAAGAATTTGGTAAACTTGCAGCGCACAAAAAAAAACATCAGATGTATGAAACTGTAGGTAGACGTGTCACCGCACACGTTGCCTTCATAAATCCCAATTTGGAGTGAATTCTGTGCAGCTTCATGACGTTTGGACCGCCCGGTCCCCGCCCATAAATACGGATGCAAAGTAGTATAAATAACCGGAAGTCACCCATCAAGGGTCCAAATAACCATGGCAACGGAGGCGGTAAGAAAGGCAAGAAAGAGGAGATGCACTGAATATGAAATACAGATCTCAGTGTCCGAGATGAAGGCCAAAAGCTCAAATTTATTTGGCAGCATTTCCCCCGGTATTAGTAATACATTTTAAAAACTGAGAGGCAGAAGGTTAAATAACGTTAACACGGTCGGAGCTGAATTACATCCATGGCCGGAATAAAACTTATTTAGCAATTTATGTGTCAAATCCAAACAGCGCCATCTAGCTTCTGCGTTGAGCTCAGTTATAGCTGAATATTCCTCCTATATTTCTATTAGGAAGACTATCCCCACACAAACAATGTGAAGTACTTTAAATCTTTAAAACCATTCAGGACGTCAGGATGACTGTTAAATCCCCGACCTGTCAGTCAGCTCCGGTTGAAAGGACCGCAGTGTAGGGAGAACCTGAACTGGTCCCAGCGACGCACGGTTCCTCCTGACACCAGACTTTTTAGGAATTAATCTGCTGATCCGGCACAGTTTTATTCTCAGTGAGAATGAAAGTACCCCTTAGATGATTCACATGCATTTTATGCTCCTCAGGGCTCAGACCGATGAAAGTTTTACAGTTTCCATCTGACTGAGGTTGTTTCCATCATTTTCTGAGGTGTGTTTTACGTTATTGTATGAAGCTAAATGTGATTCAGTTTCATCACATGAAAACTCAAACTCATGAAAAAACATCTGGTTTGGTGCTCCATGGTTTAAATCAAACCGATTCGAGTCATATTTCAGTGGATTTAGGTGAGTTTTAGTTCTCTGTAGTTTATTATTGGCAACTGAATAAGTTTTCGTGGCTACCGCACATTTTTACGCAGCGTTCATTTTTGTACATATCGAGTTGTGATTAAACCTTGCGGCACAAGTTTTTTGTGTGTAAGTACGCGTCGTGCATGAGGACCCTGGTGATCACCAGGACTTCAGGGAAATATTCTGTGGACTAAGACAGAAAAGTGGAACCTTGCAGAAGTTACATCTGCTGTAAACGTTTCACCATAAGAACATCAGGCCAGCAGTCAAACACGGTGGAGCTGTTTCACCTTAATAAATGAACATAGGGCTAAAATGACTCCTAGACGTTTTTGTATTAAATTGAAAAAAAACTGTTTTTGAAGAACTAAAACATTAAATGTGACAAGAAAGCTAAACCAGTAAGGAAGAAAATACTTGTTCACGGCAAAACTGGAAATGCCGTTTGTAACTATGTTTTTATACGGTTAGTTTGATATGACCATGACACAGAGCAGAGCCATGACGGCTACCGTAGGCCATAGTAAGGACCGGACTCCCAGTATGGCTTTATTTCTACCAGCTACCGAGTTAAAGAATCTGAGGTTTATTTTGGTTTTATTCTGAGTTTTACTGTTTACAAAAATAAACTGAAACTTACCAGCAGGGGGCAGTGTGGGACAAGCTGCAAAAGAAGAGACCAGCGT
The DNA here is from genome assembly GCA_036173005.1 of Crenichthys baileyi. Lineage (NCBI taxonomy): Eukaryota > Metazoa > Chordata > Actinopteri > Cyprinodontiformes > Goodeidae > Crenichthys > Crenichthys baileyi. Next base: position 766,139 of record JAHHUM010000581.1, on the reverse strand, counting down.
TAGAACTGATCTTATCTGCAGATTATCCAAAACTAAAAAGTAATTTCTATGAAACTGGAACAAAGGCATGATAAAGGCCACAACCCAACAATAGACACAAAGATATTCCATGTTTAAATCCAGAGTTCTGGTGGAGCTCCTTACCGCCCTCCTTGGTGCTGAAGGATGATCCGGGACGCTCCAGAAACAGGTTGGCTCCAGCTGGCAGGTTATCACAGATCATGTAGACCTCCTCGAGAAGACAGACCTCACAGTGGGAGGGCGGGGGGGAGAATGATGAGGAGGAGCACTGAGGAAGAGGAGCTAAGGTGTCTGGATCTCTGCTCCACAGATCTCCTTCATCGTTGTGGTCCCCGTGGAGCTGCGAGGCTCTCACAGCTTCTGGGTCAGTGGACTTAAAGCAGGTCAGGGTTTCCTTCCAAAACAGAAGAAATAACAGAAACTAAATGTCTTCAAAGTTTTAACGATTCAATAATAAATTAAACTTTTAAGAGCTGCGTATCAGAAAGTTTCTCTTAATTTGAATTCATGAAAAATATGACTAAAAACAAGTCGATTACTTTTCATTGACTAAGTTTCATCATGCACAGATTGACAACAACAAACAAATAAAGAAAATTCAAAAAATAATTAGATATTAACTGCATGAAATAATTAAATAACCTTTAAATACTTATTTCAACACTTAGTTAAAGCTTCCACCTTTAATAAATTAAACTGATATTATTAATCTGTTTTAATTAATTGCAGCTAGTGACCAGATTACAGCACAGGGTAACAGATGGAAAACATTTACACAGATAGAAGTGCTGTCAGTTCTGCTGGAAGATCATTTGTCCAACTGGAGGTATGTGCTTACCTTGTTCTCCAGGTGGGTGCTGCTTGTTCCCAGGCTGAGGCCGGGGGCCGTCTTAGAAAACCATAGAAGAAGAAGCAGAAGGTAACGGTCTCGTTTGGTCACCATGTCTGATCTCTATTAAACAACCCAGTCGCATTTAAACACCATACATGCAACTACTCTCGAACAACCCTCCTCCTCTGCTGATTCACTTAAAAACACCCCACATCGTGGGCTGCGTGGGTTTTAAATGAGAAAGAAACCCTCGGCCCCGCCCATCTCTGTCCTCGCAGTGGGGGATCTTCAGCTCGAAAATCCCCCCAAAGAGGAGCGAATTTCGAGACCATATCGCCAACATCTTCAGAGAAAAATACATCCTCGTTATTAACGTTTCAGTGCGCTCCTCTAGGCCTTCAGAAACCCCTTCAAATATCCTGATAACAACAAACCTGGATATTTTCTGTCTAAATGTCAGGAGGACGACTACCGAGAAGAAGGCTCTGTCTGTGTATTTCCGCCTCTGGAGGAAGCAGGCTGTGACGTCAGCACACGAACCCTTAAGCCTGTACATACCTTTCCTCTCTCAATCAGTCAACAATGTACAGATCTCATAAAGGTCCATAAATGCTCCACAAGAACAGATAAATAGGGCTTCCACAACAACATGACATTATTATTTTCCGGCATCTCTGATTTGGTAGTTCTGGTGCAGTGGGGAACCAGAACAATGAGGACCTCCCAGAAGTTTTACTCTAGAGTTCCTGTTCCGTATAAAGTGTGTTGGGCAGAAATGATTTGTTTTTGTCACCTGGAGTAGAACAAATGTATCTATTTCTGCAAATTATGTTATGCTTTTTACATCATATCCCACATATATTGCACAGATTTCTTAATTTCTGTGACGTAAATGTGCCTCAACAGAATAAGGACAAAAGAAAACCAACAGCTGTGTAAAATAATTTATTTATATTGAATAAGATTACATTAATATACCACTCCATAGTATAACAAGTGTGTGAAACTGTACAGGTTCTGCCTAATCTTTTTTATAAATTGTATTGTGTGTGAAATGGAGAGAATGAAACTGATCTACTCGTTTTACTTTTATAATATTGGCTAACATTACTCATCGATGTTAAGTATAAGCCTATGTTCACAGAATAAAAATTAAAAAACAAGTAAATTTCGGTCTGTTTGTCCGAATCTCATTTCAGTGTGATTCACGCATTCTGTCACTCTGGCGGAAGGATTTGGTTTCGGAACCAGAGTGTTCACAGGCACTGGTCGGAACCTTCGCGCTGCTGTTGAAAGAAGAGGGGAGATCACGTGTTTCTGACGTATTTCCGCCGCTAGAGGAGCTCCGTTGGGTCGTCTGCAGTCCTGGTTGAAGGTACATTTCGGCCCCCATCCAGAGGGGGCGCTGTTTAACTGAGGAGCTGAAGTATTTTCCCGCGAACTGATGTGTCTTACTTCAACTCACTTCGCGCGACTCTCTCACAGATGTTTGGTTTTTAATAAAAACAGAGAAGCATCCTGATCTCCTCCAGCATCAGGCAGAAGGACCGTGTTTCTCGTCCAGCTCTGAGCTCCGAGCCTCCAGCAGGATAAACAGGATGAAGTATTTCACCAGACTGAGAGTTAAACGGATCTATGAATGGCGTGGAGACCCTCTGGGCTTCAACAGGAAGCTCAAAACTCTGGAATATGGGTGAGAACTGATCAGGCCACTTTTTAATCACCAGTAGATTAGAGCACGATCAAACATTAATTTATTTCCGTTATTAAATTCAAAAAGTAATTTATGTAGATTAATGACACACACATTCTGCTAATTTCAAGGATTATATCGCCCAGCAGATAAACACCCCAAATTTTGTTTCTTGTTAAATTTTTATATTAGCTGAGACCAATAAATCATGATTTATTGGGGGGGGGGGTAAGCCTCTAAAGGTCATTGTTCCAGTATCCAAGTATAATAATGGAAAGTTCTGTGGAAGGATAAGTGCTGCCTTTCGAGGATTATGAAGGCAACGTTCACAAGCCAAATCCTGCCTGAAAATGAAATCTGCATCTCCACAAAGCTGGTCAGCAGAGGGAAGCAAAACGTTCAGTAAAATCTGGTAGACAGCTACCCTAAGTTTGGTCATGATGAAACCCAGTGGACCAGAGCCAGCAGATGACATGGCACCCCAAATCATCACTGACTGTGGAAACGTCACATTGGACGATCTCTTGGCTCAGGACTGGCTTAAACAGAAGGAATGTCGCCGTTGTGTTCTGGATACAGCCATGTATTGGGTCTTAATGTTCTGACTCTACCTGCTGACCACGGCTTGTGAAGCTCCCCTAAACCCTTAAACTGGCTTTGCTTTACCTTCCTTTCAAGGCTGCAGTTATTTCTGCAGCTTGTGCATATTTTTCTACCACATTTTTTCTTCCACTCAACTTTCCATGTAACATGTCTGCATACAGATACATGACTAACTGACTGTCAGGTCAGCAGTTTTCCCCATTTTATTTTGGACCACGGTGTGAACATAGCCTAATATTTGTGTATTAAAAATCTTTCTTATCAATGAAAAACTATGTTTTTATATAATTGTTTTTGTCTGTTCAGCTCGTTGGCCATCAGGGTGGAGGGTCTTCCTCAGACCACCATCATCAAAACGGGTCAGCACATCCTGATCGAGGGAGACGACAACGACAACCCGTACGTTGCCAGAGTGGTCCGGCTGTTTGCAGACGGTCAGTGTCAGAGATGGACAAATGTTTCCTGTTACAGGAATGATTACGGTGGCTTGCTGGGGACATTTTGGTAGATAATGCAACTATCTATACGTTAAAGTTATTCGCTTATTTGAACACTGCTGACTCTGGGTCAGTTTTGGGTTTGTTAGGAAGACTAAAAACATCCCGTTTTTACACAAGATTAAAGGCTGAAATGATTAAAAGCTCATCGATGATGAGTTCTATCAGAACAAACTGAACCGAGACCTGCTGCTGTTCCAGAGAGCGGGGAGCAGATGAAGGCCGTGGTTCAGTGGTTCGTTCGGGTTTCTGAAGTGCCTCCGAGCAAACTGAAGCTACTGGGCAGAGATCCTCACCCGCAGGAGATCTTCTTCTATGAGGGACGCAACTGTGACGACGAGGTGGACGCAGAGTCCATCCTGAGACCCGTGCAGGTGAGGTCTCCTCCAGGATTTATGTTTTTCCTCCATTTAAATATTGCGTTTCTCCCAAATCACTTAAAGTCCCCAAATTTTGCAGTTTTTAGTCTTTTATTCTAAATTAGCAAAACTCAACTAAACATGGGCGGTTAATACGAGAAATGAGAAGAGCAAAGAAATGACAGAAACATTAAAAAAAGAAAATAAAGGTGGAAGACGGTTTTCCAAAGATAAAGTTTGCTTTGAGGAAATTCATCTTTTCCAGTACAAACAAACTTTCTTGAAGGGTTTCTTTGTTTTCCCTCTTTTTGTTTTTTAAAGTAAGCACACATGAAAATACGAAGCTTCATTATTCGTCTGTAAATAGGATATTTACTAAATGCATTGTTTGTATCGTTGTTGTTTTTAAAGACTGAAGAAATTCGCGTTAAAAAATGTTTATAGACAGAAAAAAGTCACAAAATAATTTGTCTTATCTATCTATCTATCTGTATTTTAAATTCTCATTATTATTATTATGCCTAGTTTTACTAATATTGTGTGATTTTTACATGGGAACCGTCGCTATTTAGTTTATTCCTGCTGATCATATTCAACATTTGTTGAAATAATTTTTATTACCTCAGATTTTCTTTGCATCTCTCCAGAAATGTTTCAGTCTTTGAGGAGGAGCTACCTGGAGGTTGCTCAGTTTCTCCTCGGTGAGGGTGTTGCATTGACCTACTGACCCCTGAAGCCCCTCCCCTTTCTCTACAGGTGAAACACCTGGACACCGCCGCTCCGTTCCCCGAATCTGAAGACAAGGAAACTCTCTACGTGAAGCTCTCCTGGGACTCGAGGAACTTCAGGGATGTGGATTCATCTCTGGTGGAGTCCGCGCCTCCTCGTCCTCCTAACCCCTCCCTCCCTCCGTCTCCCCCACGCTGCCCCCCTGCTGCCACCCCTGCCTCCAGGGGCCCGGGGCGGCGTGCCCTCCCCACCCCGGACCCCGCAGTCATGCGCAGGGCGGCGTTGGGCGACGTCCGATACAGCAGAGGCACGGCGAGCGCCGGTAAGGCCACCACTGAGGCGGAGTCTCTTCACTCTGTGACCAAACTGTCGTCTTCAAAATGCCTCAGCGCCAAGAGGAGGAACGCCACTGAGAGGACGCCGGGTGTTCGCAAGAAGCTGCAGCTCTGCAGTGAGTCATCTTCATTTGTTTTCAACAACAGGAAGTAAAAACAGACAATCACCGAACGTTGTCCCCTCAGGTCCGGACGAGACAGCGGTGCTCAGAGAAGACGTCCTGAACCGGCTGCTGGAGGAGGAGCTGGAGTCAGCCGGGGCGCAGGCTCAGAGGCTGGCCTCCTCCCCCCCTCGGTCCCCCATCCTCACGCATAGCCTCACCCCTCTAAGGAGGACCAACAGGAACCTCAGCTCTGACCACAGCATCCACCTGAATCCATCCGCCATCAGCTGCCGCAACCAGTCCCTGAGCGAGGCGGACAGTCCTCCATCCCCGGCCGGGGACGACTCCAGTAGGTCAGAGAGCACGTTGTGGACCTGCAGAACCACATTTAACACAAATCAGACCTTTAAAGCCAAACATTTTCACTTTTAAATGATCTCCAGTTAAATCCCAGTTTAAAGGTCTGTTGGGACGGACGGGGGACAAAATCAGCAACTATGCAGCTTAATAAACCAGTAAAAATCTAGAAGAAGCAGCAAAACTGTGGTGATGTCATCAATGGTCAAATGAGAAGAAACGGTCGCCATAGTAACAAAGAAGCTCAGTTTAGATTTGGTTTTATTCTGGGTTTGGTGTGTTTTAAAGATTTTCTAGTTTAAAGCAAACTGGTGTAAAACCAGCATGGAATCACGAGACAAACTGGTGCCTCTCCAGTCCTCAGCCCGGCGAGGAGCTGGAGGCGCATCTGCTGAACGGAGCAGCTGAGACTCCCAGGAGAAGAAGAAGAGAAACTCCGAGGGGAAACTACGCCACCAGGAAGGAGACGTGAGTCGGACACTGAACGCCTCATTGGGTTGTGTTTACTTCACCCGGTAACGGTGCGAACCTTCAGCACCGGAGCAGAGGCCTTCAGTTTGTTGTGGTTGGGATGTTCACGCTGAGGCTGCTGGGAGTTTGACTCCTGAGTCACGCTGTTGTGGGTTTTCTGTCTGTGTTTGTGGTTCTGCATAGGAGACTGAATCATCCTTATAATCTGAGGCGGTTCTGAGTTTTTAACATAAATGATCTGATGTTTAATCCTCTGTTTTCCAGCAGAACCACCACACCCTCCAGAAGAAAGGAAGCACAGCCTGGGAAGGAACCAGTTCTGGCTGTTCTGTGAGTACAAACATCAGGGGCTTTCATTTCACGCTGCAAACAGAAAATCTATGGGAAGAAAATGATGCCATCAGAACCTGAATTTGAATTGGTCAGACTGAATCTGTCATTTGAAATGAAATGCATTGATTTAAAAATGAATTTCTCAACACTGAACCTGAATTTAATGGTTTAAAACTTTGCTTTGAAAATTGCTTTGTATTATAAATTCAGTTTACTTTTACTTTAAGGTCTATAATTCAATTTTAGCTCCTAAATTCAGTTTTTTTGTGTCACACATCCGGGTTCTTGAAGCCAGAGATGAATCAAACACAGATTTACTAATTTACGGTGTCATTCACTATTAATGTGTCCAAATTCAGGGGCTGCATCCTTTGAAGGTCGCGTTTGTAGGTCGATGACGTCATGGTGAGGCGTCATACGCCATTTGTTTCCATGACGCTTCTTACAGACGCTCATTTGACTTGCTGATTAACATCCGCCAAGCTCATGTAGCGGCACTGCTGCAGCTCAACATGCCGTAAAGGAAGTTTAACCTGATGAAACGTAAATGGATGAATCTGTGTTTGATTTTTGGACCGTCATCCTGCTCAGACACTGACGACCCATCTTAGTTGTCTGCCCCCCCCCCCACACACACATTTCTGTAATGAAAACACCTTTTTTGGCTTTGATGCAATATTCTAAGAAACTGTATTTTAGGTTTTTAAAGTCGCTCTAGGCCAGAATCTTCATAATTAATAGAAATGCTTAAATCAGTTTCTATTGGGATAACTGCTATAAATCAATTTTGGGTTCTGTGATAGATTTCCGCCTGGTTCTGGTTGCTTTATAAAAGCTTCGACCCATCGGGTGTATCTGTTCCTTCTTCAGAGCCGAGGAGGAGAACGAAGGCTCCCCGACGCTGCCGGTCGCCGCCACCAGGAGCTCCAAGAGGAAGTCGGCTCTGATGGTGTCGTCTCGGATCAAGAAGCAGCTGTGAGTGCTGACCCATCCAGAACTTGAACCTTCCACCTCGATCCTTTGTTAGTCTGTCTGTAATCAGCAGAACCTGAGTTACAGGAGATTATTTTCTTAGATGAACCAGATCAAACCTTTTGGATGAAATGAAACCGGATTATTCGTCTGTCTTGTTTTGTTCTGCTGGGTTTTTCATCCTCAGAGATGGAGTTTCTGCTGGTTAATCTTTGCTCCACCAACATCTGAGGCATGAAGAACCTGATTGGACCTTTCAACACATGAAGCTTCATGTTAGCGTTTTTGTTTCTGATGTTTTTCCCTCCAGGAATCTTCTAGATGTCCAGGAAGACCTGAACTCTGATGACGATGACGAGTTCATTCCATCCAAGAAGGAGCTGCAGAGCAGCAGCGAGGAGGAGGAGGAGGATGAAGATGTTGAGGAAGAGGAAGAGGAGGAGAATGGGCCGGGTAGTGATGATGAGGTGGTGGCGAAGAAGAGCCGCCGCTCTTCATCCTCAGCGGGGTCTCGTACTCCTCGCTCGAAGCAGAAAACCTGCTCCTCAGCCCGAACGCCGAGGAAGACTCCGAGGAAGGTCAGGGTCGCAATGGAGACGACGGCTAAAGTAAGTCTCAATGAAACGCACTCACCTCCTCCGTTCTGTCTCTGCAGACCACCCCGAGTACGCCGCGGACCCCCCGCCACGCCACGCCCAGCATCCCCAGCAGGTCACAGCCAGCCCGACGGCCCGCCAATGTTCTGGAAGAGGCCAGAACCAGGTGAGAACCAGAACCGCAGGCTGCACAGCTCACACCGTGTTAGATTCCCATCAGAACCAGTCCCTCAAATAACATCTGGAAACTGGAGGAACGTGTTGGAGGAACTGGAGTCATGTGTTCTGCAGGTAAAAACGCTCCGATGCTCCGTGGGCTGATTTTCTGCATCAGTTTCCAGCAGAAATCCTGTAACTCAACAGTTCTGCTGGGTCCAGGTGAGAAGGTTCAAACCGCTCTGTCCTCAACTGAAACCAGCCGAGGTGATCCTAAAATAAACATCTCTGTGGTACGCTTGGCTTTTAGCATTCAGGTCCAATGGAAAGTTTGAGATTTCTGCGAACAAGATTAAGATTCAAGAAAAGAGTCTAAAAACCAGCTGGTTGCTCTGGTTTGAGTCTAGAAACCTGCAGATAAATGATGTTTTAATAAAACACTTCCTGCGCAGGTTCTCTCTGGGTACTCCGCCTGTTTGGTTAATTGTTTTCTCTAAATGAAGGCACCAGCCCATCTCCAACAGATCATTTAACCCAGGCATCGATGGATGGTTGCACTGCGTGGGACTAATCATCGAACTTTATTTATTGAGTTCATCTCCTACACGCTGTAACATCTCCATGTTCCTCACCAGGCTGCACGTGTCCTCGGTGCCGGAGTCTCTGCCCTGCAGGGAGCAGGAGTTTCAGGACATCTACAGCTTCGTGGAGAGCAAGATCATGGACGGCACGGGAGGGTGAGGATGATCCCGACTCAGACATGCAGCTGATAGAGCCTGAAAAGTTCCATTCGATCCTTTTATTGTCATGATAGATTACATTTCGTTCAGAGCATTCATGCAATGCAAAGCCAGTGAGTTCCAAAATGGAGCCTTCTCCAAGTCCCAGTAACACCCACTGTAAAATTAGCAGAATAATATACAATGAATCATTCGGTGCATTCGGTCATTCAATGAACTGATACTGCAGCATATTGAGGGCATATCAACACAGAGAGAGCAGTTATTTGAGGGATGTTTTGATTTATGCAGTCCGGTTTGCAACTATTGTAGTAGTGAGGTATGGTGAGCCGGGTGGCGTCTATCAGGCATGATGTTGGGCATTCTCCATAGATGGTGGGTGGTGTTGATGGCCCTGATCTCTGGAAGAGTGGACCCAGTGATCTTCCCTGCTGTTTGGAGTGCTTGCTGATCAGCCTTAGTGCAGCTGGAGAAGCAGAAGTTAAAACAACTGATGACCATCAGCTGCTTTGGGATGTGGGTGCTCCTCATCTTCCTCAGGTAGTACAGGCGTTGCTGTGCTTTCCCCGCTGCTGAGGAAGGTTTAATGTTCTGAGACCGGTCCTTCTCTGATATGGTTCCTCCCAGGTATTTAAAGGTAGACACTCGTCTCCACCACCTCACTGCCAATGAAGGGTGGAGAGTGGTTTCTAGATTTCTTCTAGATGTTCAGAACCAGCTGCTAAACTTCGTTTTCTTTGACAGTTTGTCTCCGTTTGCTGTTGCAACTAAAAGTTTTTATTTGGACTTTGGACTAGTTTCAAAGTTCTGCCTTTTCTGCTGCAGTTTTGCCCACTGTCACTAGGGGGAGCTCTAACCCCGTCTTTCAGGCTGATAAGTAACCCCTACCTGTGGCTGTCTCAGGTGCATGTACATCTCCGGCGTGCCGGGGACGGGGAAGACCGCCACGGTCCACGAGGTGATGCGCTGCCTGCAGCACGCCGCCGACGTGGAGGAGATCCCGGCGTTCCGGTTCTGTGAGATCAACGGGATGAAGATGACGGACCCTCATCAGGCGTATGTTCAGATCCTGCAGGTGAGTGGATGCAGCAGGTTAATAAACTAACTAGTTCACTAACCTGTTTAACTACCGGTTTAAAATAGACCTGCTTTTATGTTTCTCTGGTTTTTACCTGCATTATTTGGGAAACAAGGGATCCAAATTTCAGAAACTTTGTTTTGTTTCATTTTTTTTTTTTTTGTCACGGGAACTTGGGTTCTTTAGGCTCGGCCCAGTAAAAAGCCCCGTCTCCTTCAGCTTCTTAGATTAGATCCCAGGCTCTTCCAACCTTTGATTGTTTTCCTAATTTTTATAATTTGGGGAGAAAAAATAAAATTAGTTTTTTTTTCCCAGACTTCCAGAATCTAAAAGATAAAAATAAAGTGTTTACATTATTCTGTATGTATTTGCTGCATCAGACTTCAGTTTCGGTCCAACTCCTTGACCAGATGTTTAACGAGCCATTTCACCGCCTTATTGGCCTCTAGACGCTCCTGCAGAGGAACATCAGCAGGTTCTCTTCATTCTTCGTCTGATTGGGTTCAGTCTTGCTGCAAAGTCGTCACCTCCCAGATTGATCCACAGCTTTTATTATTGATGTGATTTATTGATCTGGTCTGTCTCATGTAACAACGAGGTTGAGCTGCACAATATATCGTCATGGCAACATCAGTGTGCGCTAAACTGCAGTCTGTGTTTGACTGTTAGTGGGATGTTCTGTTTCTGAGACGCTGAACGTTTTACACCAGACGTAACGGGACACACGCCTTGAGGTCTTCAGGATCATCAAGATGTTTTTGGGGTAAATGTGAGACGGGCCTTTGTGTCCTTTTGGGTCAGCAGTGGTTCTGGACTTGGAACTCTCCCATGAAGGCCATCTTATCCTAGTCTCTTTCTGATTGTTGAATCATGACCTCTGACCTTAACTGAGGCAGTGAGGCCTGCAGAGCTTTAGATGTTGTTCTGGGTTCCTCTGTGACCTCCTGGATGAGACGTCGATGTTCTGTTGGAGTGTTCTGGTTGACCGGTCTCTCCTGGCAAGGTTCCCCACTGCTGCAGATTTTCTCCAGTTGTGGATTACGTCTCTTACTGTGGTTCGCTCGGGTCCAAAACTCAAAGAAAAGTCTTTGCTTACAGACTGATAGACGTCAGTTTGTTTTTCTTCTGTTTTTGAATTTATTTTATAGATGGTGTGATGCTTTTGGAGATATTTCAGCCATCAGAGAGGTTCTGTTTGAATTATTTACTACATCTGCAGGTCCGGTTATAATCCGCTGAGTTTGGCTTTCTAAAAAATATGATTTATTGACAATTAATTCATGATTTAACAAAGGATCAGGTTGGTTTGGGTAGCTTAATGAATGAAATCATTGTTAATAATGTTATCTTTATCCTATATTAAAAGTTGTTTTAATAATCTGAAACATGTAAATCGGCCAAAAAAAAACAAAAACTGAAGGTATTTTTCCTGAAACTTGTGAGGATGATTCTGATTAACTGGCGATCTGGTACCGGTGGGTTGAGTGATACGGGCCTGGGTAGAACCTGGAGCTGCAGCACGGTGTCAAACTGTTGCAACAAATCGGGTCAGACCGCCACCACTGGTCCTGTTTTAGTGGATTTGTCAGACTGCGTTACTGTGGAAAAAATATCTTGGAAGTTCACTTCCTCTTTGTGCAAAAACATCATTTTAGTCATTATTTCTCTGATTACATAACATCTCTTTTAACTATTTAAATGTGCTGATGATGGGTGGATGTAAAGTTCTGCCTCCTGTTGGTGGTTCTATCTGCAGGAGCTGACGGGTCAGAAGGCCACGGCCGACCACGCTGCGGCGCTGCTGGAGAAAAGGTTCAGCAATCCGGCGCCGAGGAAGGAGACGACCGTGCTGCTGGTGGACGAAGTAAGAAAAGCAGCGTTGGCGTTTAATGCTCAGAAGAACCACTGTTTACCAAACACGTGGTGGTGGTTCTGATCCTGAGACTAATGCAGCTGTTTTATTTCTGTGATTAAAACTAACCTTGAACTTTAGGTTCTGGGTTGAAGCCCACCAGCTGGAACCTCCAAATATGGTCCAACAACGGGTTAAAACAAAACGTGACAGAGTTTAATAACATCACAGCTCTGAGTCAAACCCCGGTCGTCTGATTATTTTCCAGAACCCGAGCACGTTTCCTGTTACCATCTTGAGTTCATAGAAAGCCCCTGAGATTTGTTGGCTTGAGGTTCCTGTTGGTTTGAGGTTCCTGTTCCAGTAACACCGAGGCGGATCAGTGTGGTTTCCGGGGCTTTCAAAGTTGGCTGCATTTAATTCATGTTGAGTCAGAACTGATGTTTTAGCAGTAAAGCAAACGAAGCCAGTCCTGTGATCTGTACCTGAGTCAGGGTAGATGTTTCAATCAGGCAGCCTGAGCAGAAAGGTTCCAGAAAACAGACTGAATACAAAACCTCCTCATGACTGTAAAGCACGGTGGTGGAGGGTTGATGATTTGGTCTCGATTTACAGCCACAGCACTCGAGCACCTCGCTGTCCATGAGTCAACCTTGACCTCCTCTGACTACCAAACTAATCTAGAAAATTTGTTTCCAAAAGTATTCACACCCCTGGCAGATTTAGGTTGGAATAAATCTTCACCATCATGATTCTTCTGAGTGGAAGTAATGGGGAGCTTTGGAGCGACCCGGCCATAGTCCGGACTTGTATCTGATAGAGAACCTGTGAGTGGAGCTATAGATTAGGGTGATGGATAGGAGGCCTACCAACTAGAGATGCACCGATATGAAAATTTGGGCCAATGTTTATGTCCGATACTAATGTTGCTGTTATGGCCGATAACTGACAATGACCAAACAGATACCACATGACCACCTCCTCCTCCAGTAACACATAAACGGCAACAAGATGAAAATAAACATCGGCCCAGTTTTACTTACTGGACAGATTTATTAAAAATGACTAACATCGGCCGATACCGATGTAACGCAGATCAGTGGTGCATCCCTCCCTCCAACCTCAAAGCAGAAACGTGCAGAAAGCATCTCAGCAGATGAGTTTGATTGATGTAATTCCAATAAAAACTTCTCCATCGATCATTGAGGAAGGTATAAATAAATACATGTAACAACTTGATGTATTTTTTAATAAATTATACTTTGTTTTATTATCTTTTGAGAGATTCCAGGGGTATGATTAATTTGGGTCTTCTCTCTAGATGGTGGAGTGTATGTTTTGTTAGTTTTATAGTTCTAAACAAGTATTTTACTCATTTACTTTCCTCGTAGTTTGATCTGAATTGGATTGTCTTCTGCACCTCTGTGGTTCTGTTCTGCTCTGATTCTCTTCGGGTGAAACTAGTTCTGGACACCTACGCCGATGCTACAAGTTTCACATGTCGAAACTAGCAGCCGATCGCATCAAACTATTTAAACATAACCCAACTAATTCAACAAAAAAGCCACGTTTAATGAACACGGCCGTCCCAGAACTATTCAACCCGTTCATGACCAGCATCTCTGGTGCTCAGTGGAGCTTCTGCTGCAGACTTGATTCACAGCCGGTCACCAGCTTCTGGCTGAATACAAATGCATGCCACACTTTTCAGATTTTAGTTGTATAAAAATACTTTTTAAAGCCACTGAATGTTGACCTCGAAGCTCCGCTGTGATGGAAACTTCCAAATGTTTGTAGGATTAAAATGTTTTCCAGACATCTTATTAAAATCAGCCGTGGGCTCAATCTGCAGGCTGATTGGCTGGTTCATTTCCACAACATGCACAGCGTCTTCAGACTGTTTGTCTCTGCAGTTGGACCTGCTGTGGACCAGGAAGCAGAATGTGATGTACAACCTGTTCGACTGGCCGACGCGCCGCCACGCCCGCCTGGTGGTGCTGACCATCGCCAACACCATGGACCTGCCGGAGAGGATCATGATCAACAGAGTGGCCAGCAGGCTGGTGAGGATATACGAGTCTCTAATGACAGAGGCACAGAGCAGACTGGGGTGGGGGGGTGACATCAAGACCCACTGATCCACAATGTGTAGCAGAACTGTTAGCATGAATGCTCCTCCACAGGCAGCCGGATCATTTTACTATGATCCGTTAAGAAAAATCCACAAACATAACAAACCTTCTGCACTGATTTATGCACAAAATGTCAACAAAAACATTTTAATTCCAACGGTTTGAGGCATCAGGAACCTGAAGGCTTAAATCAACGTAAACTAAACCAAACCTCAGAAACCTTGTGTGGAAAAAAACTGCATCGAATAGGATTTACGAAGGAATGTAGCTGCAAGGTGCTGCTGATAAAGAGTTTAGGCAGTTAACACGATGCCAAGACGGAAAGACATCAGCAATCAGCTTAGAAATGTAAGTCTTGCTGCCCATCGATCTGAGAAGGGCTGTCAGACCGTTCCTAAACTATCCATTGTTTCACAGAGAAGAACAAATAGAAAATGGCTGCTAATCTTCCCAGGAGTGGACGTCCCAGCAAATTCACCCCAACGTCAGAGCGTGAAGTGCACAGACAAATGAGGGGAAAAACCCAGGAGCTCCATCTCAGGCTCTACTGGCTTCAGTTAGCAGGTTAAATGTTAGAGTTCATGACGGGACCTTCAGGAGAAACACTCTACTGTATGAAGTAGGAATGTATGACAACCTGTGAGATCCCAGAACTTAAATGTTACTTGATGTTTCCGGAAACGTCCAGGTTGCTTCCAGGCGATGGTAACCTGGTTTCTGGGGGGGGTTTAGGGTTTTAAATTTTTCCAAAGCTACCGAATTGGGGCCCGGACCCCACTTTTGGTTTTTCAAGTAAAAATTTTTGAAAAGAAGCCCCCACGTCTGAACCAAAGTTTTGGTTTTTTTGGGTTTAATGGCCAAGCCGGGAAAACAATAATCAGCCCCCTTTATACTAAAAATTCATTAGGCAGAGTGGTGGCTGGGTGATGATGTGGGCTTGCTGTGCAGCCCAGGACCTGGGTGCCGGGCAGGAACTGCTTTGTAGCAGAAGTTTGTGGGGTTTATTTTTTAACCCGGGAGTCGTCGTCGTCTCTTCCCCTTATCCGGAAACCCGGTCGGGGGGGGCCCGGGAAAAACCCAGCAGAGACCCCCAGACGTTTCCCCCCCTCCCCAGACCCCCTCCCCCTCCTTCGGGGGAGCCCAAGGGTTCCCAGGCCGCCAGAGACTAGTCCCTCCAGCGTGTCCTGAGCCTCCTCCCAGTGGCGTCCTAAAAACCCCCCGAGGAAGGGTCCAGGAAGCATTGGTATAGATCCCCAGCCCCTCAATTGCTCCTCTCGATGTGGGAGGAGCAGCGGCTCTACTCGACCCCCTCCCAAGGGCCGGGCTCCTCACCCTATCTCAAAGGGGAGTCCCCGGCCACCCTACGGAGGAAGCTCTTTCAGCGCTTGTATGGGGGATCCGTTTTTTCGGTCATGCCCCAAAATTTCATGGCCAATGAGGTGGGAACTAGCCGACCGGAAAATCGGAGCTTCGCTTTTGGGGGCTCGCTCTCTCAAAACCACAACGGACCGGCACAGGGGCCCCATTACTGGGCAGCCGCACCGACCCGTCTGTCGCCCCCGCTCCATTTTTCCCCTCCTCGTGAACAAGACCCGAGATACTTGAACTCCTCCACTGGGGGCAGGAACTCCCTCCAACCGAAGAGGAAAGCCAAACCCTTTTTCTGATTTAATCCCTTTGTCAGATTGGGAGCTGATTTCACCCAGCCGTTCACACTGGGCTGCAAACCCCGCCCCAGCGCAGTGTGGGTTTTTGGCTGAGGGGCCCGCGGACCACGTCTCCAAAAAGAAGAACGAAATACTGGTCCCCAAAACCAGACCCCCCCCGGGCCCCTTTGGGGCTGCGTCTAAAATCCTGTCCCTAAAAGTTATGAACAAGACCGGTGACAAAGGGGGCCCCCGCCCGGGTACAACAACCCGGGACAGGTCCGATTTTGTACCGGAAGCGGACCCAAAATCCTGCTCCGCCCCTTTTCAGGGACCGGTGGCCCCTAATAAAGGGGCCCCCATTTCCTATTTTTCCCCGAAGCACCCCCCCAAGGGTTTACGAGGGCAAGTCGAATGCCTTCTCCCCGGGGCCACAAAACACAGTGAACCGGTTTTGGGGGAATCCCATAGCCCCGAGTACCCTGTAAGGGTTAAGCTGGTTCCCCGTGTTCCCGGCCGGGGCGAAAAAACCCAGCTCCTCCTGAAACCGAGGTTCTATATCGCCGGGGACTCTCCCTCCAAAACCCTGGCGAGGCCTTACCAGGGAGGGTGAGGAGTGTGATCCCCTGATTCCCCCTTCTTTTTAAGGGGGACCACCACCCCGGTCCCGCCTTTCCCAAGGCCTGGGCCCCAACCGCCATGCAATGTTGAAGAGGCGTGTCCCGACAGCCCCAAAAACATCCAGAGTTTTGGGTCTCGAGCGGATCTCATCCACCCCCGAAGCCTTGCCACCCGCGGAGCTTTTTAACCACCCGGGATTCAGCCGGGTGATGAAAAGAGTCCAACCCGAGTCCCCCGCCTCTGTTTCCACCAGGGAATGCGTGATGGCAGGATTGGGGGGATCCTGAAGTATCCCCCCCCCGCCCCTAATGTCCCACAAGCCCAAAACCCCAGCCGAGGACTCCTTCTTTAGCTTGACAGCATCCCTTACGCCCGGGGTCCACCACCGGTTCTGGGGTTGCCACCGCCAGGCACCACAGACCTTACGGCCCCGCTACGGGCGCACATCACAATGATGCGGAGAACATGGCCACTCGGCTCTGTCTCCAACATCCCCCGGAATCGGTCAAGGCCTTTTCCCCGGGGTGGGGGTTGAAACATCCCCCGGGCCAGGGTCCGCCCGGGGTTCCCAGCAGACCCCACATGCGCTTGGGGTGGAAAAAAAGTTTTTCCGGCCCCTTTCTCCCCTCCACGGATCCAACTTACCACCAGGTGGTGATCAGTGGGCAGCTCAGCCCCTCTCTTCACCCTTTTCCAAAACCTGCATCCGAAGGTCCCCGATGATACGACAACAAAAGTCGATCATTGACCTCCTCCTAGGGGGTCCTGGGGGCCAAAATGCACTGATGGACACCCTTTTTGCTTGAAAATGGTGTTTTATTTGGACAATCCGTGACTAGCACGAAGTTTCCCAAAAACAAAACACCAAAATCGGATTTAGATCGGGGGGGCCCTTTCCCATCACCTTTTTCCAGGGGTTAAATGTCATTTTTCCCACGTGGGCCCTTTTAAGTTTCCCCCCAAAAAAATGGGAGTCCCGGGGGGGGGAAAAAATCCCCGCACCCCCACAAGGGGCCCCAAGAAAGGGCCGGGGACTCCCCCACTCCCGCTCGGGCCCGTAGGCCCCAAAAGACAGTTCCCCAAAACCTATCCCCGACCCAAAGGGACCGGGGGAAACCCCAACACAAACGGCTGAGCTGGGGGGAACAATCAAACCCCACCGGCCCCCGCCTCCCCCTTGGGCCACTCCAGATTAAAGAGAGTCCAGCCCCCTAAGGGAAAGGGGGTTCCAGAGCCCCCTGTGCGTGGGGGGCGAGCCCGACTATTTCTAGTGGGATTCTCTCAACCCCCCCGCACAAGCTCAGGCTCCTTCCCCCCCAGCGGGGTTAACATTCCACGTCCCTAGACCGCCAAAGGCATCCGGGGATCGGCCCCCTGAGGTCCCCCCTTTCCCGTGCCAAAACCCAATCCTTTTTGGGGAAAACCCGGTTCCCTCACGGTTTTCCCCCTTTTGAAAAGGGGGGGGGGGGGCCCACTGGGGGAGGGGGCCCTCCGGCCGGGTTTTTTTCTGGGGTTTGGGGTTGGGGGGCCCCCCGGCCCCGGGGGTTTTCCCCCCCGCGATTTTGGGTGAAAAAACCCGGCCCCAACCCCAAGGGGGCCCCTTTTCCCGCCCGAGCCCCCGGAACCCAGGCCCTTCCCCCGGGGGTTGGGGGCCCCCCGGGCTCCGCCGAAACCTTTGAAGGGGGTCACTTTGGCCTTTCGATATTTTTTGTCCTCATAAAAGGATTTTTGGGAACCCTCTTGTCTGACCCTCCCCTTTAGACCCTGTTTGCCATGGGAGACCTCCCGGGGGCTTTTAAACCCCCAACAAAAATACCCCTCTAGGATCATTTAAACACTAAAACCCCCCCAACATTAAGGGGCCTTCGGGAGGGGCTTTTCAAATTTTTTCCAAAATTTATTTATTTTTGGTGTTTCTCTCTGGAAGCTGCAAGAAGTCCTTTATTGAAGGTGGATTCATATGTTTTCATGCTTTTAGCTCAAAAGTTTCAACAAGGGAAAGGGGTTTAAAAAAACGCAAAAAATATTAAAATCCCCTTTGGGCCCCATCCTCCCCCAGAAACCCCCGTAAGGGGAAGAAGACGCTACTAATTGGTTTGCTTGGATAGACGTCAGTCTGGTTTTAAAATGACTAAAAAATGAAATTCTTTGTTTTCACTTAAGCTTCAAAATTTCCAAACCTTTTTTTACGAATATTTTTGACACGTTTTTAATTTTGTCTAAAACTTTTAAATTTCCAAAAAACTCTAAAAAAATAAAAAAATTTTGTCTTTTTTTCACTGGGAATTTGATAAAAAAAGGTTTCCTTGACTGGTCCGGATGTCCCCGGGTCGACCCCGGATGTCCTTCCCCCGAACCTTCGCGCTGCAGCAGATATCACGTCTGCCTGAACAAGGGGAGGCCTTCGGGAGGACCTCTGCAGCTGGTTTAGAAGGTTTAAATTCCCCCCCCCGAACCTGTTTCTGATCCCCTCCTGCTGTCAGAACCGGATCGCTCAGCATTCCTCTGCTCTCCTCCGGCAGGTGGCGGCTCTGTCCGGCGACGCTCGCCGGTGTTTGGACATCTGTCGGAGAGCGACGGAGATCTGCGAGCACTCGGCCGCCGACCTGTCCGCGGCGGGATTGGTGGGGATGAGTCACGTGATGGAGGCGCTGAACGAGATGTTCTCCTCGGCGTACATCACCGCCATCAAGTGAGCTTCTCACCGTCCTGATTGGTCGGAGGAGTTTGTGTGAGCAGGTCACGGATTGACGTGTGTTTTCAGGTGCGCGTCAACGCAGGAGCAGCTCTTCCTGCGAGCCGTCATCGCAGAGTTCCGGAGGCTGGGATTGGAGGAGGCCACCTTCCAACAGGTGAGGCGGGAAACGGGTGGGGAGGAATCTGTGCAGAAGTCTTAAACCAGTTAAACTTCATGCATTTAAAGGGGACGTATCATGCTTTTAAATCCCTCCTTTTCTTATTTAAATCATTCAGATGCGGTCTGTGTAAAGTGGAACTGCAATGCTTTGGTTTGAATCTGTCATTATTTTAGCTCCTCAGGCGTTCATTTTACCCATTTTTTAAGCTTCCTATTTGACCTCGTTTTGCTGCGGTCTCTTTAAATGCAGATGAGGCTCTTCACACCCGTTCCCCCTCCAGGCTGGAGCCTGCCACTCCACCCTGTAATCTGTTATCCCATTACTAATGATACTGACAATATTTTTACACAAACTACATGTAAGATACCTTTTAAAATGTTAATGCTACCACAAATCGAATGAATACAACTTTTAAACAAGACTACACTGCTCAATAAAATAAATGGAACGCTTAAACAACACAACATAACTCCAAGTAAATCAAACTTCTGTGAAATCAAACTGTCCACTTAGGAAGCAACACTGATTGACAATCAGTTTCACCTGCTGTTGTACAAATGAAATAGACAACAGGGGGAAATCTTTGGCGATTAGCAAGACACACTCAGTAAAGGAGTGGTTCTGAAGGTGGGGACCACAGACCACTTCTCAGTACCTATGCTTTCTGGCTGATGTTTTGGTCACTTTTGAATGTTGGTGGTGCTTTCACACTCGTGGTAGCATGAGACGGACTCTACAACCCACACAAGTGGCTCAGGTAGTGCAGCTCATCCAGGATGGCACATCAATGCGAGCTGTGGCAAGAAGGTTTGCTGTGTCTGTCAGCGTAGTGTCCAGAGCCTGGAGGCGCTACCAGGAGACAGGCGAGTACACCAGGAGACATGGAGGAGGCTGTAGGAGGGCAACAACCCAGCAGCAGGACCGCTACCTCCGCCTTTGTGCAAGGAGGAACAGGAGGAGCACTGCCAGAACCCTGCAAAATGACCTCCAGCAGGCCACAAATGTGCATGTGTCTGCACAAACGATTAGAAAGCGACTCCATGAGGATGGTATGAGGGCCCGACATCCACAAATGGGGGTTGTGCTCACAGCCCAACACCGTGCAGGACGCTTGGCATCTGCCAGAGAACACCAGGATCGGAAAATTCGCCACTGGCGCCCTGTGATCTTCACAGATGAAAGCAGGTTCACACTGAGCACATGTGACAGACGTGACAGAGTCTGGAGACACCGTGGAGAGCGATCTGCTGCCTGCAACATCCTTCAGCATGACCGGTTTGGCAGTGGGTCAGTAATGGTGTGGGGTGGCATTTCTTTGGAGGGCTGCACGGCCCTCCATATGCTTCCCAGAGGTAATCTGACTACCATTAGGTACCGAGATGAGATCCTCAGACCCCTTGTGAGACCATATGCTGGTGCGGTTGGCCCTGGGTTCCTCCTAATGCAGGACAATGCTAGCGTTGTAGGGAGGTCATACAGGCACGTGGAGGCCACACACAATACTTAGCCTCATTTTGACTTGTTTTAAGGACATTACATCAAAGTTGGATCAGCCTGTAGTGTGTTTTTCCACTTTAATTTTGAGTGTGACTCCAAATTCAGGCCTCCATTGGTTAATAAATTTGATATCCATTGATGATTTTTATGTGATTTTGTTGTCAGCACATTCAACTTTGTACAGAACAAAGTGGAGTCCAACACACACCGAGAAGATTGAGTTCTTGCTTTGATTGTTCAGCAGCAGCCCCACAAGATGTGTCGGGCGACGCGGCAGAAAGCTTTCTCTCGATCCAAAAAACGTGTACCGGACCAAACTCTTTGGACCCCTCTCAGCAGTTCTGTGAGAGTAAAGATCTGGTCCACTGTTGTATGACCAGAACAAAGGAACTGCTCCTCTTGAATCCAAGGTTCTCCAACCAGTCTGAGCCTTCTTTCCTGCACCCAAGAATAATTTCCTAGGGAGGCTGAGAAGTAAGTGATCCCTTTAAAAGATGGAACACCCTCTCTGGTCCTTGTCTTTAGTATTTAGATCTTCACCCTGGTTTGCCCTCCACTGAAGAGGCGGGTCAGTCACAACAGGCCAACAGTGTCTACAGCCTTCAGAATCTTGGTTCAACTCTCATCCACCTGTGGTACGAGGGGTAGCCATGCTTTTTAACAACCTGCCATTGTAATAACTCACCTAACGAGTCCTCAGGTTCTGCCTCCTACCTGTTTTACCTTTTTAGTTGTTGAACGGTTTGCTGTAACTTAAATCCAGCCGAAGGTCCTTCTCCATAGCTTCTCCAAACAGCCTCACCAGCTGTTTCAGAAGTCCAACAAAGCCCACCTTCTTTATCTTCCATCACTGCTGGTGTCCATCAGTGTTTTCCTCCCTGAAGGGCAGAAGTGACCCTCAGGACCCACAGAAAGGCTGGGATTTAAACCTGAGACCTTCTTGCTGCAGAAACCATGTCTGGTTGAAAAAATAAATATCTAAACCTGCCAAGGGTATGAATAATTTTAGGCCTAACTGAAGCCACAGATTTTTACCAGTAGGTATTTTTTAACTAAGTTTGAAGGACGTCTTAACTCGGCAAAATAAAAATGCTGCCTTTCTATCAGAACCTTTCTAGATGGGTTTAAATGTTGCAGCAGATGCTGATGGCGTTATCCTTTATCTTCCTTTTCCCATTCATGATCTCCAAAGCAGGCCCACACCATAACACAGCCTCCACCGTGTTTTCCAGCTGCAACCGTTGCACATTATGTGGAGCAAAGCAGCTAAAGTCCAGCAGTTCTTTAGAAAGCCCGGAGAACTCCTGATCAAGACCTCTTTAAAGAACACAGGAAAATCCGGCTGCAGAAAGAATTGAGGGATAAATCTGGACTTTTTGCACAGAACTAAACTCGTGGTTCTAAGAACTGCAGCTTATTCTATCCTCAGTGGGTCGATGCAGCTCCGAACACTTGTCCATTAATTTAGTGTTTGTGTTTAGTGGTCTGTATTTTAACTAAACATGTTGGAGTTTCATCTGATCACACATGAATGCAGCTCTAAGGGTCAGTCCTGATCAGGTGTTTTTTTTGGACTTTGCCCTGCGTCTGGTCTGTCAGGTGTTCGTGCAGCACCAGGCTCTGTGTCGGGTGGAGGGTCTGCAGCCGGTCAGCGTGTCGGAGGGCCTGGCCGTGTGTCAGCGTCTGGGGGCCTGCAGGCTGCTGCTGCTGGAGCCCAGCCGCCTGGGAGTCCTGCAGAGGGTCCGGCTCAACGTGAGCCAGGACGACGTGCTCTTCGCCCTGAAGGCCGACTGATGAGGAGGAGGCTTGTTTCACCGACTGAGAACTTTAATACAGATTTCAATCTGTTTTCTTTGTTTTAGATGTGTTGTGGGAGATTCTGTGGCGTCCCTGGTTTTATCAAAGTTTGCTTCTATCAACGTTCTTTAACATTTTTGTTTTTCTTGTCCTAAATATGCAATAAAACCTTTATAGAAAATGACTGACTTTGCTTTACTTCAACAAAGAGCTGTTATTGTGACCTTGTCTGAAACATTTCATTAAGCCTTTTATGATGGTTTTTGAGCGCATAAAGATCTTTACCTTCATGTGTTTTCTTCACCGTTAAATTTCTAACATTTAGCTGAAAGATGTTTTCTCCTCAAACCTTTTAAACATGTTTTGATGCACTAGATGTTGGAGGATTTTGACCTTTCTGTGGCAGATATCAGAAAAAAAAATGAAGCATCTGCAGCAATTCAGTAGGGTGATTTTAAAAATGTTTTATTCTATTTCTTTAAACAACATTTCTTTAAAAAACGTCCACTGATGCGCAGCAGGAGTCTGGAGGTGATTTTCTCAGCTTCGTCTCTGAGGAGGCGTCTGGATTATTGGCTCTGTGAACACATCAGAGGGTCAGCTGCTTCAATGGGGACACAAAACTGAAAATCATGCTGATCTGAAGCTAATTGGAGCAAAAAAAAAATGAAAATAAATGGAAACAATTCATGTCTTAACTCCTGGGAACAAAGATCCAGATGATGCATCAGAACCACGTGTTCATTCAAACTGAACACACGTGCTGGTGGAGGATGAGGGCAGAGAAACAGTGAAATAAAGCAGAATTATCCTTCATTACAACACAAACCTGCATCTCTGGAAGGTTCCTCTCTCTTTGCTCCTCTGCAATCCGGCATAGATGTCCTTCCTCTTCCAGTAAACCACAGCAGCGATGATGATGAAGATAGGAATGATGAGCAGCCACAACAGGTGCTGAGGTGGATCTGTCAGAAAACAAGTGAAGATGTTTTTTCCTGAGCTTTTTGTGTTCAGGTGAATGTTTGTCATGTGGAGCTGCGTCAACACGATCATCTGATCTTTAGATATAAATAAAAACAATCCAAATATGTTTTTCGCCTGATTTGCTGCAGGGAAACTCACCTGTTTTCATGAAGACGGGGCACTCTGCAAGAAAGCAGATTAATAATGTGGGTTTCAAATTAGGAAAGATTAGGATTAAAACATGTTTAGACAATTTGTAGCGAAGTTTAGTTCAGATGCTTCTGTGATGATGCTCTGATCCATCACCAAAACACCTACAAAGAGCTGAAGACCAGAAATCTGTGGCCCTCTGTTATGGTATTTTCCTAAGCAAGTCGTCCGAGTTCTGGATCATGAAATATCCAAACGATCAAATAAAGAAGTAAAACCTCAGTCAGTCAGGCTCTCACCGCTCTCTGTGATTGGGATTTGGTTGCCGTCTCCCTCCATGGTCAGTGCAGAGGTCACGTTGTTGCAAACAGCATAAACCATCTCCTGTAAGCAGACCAAACATCTGGAGGGAGGAGGAGGAGAGATGGAGGAGCAGCTAGGAGTTCCACCAGTGCTGTCCCACAGGGCACCTTCAGCTGCTTCAGTAAGGTACAGCTGATCCACCTGTTTGGGGGTTGGACCAGCTGATCCAAGGCACCTCAGATGATCCATCCTGAAACAAAAACATCTGAGTCTGATCCAGCAATCTGCAAACAGTCAAAACTCCTCCTGGTGCCTTCAGGGTCTGTGGGCACTTTAAGTTACAGTTTTATTTATTTCATTTACTATTTTAGATTTTCTAACAGGGGCTGTGTTGATGCCTAACGAGCAGGCCCCCTGAACACCTCAGCAGAACCACAGGCTGATCGCCTCCACGCCACGCTGCACTGATGCAGTAATTAATACTAAAGGAGCCCAGACCAGGTATTGAGAGCATAGAAACGAACAATATTTTCAGGAGCCTGACATTTCTGTTTAAAATACCCTTTTTAAATATTTGTGTGTGATTAGTCTATATAACATAAATTTAAATTCCGAAACTTTTCACGATTTTCAATTTCTTAGCAGTAAAGTCATAAACCTCCTTTTTGGGTTACTTTGTGAATGAAAACATCCGTTTAATTTCATACCTGAGTTTCTGTATAACAATAATAATCATCGACGTTTCAGAATACTAAGAAATGAATTGATAATCTGTTAGCTCACTACCAGACGCTGGAAGGGACATGCGCAGTGCTACCGGCTCCCAGGTTGTTTAGGTCTGGCACGTGAAGGCGGCTGTCGTGGCCCCGCCCCCACCGTGTCAGGCTGGTGCTCCCGAAGAGTTTATGCTGGAAACCCGCCAACATTTGATCTAAACCCTACAGACTTCCCACCATAACCACCCACGACCTGTTCGCGGCCCACGCACCGCCCTCGTTAGAATGAATGTCATTCTCATCGATCCCGCAAATTTAGCCGAAGTCTGAGACTAAACTCGGGCTTCCAGGGGCCAGGCTCCGAGCTCCACACACATCCGCCACACCGCCCCCATCCCCCGATAGGACCGCAGAGCATCTAGGCATCAGCAGCCGCCCAACCATCGCCGTCAGCGGGACACTTTTTATGAGACGGGAATCATCGGAGCTAGAAGGACAACTGTGACTGAAACAGACCCGGTGGAGACGCCATGAAGACCGTCTCCCTCTCTGAAAGGTGACGGCATGTAGCGATCAGAAGACGGCTCACTCACCTTGTTGGCTGCCACTGTAGCTTTGCTTTGAAGCGGTGTGGTTCCACCACCAGCGGTGTCTTTCCATACTGGGTTGGTCGGGAGAGCTGCCTGTCATCAAAGATAACCAATGCTAAGTTGTTTCAGAGGCCAGCCGTGACGTCACGATGATGCTAAAGAAAAAACTAAGGTCTCATTAAGTTATTCAGTGTTTTTCTATTTCATCCCAGAGGAGGTAAAATCTCTGCCAAACTGAAGAATAACTTGTTTCTATTCCACAAAGTGGTTTAGTCCGCAGGCCGTTTCCAACAGGTGAGGCGACAGGTGTCGCGCAAAGGTAGTTCAGGTGTATCCTCTGCGTCGGGAGCGCGCATTCATCAGTCAACTCCGCCTCATTTCCAACCAACTAGATGGAGAAATAGAGTAGTTTTACTTTTGTTAACGAAATAAAAGAAGCGTGTCGTTACATTATCGTTCAGTTAGTGGTTAAAACTGAAAACGTCACACTTATTGTTATCACGTGGTATCGTACGGGATTGTTTGAACAGATCGAGACCGGTTGCCTAAAATGAGGATAATCATATCTTCAATATGACGCGTTCTCTAAAGTAAACGGCTCTCTGGTCATTTCCAGATGTTTCACGGAAACACTGTTTGCTTTGAGTTTTTAGATTGTCGTTTGTCTCTCTGCTAAAAGCAAACATCCACCTGAGTCCATCACTGTCTGCTTGTTCAGGTAATATTGATTGATCGATAGACCGCATGAATGGATCATATAAAACAGATCCCAAATGTGATCAAATAGACTCTGAATAAAGTTACAGCCAAAATTATTTTTATCTGGCAGATCTAGATTCAGTGAGATTTTATCTCAGTCAAGATGTATAGAAATGAGACTTTAAAAATGTAACAATGTATAAGATTTTATTTTCTTTTTATTAGAATGGCATGTTCAAAATGATTTTGACTTCTCAATATTGAATGTTAAAAGTTTTACTGATTTAAAGCACTGCAGCCCAGTTTATAAGTGCTGACCAGCATTTTTACAGCTGGAAGTATCCTACCATCATCTTTTCTAACATCAGGCTTCCTATTTTATTTTACACTGCTATCATTAAATTATGATTAGTGGTCTTTGTATTTTTAGGTCTTTCTGTCCTAATCTTGCACAAAGTCAGCCAACAAATTCCCACTATTTTTTGGGGAAACAGGCTGCATCATGTCCCACATTCTTGATTTTCGGATCATAAACACTTCTTATAATGAATAAGTACTCCAGAAATGTTTAAGCAGGTCTTTAAATGCAAAAGTTACAGGGGGACACAAAGATTATCTGGGCCAGCCTGCCAGGATTTGTATCCCCATCCAAATAAGGGGCTAACGGTGTGCCACATTCTTGGTTTTTAGTTTACAGACACTTCTTATGATGACTAACGTCTCTTGAAAGCCAATGGCATTCAGCAAAAGCAGCTCTTACAAACCATGTGAAGCTTTTATATGCGATTTACCCCTACTTCCAGACAAAAATAACTAACAGTAACAGTGTGTTGGTTATTTATTACATGGTTCAAAAATCATACATTTTTTCATGACATTTAAATGCATGTGTCACATTAACACAAATACTTTGCAGATCGGTGTCACTGAAGTTAACAACCGCACCGCTCTCCAGTTCCTTTATAGGACCTTGTGTCATGTCATAGTAAATAATGATGCAAAATAGGTGAAATAATAGCTAAATGTTTCGCTAGCTAACATCAGAGGGTAAATTTATAAACTCAACGGAGTTATTCAGCTCTTTTAAGAAAAATTTCTATTACGACAGAAAGCTGCTGTTTACAGCATCGAAGGTGGGAACATCTTTCCTTAATATCGCAACTTTCACGTTGAAAAAAATTAAATGATGGAAAATTATCAGCCCTTCAGTTACCAGCAGAGGCTTAATAGAAAGAACACTAATTACTTTTGGTCTTGGAGCTTTTTGGAGAGCAAATTATTTTTAAAAATCTGTTTCCATCTGAGATTTAAAAGCTATTTTTACATTATTTTACTTATTTTTCTTTCTGGTGAGTAGGCCTACTGGTCAGCATTTTGAGTTTCCAGAGTGATACTTACGGCAGGACCTCATACTTAAATTAGGCTGTCAGTAATTATATCTACTGACGTTTTTAATGAGTTAGGTTATTATGTTATTGTGTTTACATTCATCTTAAACATGGTAAATAAATATTTCTATCAATGATGAAAAACTTCTTAACTTGTAAGCCTGAAACTTGGTTGACATAAACAAGCCCACTTGTAAAGGAATGTGTGAAAAGGACTTATTTTTAAAAAACTGTGCACAGTAGAACTGTAGTTGTTGTACGATGGAACCCTATGAAAATAACACATTTTAATCTGTGTGTGCTTTTATTTTATTTTATTTGTTTGCCTATGTCAGTGTCACTATTGGTACAAACCTGGAGCCGCACAGGCAGTCAAACTCCGCCAGGATGGCACCTTAATATGTGGTGCCATTATCAGGTTTGCTGCGTCTCCCAGCAGGGTCTCAGTAGCATTGAGGAGATTCCAGGAGACAGCCAGCTGGTCTAAGTGAGCTTAACCAGGCCAACAGAGGTCCTTAACCCATCAGCAGGACTGGTATCTGCTCCTTTGTGCAAGGAGCAGGATAAGTTGTGCCAGGGCCCTGCAAATTGACCTCCAGTTGGCCGCTGGCCTGAATGTCTCTGACCAAACCTTTAGAAACAGACTTCATGAGGGTGGTCTGAGGGTCCAGGGTCCTTCAATAAGTCGTGTGCTTACTGGCTGACACTGCGAAGCCCTACTGGCATTTGTGAGTGAACCCCAGAAAAAGCAGGTTCAGCACTGGTGCCCTGTTCTATTCACAGATGAGAGCAGGTTCTGTAAGCTCATGTGAAACAGATGGAAGGGTCTGGAGAAGCTGTGGTGAAAGTTACATTGCTCAGGATGATTGATTTGGTACTGGGTCATTGTTGGTCTGGGGAGGTACTTCCATGGAGGGATGCAGAGATCTGTCCAAGATAAACGATGTCACCCTGTCTGCCGTTAGGAGTCAGGGTGAAATCCTCGGACCTGTTGTTAGACCCTTCGCTAGTGCAGTAGGTCCTGGGTTCCTCCTCCTGCTCTCTCATGCAGCAGGAGGATTCCCTGAGGAATAATACATCATGACAAGAAAGTGATACCATTGACTGGCCTCCACACTCTCCTGAACTAAATCCAGTTGAAAAGTCTGAGGTGTCTGACACCTCAGACTGTGCAGGAGCTCAGTGATGAGCTGGTCTTCATCTTAATTTTCATCAAATGATGAAACAGTCTATGATCTATTCCATATCAGTATGGATGTCCAGCTGGATCTTTTCTCCAGTTAATATCTGATGTGTTTTCAAAGTGTTCCTTTATTTTTTCTGAGCAGTGTACATTCAACATGTTCTGAAAACTGGAAACTTCAACTGTGCACAGTTTGTAAAACTCTGTTTAAACTCAATTCAAGAAGCGCTCAGAGTTAATGCCGATAAAGTCAGTCCATTAACACTGCAATTTTTTTCATGAATGGGTACAAAGTTAAGACCAGAAAGAAATAATATATTCCTTTAAAGCTAAAGGACAGTTGGAGAGACTTCATTTTATTTAACAGAGAAACTGTGCTTTGAAAAATAAGTATTCCAAATGAAGCTCTGTCCGAGAGAGATGGTCTATATTTTTGTATTGAAAATCTTTTGTTGTTGTAGGTTTCTCAGCCATTTGAACTAGTAGGGATGGACCTAACTGCCAAATTAACGGCTAAAAGTAATGGAAACCAGTGCATATGTGTGATGGTGGACTACTTCACCAAGTGGTCACAGGCTTACCCCATAAAGTCCAAGTCTGCCAAGGAGGTCACTGAGTGTTTACTCTAATTCTGTTATCAGTTGGATATTTGTTAAATCTGTAAGTACCTTGGTCCTATCAGGAAATTATTAACTTATCTGAAAAAAAACAGTATATACAAATAAATACAATATACACATGTGGACAAAATTGTCGGTACCCCTCGGTTAATGAAAGAAAAACCCACAATGGTCACAGAAATAACTTGAATCTGACAAAGGTAATAATGAATAAAAATTCTATGAAAATGAACGTCAAATGAAAGTCAGACATTGCTTTTCAAACATGCTTCAACAGAATTATTTAAAAAAATAAACTCATGAAACAGGGCTGGATAAAAATGAAGGTACCCTTAACTTAATATTTTGCTGCACAACCTTTTGAGGCAATCATTTCCATTCTCCAGAGCTCATAGACGGCCTCTTCAGAACAGTCCAGTGTTTTCCTCTTAGCCATTCTTGGGTGTTTTTAGCTGTGTGTTTTGGGTCATTATCCTGTTGCCAGACCCATGACCTGCGACTGAGACCAAGCTTTCTGACACTGGGCAGCACATTTCTCTCTAGAATCCCTTGATAGTCTTGAGATTTCATTATACCTTCACTGATTCAAGACACCCTGATCCAGATGCAGCAAAGCAGCCCCAGAACATAACAGAGCCTCCTCCATGTTTCACAGTAGGGACGATGTTCTTTTCCTCATATGCTTCATTTTTCCATCTGCGAACATAGAGCTGATGTTACTTGCTGAAAAGTGAAATGTTTGTCTCCTCTGTCCATAGGACGTTCTCCCAGAAGCTTTGTGGCTCGTCAACATGTAGTTTGGCAAATTCCAGTCTGGCTTTTTTCTGATTTGTTTCCAACAATGGTGTTCTCCTTGGTCGTCTCCCATTAAGTCCACTTTGCCTCAAACAACGGCGGATGGTGCGATCTGACACTGATGTTCCTTGAGCTTGAAGTTCACCTTAAATCTCTTTAGAAGTTTTTCTGGGCTCTTTTGTTACCGTTCGTATTTTCCGTCTCTTTGTTTTGTCATCAATGTTCCTCCTGCGGCCACGTCCAGGGAGGTTGGCTACAGTCCCATGGATCTTAAATTTCTGAATATGTGCAACTGTAGTCACAGGGAAATGAAGCTGCTTGGAGATGGTCTTATAACCTTTACCTTTAACATGGTTGTCTATAATTTTCTTTCTAATCTCCTGAGACGACTCTTTCCTTCGCTTCCTCTGGTCCATGTTGAGTGTGGTACCCACCATGTCACCAACCAGCACAGTGACTACCTGTAGCCCTATAGGCCCACTGACTGATTACAGGAATGTAGACACCTGTGATGCTAATTAATGGACACACCTTGATTTAACATTTAACCCTTTGGTCACATTATTTTCAGGGGTACCATCATTGTTGTCCAGGCCTGTTTCATGAGTTTATTTTTTAAAATAATTCTGTTGAAGCATGTTTGAAAAGCAATGTTTGACTTTCATTTGCTCATTTTCATAGAATTTTTATTCATTATTACCTTTGTCAGATTCAAGTTATTTCTGTGACCATTGTGGGTTTTTCTTTCATTAACCGAGGGGCACCAACAATGTTGTCCATGTGTGTATATATATATGTATGTATGTGTTTTCCCCCATTCCCATCATTATATGCACTGGCTATTTTCATATTATATGTATTGATATTTTAAACGTTATAACTGTTATCTTGCAATCCTAGTTTGCAGAAAAGCTCCTAAAATAAGAAACAGTGGATTCCAAACAACCCCCACGGCCATCAATGAACACAGAAGAGAAATTGCTGCTAAACTTCGGTGGTTTCACCAGGTGTGCATGAACATCCCACCACCAGAGAAGGCCTTTGTTTGTCCTGCTTGTGTTTGAAAATATCAGGTTGGGCTCTGGAACCCATCTCCTTGAGAGGGGCTGGACTCTCTTCTACTCTGGAGTGGCCCACGGGGAGAGGCGGCGGGCCGGACAGACTTGGCAGGGTACTCGAGGGTTCGTGGGAGTTTGCCCAACCGGTCCACATGTGTTTTGTGGACCTGGAGAAAGCATTCGACTGTGTCCCTCGTGATGCCTCGTGGGGGGTGCTCCAGGAGTATGGAATCGAGGGCCCTTTATTAGGGGCCATCCGGTCCCTGTACAAGCGGAGCACAAGTTTGGTCCGCATTGCTCGCACTAAGTCGGACCGGTTCCCGGTGTATCTTGGACTCCGGTAGGGCTGCCCTTTGTCACCGGTCCTGTTCATAACTTTTATGGACAGGATTTCTAGACGCAGCCAAGGGCCGGAGGGGGTCTGGTTTGGGGACCAGTGGATTTCGTCTCTTCTTTTTGCAGATGACGTGGTCCTGCTGGGCTCCTCTAGCCAAGACCTACAGCATGTGCTGGGGCGGTTCGCAGCCGAGTGTGAAGCGGCTGGGATGAAGATCAGCTCCTCCAAGTCAGAGGCCATGGTACTCAACCGGAAAAGGGTGGCTTGTCCTCTTCAGGTTGGAGGGGAGTTCCTGCCTCAAGTGGAGGAGTTCAAGTATCTCGGGGTCTTGATCACGAGTGAGGGAAGAATGGAGCGGGAGATTGACAGACGGATCGGTGCGGCTGCCGCAGTAATGGAGGCGCTGTGCCAGTCCGTCGTGGTGAAGAGAGAGCTGAGCCGAAAACCGAAGCTGTCAATTTACCGGTCGGTCTACGTTCCTACCCTCACCTATGGCCATGAACTTTGGGTCATGACCGAAAGAACGAGATCCCGGATACAAGCGGCTGAAATGAGCTTCCTCCATAGGGTGGCCGGGCACTCCCTTAGAGATAGGGTGAGGAGCTCGGCCATTCGGGATCAGTCTACATAGTCTACATGCACTGCCACATCAGTTCACCAGTTAATAAAATGCTTACTTTTACTTCATCTTTTTTCTAAAACAGAACCAAATATTTAACATTTTTAGAGCACCTTCATATTCATGAATGCTGCATTGTGGTGTTTCAAAAGCTTCACAATAATTTGACTTGGTTTTAATTTTTTGTTAGTAGTTTAAGTGAAGGATGAAGATTAACAGTCTATATCTGATGAAAAAACAATTGATATTTAGAAAAAACTTTCTGCTCAGTCCGTTGGACTAAAGTTGTTCTTAAATTCAGAGGAACTATGGTTACTGAGGCTCAAATAAATGTGCTTCTTTTCTCGTCTATGTTAATGACTTTTTAAAAAACAATTTCTCTCTCCCACATCTGAGGCTCCATTGTCATAATTTCTTACATTTCTAAAAAGAAAACTGCTATAAAATTGATTTTCTTAGATTTTAATGGAATGGTAAGACCCTAAAAACACAGTTATTTATTTTAATTATGCTGTGAGCTTTTAATTATGCTGTGAGCTAATTATGCTGTGAGCTAAGTCATATTGACTTGATCGTATTGATCGTATTTTTGGGGAGGTCATAACCCCCCTAAATCCCCCGCAAATTACGCCCTTGTCTGTGCCCCCTATGCAACTGTTAAAACACTTAAAACAGATGTGTCAAAAACAACACACGTGTCATTTATGAAACAACTATTGTTAGTCAAATCAACACAAATCTGTGTCAAAATGTGTTATTTTGACAAATATGTGTTTAAAATGTGTTTTCATAGATAAGGTCAAGTAAAAATGGGCATTTTCCTTTGAGGATATTAGAGATACTTTTATTTCAATGAAGTATGCTACAACAATAATGCTGTGGCAGCTCAAATATTTAAAAAAGTTTTAAAATAAATTCATATTACAAAGTCAAGCAAACAAAATACCCATTTTTCTAAGGTATTAACACCAAACCTTTTTTAAAAATCCCTGTCTGTATAATAAAATATGTTTTGAAACATTCAGTGAACATCTATGAAAAACATGGCAGTAAAATTCTTAAAAGAAATAATGAAAAAGAATCTAACAATAATCAGTTTTTCCAATTGCACTCAAATGGCAACATGTATTTACAATCCAGTTCAGTCATCAACCAAGGTACAAGATTTTGTACTTTGGGGACACATACAACTCTCTGGTGCCAAAACTCCTCATAACATTTAAAGGATGCAAATCTGAAACTTCTGCAGGTGTGATCAACTCGTATTTGCTTGGTTTTTGTACTCCATAAGCATAAAAATGATCATCAAAGTACAGTACATTTAGTATTCGAACAAACATGAGAATGGAGTCATTATGCACCAGAATATGAACAACTTCCCCAAATAAAGGCTCCTTTCTGTGATCTGTTCTCAAGGGCATTATGGAACCAGCTGTGTAGACTTTGCTATACACATCAACACTGTGAGACCGATAGATGGTAGTGGTTAAAGAAATGTCCGTTTCTAGAGCTAACCTCAAGTGGCTTAACAAAACATCTGTTTTTTTCAGTGACCCCACACTAACCAGATAGGCGTTGTTCACACTGATTTTCTTGGAGATGATAGACCTATGCTCATAATGATACATTTGTTGCACCTGGTGTTTGAAAGCCAATTTCTTTGAAACATTTTTGTAGTTACACATAACCTGTGCAAGTCTTTTGAATGGATTGTGCTTTGCTTCAAATTGCATGCACCAAAGTTTAGACAGAGGTCCAAAACGAACCATTATCCGTGGATAATGAATCATGAAATGATGTTTCGGTGTGAGATTTCTCTCATACAGCTGCTTGAAAAGAGTAAGATGCTCAGGGGCGTTTTTAGGGTCTCAAAACATCCGGGGCTTCAGCACCAGAAGCCCAGGTCTAACTACGTGCCTGTGCTCTATTATCAATTGTTTTAGAAACACAGCAAGCCCTTTGGTTACAACTGGTGCAAAAATAATGCTGCAGATTTCAATTAATAAAACTAGCAATTTCCAGTGTTGACTCTCTGTTTACAAGATCTCCAAGTAAAAAAGGCAAGGATAGTAAAAGGCACCACATTTGGGAAGCCGTCTGTTTTACAGGATTCTCACCAGCTTTCAAGTTCAATATGACACTTGGCTTGTTTTTGACATTTCCACTTCCATAGTGAAAACAGTTCTTCCAATGTAATCAACTTTTCCACATAAATGAAATGTTGCAGCATTAGTTTAACCTCTACTGGAGCTACACCTTCAAGAACATCATGCATGACATCAACACTTGAGTTTTCTGTGACAAGAACTTCCTGTAGCTTATTCAAACAAGAGTCTTGCTTGACTCCTGTTTTGCTTGGCTCGTTTAGTTCAACATGGTACTGGTAATTTTGTTTTGTACGCAGCTCCACTTCTTCATCAAATATCACCTGTATATCTGCTTTGTCAATCATGCAAAACTGACAAAATATATTCACGGAAAAATTTTCCAGATAACCACCAAAAGTATGCAGTGCAAGGTTATCTGCTGTTAACAAGCAAACTGTACCATACAGATTATGGTTTTGACCTTTTAATTTTAATGTCATACCAACATCTTCAAGAAGTGTTAGGGTCCTCCACAAGTGGCTGCAAAATCTTTTCAAATCCATATACCTCTTTGTCAATTGAATTGAACAAAAGACAGATGAATATTGGCAAGCGTTGAATTGCAGCTGGTTGGCAAATTCCTTTTGGTAAAATACCTAGCTCCTAACTTATGTATTTTTGTTTTTGACCCCAAGGGGTTTGTTGTCTCCAGGTCATCAAAGTACAGTTGTATCTGCAAAGCATTTGGGGACTTTTGAAACAATGGATGTGTAGAGAAATGTGAGCCATAACAATAGTCACGCAATTTATTGTCTGTGCTCTTGTTTTCCAAGAAAAGGTTCTGCATTTCCTCATGTTTAAATAAAAACATTAAGGTTTCAGTTATCGATATGTACTGCCATGTGTCCGCTACTAAAACTTGTTTTATCTGACCGTTTTTTCTTGCTGTATCAGATCTGTGACCTAAAAATATTTCTTTTGTTGAGACAAGTGAAAACTTCTCCATCAAATATTTGTTCATTTTATATTGTGTGTCAAGATCATTGAATATGTGCTTGGCATCTTCAAACTCTTATCAAAGCTTTAGTAGCATCACTGTCACTAGGTTCCTGCAAACCTTTCAACAAGGTCGTAGTGGACTGCTGCAAACAGTCTACAGTTCTATTAATCAGCTCATTTGCACAGTTCACACTTTTCATAACATCAGAAACAGTCACATTTGAAGGTGAATACATCTGGGCCACAAAAGACGCTGCACAATCGCTGAGGTCAACGCAATTTTCAGATTGTGGAGTTGCAACCACGTCAACACGGACATTTGGTATGTCCAAATTATCAGGAATGTTATGAATCTGTTCCATACTTGATGCCTCGCTTGGGTCCAAGGGTTGGACAACAGTGATCTTTCTTGTACGCTTCTCAAACTGTGCTCTATGTAAATGCTTAGAAAACAAATTCTAGTTATAATATATCCTTGGACAACTGTCTTGACCACATATACTTTTTATTTTCTGTCCATCTGATAAGCAATGTATTTCACGGAGGTGCCACATGAGGTTTTTTACCTCTTTGAAAGCAGTCCCTCCACATTTTGGACAACTGTACATTTTACTTGCAAGCTTTCAGTTGTGCTGTCACTTCCAGCACTTTTCCCTTTCTTTGTGTGGAGAACGATAGATCGTAGATGTACTCAAAGAATGTAAAGACAGGGCAGAGTTGTGGAGGATAAGAAAGTTACAGACCCAGTAGAGTTTGAAAAGCTTGTCCACAGCACACGTGAGACCATCGTCTAGAGGGATGGTGACTTTGTCATTCTTAGCAACAATGACATACTGCTTCAATGACCGCAGGTCCCCGATGCAGATCAGCTGGGGCTGATATTCGTTGATGAAGCAGAAGAATCAGTGCACAGCGATGCTATTCTGTTCCAGGCTTAGAGACAAAAGATCACAAATTAAACAAATTTGTTAGTGAAATGATCAGGGTCTCTGACAAATATTATATTTAACAGAACTTTTACCAAGTTAAAAACATACCGGCACAAAATCCAGAAGGTACTTCATTGTTGTCTCTGCGCTACAACGACTGACACCAACAGGGGGCAGTAGATGTGTTAACAACACAAGCGTTGTGTAACAAGCCTCATCCGAAAGTGGAAAAAAAAGCAAAACTCAAATGTGTACTTCATGCTGTGTGCCACTGTAAATACACATCATCCACCATTTTCTATAATAACCAATATACCCTCCCGTCAGTGGCTGGCATTATACATAAAAAACTGTTTTTTCCAAAAGAATTCTCTTTTAAGAAATATAAACATTTTTTTGTTTTGTTTTTTCAACAAAAGTGCTTTTGTAAAGTTTTTTCCTTTTTAAATAATATGACCTGAATTATTTACAAAGTTTCCCAATTCCTGGTTTCACATAAATACCTTCGGTCATGTCTTCAATCCCTTTCAAAAGAGTGCACAGTCTTGGTTCCATAGCAGCCACGGGTTTGAGTTTTGGCATGATGTTGGCCTCCACTAATGAAGGAATACGTCAGCCTATAAACAAAATACGGTTTTGGAAAACCAAAAATAGAGCATTGTTGTTTCAGTAATAAACTTAGAGGAAAAAAAGCAAACCTACCAGACTCGGCATGTCCAGAAACCGTGGATATTAACTCAATATTTCTGCGAGTGTGGGTGATTCCCTCGTAATCCAGGCTCTGCGCTGGGTGAAAGTTTTCTCCATGCCTGACTAAATTGCTGAAAGGTTTTCGGAAGAGGCCCGCAACCTTTTGATCAAAGTGACCCACTCCTTTGTGGTGTTTTCATTTTCAGTCTCAGTAGCATTGAATGTGTGTGCTTCCCCTTGGTCGCGGTTCACTTTTCGTTTCCTGTAGCGCCTTTCTTCTTGTTGCAGAATACGTCGATGGTTGCGCAGTTTAGTCTCTACGAACCCACTGTGAGATGCTGGATCATAGAAATGCTCCTAGTGAAGATTTGTTTTTCCTATTACCGGTAGCTGAAGATTTTTCAGAAATTCAAATGAAATATACAAGGAAAGACAACTAAATCTTTTATTTTTTGGCCCCAAAAGAAAAATGCTATGTTGTTTCACTTGTTTACTTACAAACCCCTTCCCTTCTCCAGCCACCTGGACCCTCAGAGATGGGAAGGTGGCAATGATGCTCTTTGCTAAGGCCAGCTTGTCTCCATTCAGAGGATAACTGGGGGGAAAAGACCACTTATTCTCAGTCATTTTACTGAATTTACTCATACAGCAGATGATCACATTTATTTACAACAGTTCACGAAGAGATTTGTAAAGTGAAAAACAATTCTAAAGTGTCAACAAAGAACAATACCACACCTCTCAACTAGATCTCCAATACACATCTTTACAAGAAGCTTTCTTGACTGCACTGACAGGAAGCCTGTGGTTTCGTACTCCTGAAGAATCTGTGGAGCTTTCTTTGTGAGTAGTGGCTGTAAGGGCTGACTGTCCTCTCCCCTATTAGTATGGGGCTGTGGAGAACAAATAATAGTTATTGCTACAGTATTTTAATATCTTCACAATAATCTTGAATCTAAGAACTATAAAGAAAAAGTGAATAAAGTTGGTGACTAAATTAGTAAACTTTTTAACCAGTAAAATTACAAATAAATTTACTCTGTAAACATGCTGAAACATGAAATCCTGATTTTAAATGAACATGAGAACAATATAAAAATAAATACATTTGTCCAACTAAAACAGTACCTGGTTTTGATTCATCTCGTCAAGAGAAGCTTCCACTAGGGGCCCTCCAGTTGACAGGAACACATGGAATCTGTCAAAGTCCTTAATTTCCACATTGGTGTCAACATCAGTGTACTCCAAGAAGTCAGAGTTATACTTTAATATCCTGGTCAATAAACAGCCAGATTGCTGGGCAATATTTTGTTCATTGAGATTATTGATACTTGAAACATGAAGAATTTTTTTAAAAGTCTCTTTTCCATTTTGAAAAGTTGTAACAACGACTTTGACAGATTCCAGATTGTCAAATGAGAACTGAAAAAGGGAATACACAAAATAATACAATTAGAACATACTACATATACATGTACTGTACAAACATCCTCGAATTTCCAAAAGTTTGACCTATAAAAACGGGATGCAAATTCTGGCAGCATATTTTTTGTATCCCCCTGTAACTTTTCCTTTTAAAAAGCTACCTGCTTAAAAATTTCTGGAGTAGTTATTCATTATAAGGAGTGTTTATGATCCAAAAATCAAGAATGTGGGACATTGTTAGGCTATTTTTGGAAGGGGATACCAATCCTGGCAGGTTCAGCATGATAGAGTCTGCTTCTCCAAAAAATAGTGGAAATATGTTGGCTGATTTTGTGCAAGATTAGGACAGAAAGCCTTAAAAATACAAAGACCACTAATCATAGCAGTTTAAAATAAAATAGGAAACCTTATGTTTGAAAAGATGGTGATGGTAGGATCCTGTCATGCAGCCTGCATGACTCTGCTCCAAAGACAAATGTCAAAACACCTTTAGAAAGATGTAACAAAGCTGGTCAGCACTTATAAACTGGGCTGCAGTGCTTTAAATCAGTAAAACTTTTAACATTCAATATTGAGAAGTCAAAATCATTTTGAACATGCCATTCTAATAAAAAGAAAATAAAATCTTATACATTGTTACATTTTTAAAGTCTCATTTCTATACATCTTGACTGAGATAAAATCTCACTGAATCTAGATCTGCCAGATAAAAATAATTTTGGCTGTAACTTTATTCAGTCTATTTGATCACATTTGGGATCTGTTTTATATGATCCATTCATGCGGTCTATCGATCAATCAATATTACCTGAACAAGCAGACAGTGATGGACTCAGGTGGATGTTTGCTTTTAGCAGAGAGACAAACGACAATCTAAAAACTCAAAGCAAACAGTGTTTCCGTGAAACATCTGGAAATGACCAGAGAGCCGTTTACTTTAGAGAACGCGTCATATTGAAGATATGATTATCCTCATTTTAGGCAAACGGTCTGGAATTCTGTCGAGGTGAACATCCTTGGCAGGACACCTGTCGGCCCTGCGGCGCTCGTTCATGTGTTTCCGGGTCCCCTCCGCGGCAGCGCGCTGAGCAGATCTGCCTGAAAGGAGGGAGGAGAGGTAGTGAAGTCGTTGAGGCATCGTGGCGCTGCAAAACAAGAGTGTGCTGCCTGAGTGACTATGGGGCCGAGAGAAAACACCTCCACGGGCTTAATCATCGGCCCACTAACCTACCGGGAAATCCCCAGTAGTCCCGTAGCCAGTCCGCTCCTGGCTGCAGCACGACGCAGCCAGTGGGCCCACGGACCCACTGGCTCCCCTCAGCACGCAGCCAGCGGATGGGCGTGGGCCCATTCCCACCATCTGACTGCGACCAGACGCGGAGCTCCTGGTCCAGGTACAGGCGGAGTGTGGAAGGCCGTCTTTTTACCGACCAGATTATGGGGGAAGTTCAAGCGCTCAGTTTGCTGGTCTGAACCAGCTATTCTCCACAACATTGAAATTTGCGCAATATGAGTTATCAACTGAAAGTGCAACCAGACTCCTACAGAGACAGATAATCTCAGTTTCAAGCACTGGGTGGAAACCCACAGCGGTCGCCGCCGCACTCATAGACCGCTGTTTCCCTAAAAATTACGTTTTTATTGGAATTTATTGCGCTTGTTCTCCTTTAATGGAAAATCAAGCGACTTGTCTTTTCTTTTCTCCTCACAGCGGAGATAAATCTTTACAGACTGATAGTTACATGTAACGCTGGCTTTAATACGGGAAATGTATTTATTTATTACAGATCCATCTGAAGACTGACAGACGATGTTTGCTCTACAATAAACGTCCAAGTTTCCTCATGCGCCAAAAATGCACAAATCATTATTTTTATTGATCATTTTCAGGCATTTCGGTTTATAGTGTTTCTTTTTCATTCATTTAATTCGGTCGAAGGTTTTCGATTCTGTTGGTCTAGAAAATGTTTTAGACAATTCCCAACAAAAACAAGAACTTTTTGGTCGTTTTTAAGTAAAAATTCCCTGAATGTTTGCGGCCCCACTCATTACATTACAATAAAAGCAAAAACACAGAATTACGCTTTAAAATCCGGCCTTTTGTTTTAAATTATTTTTGCAGTTATTAAAAGTGGATCAACCATGAAACCAACATTAAAACTTCGTTGTGCTGAAACACTCCGCAGATATTTGCCAGTTTAAGTGCTGATATTTATAACAAAGTGTCAGGAGATAACATTTGTTGTTAATTAGCGCTTTGTTAATAAAGTCATTTTATTTAAAGCTGCAGGAGTCCGCAACACATTTATTTCTGTAGCACATTTAAAGACAACATTTGACCAAAGTGCTTCACATTTACAACAACAAATATAAAATAGCAAACAGAATAAAACTTTAACAAAAATGAACAAAACACAGAAGAGTTAAGATTTCTGAGAACTATTTAGCGCCACTAAATTCAATAAATGAGTTTTTTATTTAAATGATTCGTTGCTCTGAGCTGTGCTGACATGCAGGGTCTCCAGAGCCTCGGGGCTTCCACTAAATGCAACAGACAGGTTCTGCAGGTTCGGATGCAGCCAACAAATTAATATAAATGAAATATAAAACAATCCCTATTGTGCATCGACTTCCTAAACCCATTTATCAAACGCAACAGAAAAAGCAGCTTGAAGTCATTTCCAGGCTCATTATGGGATGCATCTGTCTGAAGGTGAGCAGATGGCAGGCCTCAGGTCGTCCGCAGACATGGGTGCAAAATGATGATCTCAGCCAACATGTTAACTGTGGGTTATAAAGATAAATGGACTTGTTATGATTTGAGGTTGTTTGGTTTTTGGTTGCGGGTTTTTCATCTTATGTTTTTCACAGTTGAGGTTTTGAATCATGTTTCTGTTATTATTTTCTTGTCACGCGTTAGTTTTTGTCTTCTAGTTCATGTTTTCTAAAGTTAGCTTTTTGGATGATGTTTCTGGTGATGCTTTAATTTCATGGTTTACTGGTTGTGTTTCTATTAGTTTGTATTCAAGAGTCTCTGTTCTGCTCCAGCCACGTTTTGTTCTCTCCTGCCTGTTTTCAATCATCTTCATTCGGTTCACCTGCACCAAGCATTCAGTCTCCTCGTTTCACCTGGTTCTTGCTCCATGTATACACATCTGCTCTGTTCATTCCTTGCGGAAACATTTTGGATCACATCGCTCTCATTTCATTTCATGTCTTGTCCTTTTGCTCTTGCCAGCCTGCCCATGTCTGTTTTTGGCATCACCCTCTGAAGTAGTTTTGTTCATTAAATCATTTCACCTACCGTCATGCTGCCTGCCTGCCCGCCCGTCTGCATTCCGGGGTCCTCCGTTACACAAGTCATGACAGGACTTTACTCAGTTCCCTTGCATTACAGACACTGAACATGCAACAGGCTGCACGAAGCTAAGCCATTAAACTAGGGATATGATGTCAGAGACAGAAAATAATATTTTTATGCATGCTTGAAAATAATAATAATTTACTAAATATTAGAATTCACGCCTCATCAATGACCAGTTTTTTTTTTCTTTAAAATAGTTTAGTTTCTGACATTTACTGTTTGTTTGGTAATCAGATGAATCTAACAGCAGCTCAGAGGAGCTCTTTCTGTAACGTTGCGTTTGTCTTCGTCCTGCAGACATCAGACATGTTCTTTCAGCTTTTCCTGTAAATATGTGTTGCTGTGAATGTTTCCAGTCAGGTTCCAGTCACACCCGACACTCAGAGGCTGCAGGACAGCGCGAGTAGAAACCAAATGACCTTCTAAAAACATTGTTGGAAGATTTGTACATGAATTATCATTGCTTAGTTTAAAAAGGTTCTTTATCCTTATGATTTACCATTAAAAGACATTTTCGTTTATTTATCTTGGTGAACTTTGATAGAAGTGGTTTGAATACTTATCACATTTATTTTCAAAGTACTTTTATGAACTATTAACAGAATTGTCATCATGTTGCATTTGAGTTGCATTTGGGTGGTTGCTATGCAGACTGAGCAGGAGCTTGTGTGTGTGTGGAGGAGTTTGGGAAGCAGTCCGTTCGCACCCCAGACAATCTCCGTGGCCTTGAATGCCAGATGGACGTGTGGGCTGTATCAGTATCTGGACAGAACCAGTTTTACTCAGTAGGACCTGTGTTTGTGAAACTGTGTGTAGCCACACCCACGATGCGTTTTTTTCCTTTCTTTAATAAAAGGCTGTGACACAGGCTGGAGCCTAACCCAGGCAAGGGGCAGGGTACACCTTGGGTACACAGCTGACAGAAGATCACTTACTGCCGGCCCAGCTTCTTACCGCTCTTCTCGGTGCAGAAGGGTGATCCAGGACGCTCCAGGTACAAAGCTGCTCCAGCCGGCAGGTTATCACAGAGGATGTAGACCTCCCCAAGAAGACAGACCGCACACTGGGAGGGAGTGGGGGAGAAGGAGGAGGGCAAGCACTGAGGAAGAGGAGCAGAAGTACCTGGTGGCTCTTTTCTCCACAGATCTCCCTTGTCGTTGTGATCACTGTGGAGCTGCACGGTGTCCACAGCAGCATGGTCTGAGGACTTGAAGCAGGTCAGGTTTGTCTGCAAAAACAGAGGAGATGACAAAGTTTCTGTTGGTGAGAAAGATGGAATAATTTCATACTGATCCCTTCTTCCTGGTGTCATCCACCAGAACATATGTGACTGTTTGGATCATCTAAATAAAACAGACAACGTTGAACTCTCTGTCAGATTGACCATAACCATTGGAAAAGAGAGGGGGTCATACAGGTAGCAGAAATGGAGGGTGTGTTTGCACCTCAACCATAACTGAGCCGGTTTAGGCTAAACCTGACTCCCCCTTACTGCATCCAACAGGGAGGGAGGAAGGCTCCCTCCCTGATAAACTAAGCCACTCTAACTATAAGCTTTATCAAAAAGGAAAATTTTAAGCCTAGCCTTAAAAGTAGACAGGGTGTCCGCCTCAGGGACTAAAACTGGGAGCTGGTTCCACAGGAGAGGAGCCTGATAACTAAAGGATCTGCCTCCCATTCTACTTCTAGAGACTCTAGGAACCACCAGTAAACCTGTAGTCTGAGAACGAAGTGCATAATTTGAGCCTTTAAGACTATTTAACCTCATTGAATCTTCAAAATACTAAAATATCTCCTGCGGTCATTGGGCCAGAGGTGGGGTACACCCACAGCAGCTGATCTTTCCAGGTTCCTAAACATAAGGGAAGATTTGGATTAAAACGTCCTCCAACAGCAACACTTACTGCTGATGAGCAACTAATAAACAAATAAAAATTATGAAACCGTGTAAACTACCCCTGACATGTGGACTGAAAGTCAGAGTGGAACTGATCCGTTTGAATCTCATTGGGCTGTTCTACTGGGCCGGGTCTGCAACTCATCTGGGGAAGATATTTACCTCCTGCTCAACATTTAGTTCTGCAGAAACAAGCAGCTCTGAGTTCTTGGGTCTGTCCAGAGGATGCTGACAGTTTTAGTCAGAGCAGTCAGAATCCATGTTGACACCAACCAGGTTCTGTTGAGTGCACTGCTCCATATACCCGGGTTTCTTCTGATCTTCGTCA
Source organism: Crenichthys baileyi (assembly GCA_036173005.1). Lineage (NCBI taxonomy): Eukaryota > Metazoa > Chordata > Actinopteri > Cyprinodontiformes > Goodeidae > Crenichthys > Crenichthys baileyi. Next base: position 722,720 of record JAHHUM010000581.1, on the reverse strand, counting down.
TCTGACCTGCAGAAAAATCTAAAACCCAACTCGGCCTCCAACGGCTGCATGATCAGAGCTGATTCTCCAGTTTCATCTCACTAGTTCCTCCTCCTGCAGCAGTTTTATTCCCAAACTGGCTAAATTCAAGTTGGACTTTCTGTGGTTGCAGGAGTGTTCTACTGGGACCACCAAACCTTCAGATGATCCAGAGACTGTTTCTTTAAACCTGCCTGGGATCGATAATGGACAGCCAAACGTTTTAAATGGAGTGTGACCAGTGGAGTTCTGATAGTTATTAGAAACTGTTTTCACATTTTAACCCAGCAGAACCCCAACAGAACCTCACAGCAGTGGTGAATCCTCATATATGGTCTTTGTGATGTCCAGACTTTGACTTCAGATTCACGCGCTCACATCATACAGACAGTATAAATATATAAACTTTAGAAGAAATAAGATAAAAAGGAACAATATGGATATATGTGTATGTCGACATATTTTAAGGCAGGTTGTGATAGTCCAGATAAGCTGAATTGGTTCCACAGCAGAGTAGCTGACTACCCTGCTGTCAGGTGTTTATCAGAGAGGCAAGCTGGAGAAGAAACCTACTCTGTAGCAATGACCTGAAGGTCCACACATTCTGGACAGTTTGTGTCCAGGATGTGTGGGGTCTGCTAAATACATACAGAATTAATAGAATCTAAAATTCATAAAGACTTTTTGCAAACCAGGGTCATGTTTTTCATAAAGCTTTGGTCAAAGATTTTTTACTTTATTCCTTTAATCATCATGGTGGCTTTTGTAATGAAGGCTGATTAGATGATTAATAAATTCACCTGTATTAGAAAAAGCTGTGGATTATAGTCCTGCCCACAAACCAACCTGCAGCCACATCTGGATTGTTGACAGAGCAGCTGATCTCACCAGGTTCCTAAACATTAGGGACGGTTTGGATTAAAGCATCCTCCAACAGCAACATTTACTGCTGAGAAACAGTCTGTGATGAACGGTGCTCTTTCAGTATGACTCAGCATCAGAGGAAACGCCCTGTGTGAACATCAGTTGTGTCCTGGAGCAAAAAGCTGGTTGCTAGAAAGTAATCCATGTCTGACCCAAAATGGAGGGTACTGTCTCATGGTGGTTGTTTTTTGACCCCCAGGCCTTCCTCTGTTGGGACTCCTCTGATGAATCCTTCTAAAACTTTCCCTCAGACCCCAGAGCAGCTTTTAGAAAATCTGAACAATGTGCCTAAAAATCATTCTAGAGAGACTGTTTGATGAAGTTAGATTCTTAATAAGCTACAAAAAACTTGAACATTTTATTCTCATGATATTATTTTTCTTTATTCATTTAATCCTTATATTGGTATGATAATGGTTAACTTATTCTTCATGCAATATAATCAATGTATTCACACAGTGATGTGTTATGGTCATATTTGAGAAAATAAATATATTTTCACAATAAATTCCTCTCATTCCTTTCTTGATATGGGAGATTTAAGAAAATTTACCGTTCAGACAGAAAGAGGCTAAAATAATTAATCTGATATGCTTTTAAATCATACTGTAGCTTCGTCTGTAAGCTTTATTATGGGACATTTATAATTGTGCTCATAAGTTTACATACCCTGGTGGAATTTTTGATTTTTTTTGGTCATTTTTTCAGTGAATATGAATGATGACACAAAAAATGTTTTTTTCACTCAGTTAGTTGTTGTGTGAAGCCATTTATTGTCAAACAACTTGTTTACTCTTTTAAATCAAAATGACAACAGAAACTACCCAAATGACCCTGATCAAAAGTTTACATACCAGTTCTTAATGATGTATATTGGCCCCTTTAACATCATCGACAGCCTGGAATCTGTGGTGGTAGTTGTGGATGAGGCTCTTTATTTTCTCTGATGGTAAAACTGCCCATTCTGTTTTGCAAAAATGTTCTGATAACATGCTGCATTTATCCTGCCATCAATTTTGACCAAGTTTTTCTGTGCCTTTGTAGCTCACACATTCTCAGAACATCAGCGATCCACCTCCATGTTTCACAGTGGGAATGGTGCACCTTTCATCGTAGGCCTTGTTGACTCCTCTCCGAATGTAACGTTGATGGTTGTGGCCAATGACGTTCTTCCATAAACGTTGAGGCTTGTCTTTGGGCTGTCTGGCGTATTGATACTTTGTGGCATTAGCGTAGTAAAGACTTTCTTCTGGCATCTCGACCATGCAGCCCATTTTTCTTTGAGTGCCTCTCATTGTGCATCTTGAAACGGTCACACCACCTTTCTTCAGAGAGTCCTGCATTTCAGCCGAATTTATTTTTGGGTCTTTCTTTGCATCCCAAAAAATTTTCCTTGCAGTTGTTGCTGAAATTTTTGTTGGTCAACCTGACCATGGTTTGGTTTCAACAGATTCCCTCTTTTTCCACTTCGTGAGCACTGCAGATTTGCATCTGCAGTTCCTTTGGATATCGCTGGAAATCCCTTATTGTATACAATTCAGTTACATTTTCCAGCAGATCCTTTGACAATTATTTTACTTTCCTCATGACTCAGAAACCAGAAATTTCAGGGCAGCACTAGATGAAAGGTGCAATTTTCTTTCAGGAGCCCAGAAGCTCACCGACCTTTCATGCACACAAACTGATTACAAGCAAACAGGTCACAGGTGTGTTGGGACCCACAGGCATGGATTTCAACATTAAAACTCCAGTACACACTTTTCTGGGGTTTTCAAAATAAATTGCATTTAACCGACTTTCAGCACAACTTCAGAAGGGGAAGGGGGGTAGTGGAGGACTTCCCATGATGCCACTGCCCGCATAAAACCCCCCACCTTCCCAATGGATCTTTCTCTTCCACGCCGGTGCTCATCGGGATAGGAGGGGGACAAAGTGTGCTGATGTCTCTTTGCTGGCAAAAAGACATAAACTCTTCAAACTGGATCCAAGAGTGTCATAAGATCACCCGATCATATGCACAAGTTAAGTACGAGTGAAGCACTGTTTATGCACCCGGTGATTTCATTCATAAAGAGGGGAAATTAAGGTATAAGCATTGCTTACTTTCTCTCTGACAAAGCTGAAAGCTAACCGCTTGTTGACTGTGGACGTTTCTTCAAACTTTGCCCCTTGGACCACGTTTCCTCACCACAGTTCATGAGGTTAGGTTTGGGCAGAACAAGAATAGATTTAGATTGAAATGATCTAAACGTTTTTCATTTTATGAATTTTGGTTTTGTTTGTGTTGAACTCAGCTATCTGGGTGCTAGCAGAATATCTGCAGCACACATGCTCAGGTTGTCTTCTTTGTTTGTGTGTTTTTTTTTAAGTTAGAACAAACTTTATTTAAAGGGTGATTTTAAACAGAAGGTTGATCATAACGCACCGTCCGCGCTTATGCATTTTAACCCGTTTATTGACGGTAGTTTCATTCTGGTGCTAAGCTATCAGCTTCTTTTGTTAGCTCAACTGCTAACCGGAAAGAACACGTGCTTGCTACAGAAAGGTTTAGTTTTCAAGCTGGTGAATAATACTCCCTAAACATTATTTTACTAAATCTGATAACTAAGTAAATACCATTAAGCTCAATTTCTCCAGAAAGATTTGGCTCTTTTTCAAAATATTTCCTTAATGATATTTCTTTAAATATTATTTTAATAAATAAAGGCAGCTAATTAGACACACCGTTGAGAAATAGTCATCCAGAAGGTTGGTTTTATTCAGCAGATCATTCTTTAAACCATTATTTTATTAAAATAATATTTTATCTGATCTTGCATTGTGAATGGTTGTCTAAACGTTTGCTGATTATTGTCTAAGTTGGTTCCAAGACTAACTTAACTTCATTTCCAGATTCTTCAAGATAATCCTTGGTTCTCAGACATAAATAACATTGCATGGTAATGTTGCATCACTCTTCTGGTCATGATTTTCAATCATCTTTAATCAACTTGTTTATATTGTACATAGCCCATTAGTCTCCCTTATTCTTTAATTCTGCTTGGTAGTTTAGTTTGATTGTTTTAGCATAGTAAAGAGTTTGATGATTGAAATATGTTTGACTTTGAGTTGACTTATTTTTGTTAATAAATTCTTGTATTTTAAGAAATTGTGTGAATTCATTCCATGTGTGTGCAGAGTTTATGCTGTTCAATAATGTCAGAGCTTGGATCACACCTTTCTATTTTGTCCTAAAACCATCGCCTTACTGGGCTGGTATTCACAGGACAACCCTTAACAGACCGAAATAATATTTGATAAAATATTAAAATATTAATATTAAATAATATTTACAGATTAATAATCCTTACAAGTGTTAGTGGTTACCTTTAGTAGCCATTCAGACCCATTTGTGTCAACTTGTGTGCATGTTATTGGGCCAAAATCACCAGGGTATGTAAAAGTTTGACCAGGGTCATTTAGGTAGTTTCTGTTATTATGATTGAGAGTAAACATAGTTGTCTGAAAATAAATTGCTTCACACAACCACTAACCATGAGTGAAACAAAAAGTTTTTATCATTTATATTCTGTAAAAAATGGCAGCAAATCAAAAATTCCACCAGGGTATGTAAACTTATGAGCAGTCTCCGAGCATCTCCAACTTCACCACAGCCATCCTGTTGGCTTTGTGCTGCTTTAATTTCTTCATTGCACATCAGCAGAATATAAAACACCCGTTTGGTCAGTCTTGAAAAGCTGCTGGAAGGACGCAGAGTGAAAATATTTGATGATCTGATATTTTTTAACCCTGAACAGTAACTGTGGAGAAGATTGCGGCGCAGATCTGTGACACAATCAGAAATCACTTCCTGAAAACAAAAAAATCAACCAGTTTCTGAATAATGTGCAGTCAAGTATAAATTATTATTTTTTTAAAAATAAAAACAAATTAAGTTGTAAAATACTAACCTGGATGAGAAAATGCCTTCAGTTTGAAAACAAAAGCGTATGTACAGATCTGTCTGGACTTCACTTTATTATATTTGCTGTTTTATTGTAATAACCTTGTTCTTACTAAAACAAAGGAGTGTACTGCACCTGCAGTACAAAAGGATGCATCAATCAAAGAATCACAGGTACAAATCTTTATTAGAAAATACCAATTTATACCTGAGGGAGTAAAATACAGTCCCAGGTCCAACACTCAAACAACCCTGCCACACAGCCAGTGTATGGGCTCCAAACCAAGAGCAATCCCCCGCTAAAGCAACCCCACAAGGTACTTCCAAACCACAAACCACCACACTCAATAGTGTCACTCTACACTGCAAACGACACGTTACTGTAGGCATGCCACCACAGCCGTACTCCCCCTGTACTCCTGATGTTGCGAATATGGCTGCAAACCAAAAAGGCCAAATAAACAAACTGTGGATGTTAAAAAGCTTGAAACCACCGAGGTCTCCTGGTGTTCAGGACCCTCCCTTAGGGTCAGAGGTTAGGCGGCAGGACACGAACCCACAGAATCAAGGCGATTTTTTCCACCCTGCCAACCGCAGGAACCGCGAGCGGCTCCCACCCTCACATGATTTACTGCCAAGGCTGCAGCTTGGCTGGCTGGCCAAGATCTGGCCAAGATCTGCTCCTCAGACACACCTTCCTGCTAGAAATAGCTCTTCTCTGACGTCATGCAGCGCATCTTTAAATGAATGCATTACGCACAGCATCTGCTGTTAAACACTTTATCGCGGGTCTAATTTCACTTGTGTGAAAAGATGTTACGGTTTGCATGTGCGGAGCATGCGCTGTTTGTAGTTGTTAATGCAGATCCACACATTGAACAGTTCACTACCAGTCTTCTGATTTGTTAAATTATTTGTCATTTTTAGCCAATTATAATTCGCTAGCTACCTACGCCTGTTATATTTGCACCTGTTACATAACAAAGGCATTTAGCACCAGGCACCAGGCTGCTGCTCCCCCCGTCATAACTGTAAAACAGTTGATGAAATTATTGTGAATAATGTCTATATTCACGCAGTTTCAAAGCACAACAAAGAACGCTCGCCTAAACATTAAAACACGAAATAAAGTTCATTACATAGTCTAAAATAATAAATTGGGAACCTCATATTCAAAGTACAAACACACCTGTGAAACTGTGGGATGAATGTTTCCTGGTCTGTTGGGTCGTGTGAGGCATCGTGTGCATGAACTGAAGTGACTGCGACCAGGGGAACTTTCTTTGCTCCTCCCTTTCCTCTAAAACTCCCTGAGATGTAAATTCTCTGCAGCATCTCACCTCGCAGGTTTCCATAAAACCGAACAGCGAAGACGGACTCGGAGGTCGGACCGCTGCTCATCATGGACCTCTCAAAGATCTGCTGGCTGCTTGCGCTGAGAGGTGAGTTTAATTCCAGTTTATCGGCGGCTTTTCTACAGGTTCTTGGATAATTGTGTTCAATTCAGTCCTGGTCAGAGGATCGAACCTCTCCTCTAACCAGCTTAATACAGTATAGAAGACGTTTATTTCTGTAATTTTCGCCTGATTCGGTGCATTTTGCAGGTATGTGCTTTGTGCTCCCTGTTAAAGGTGGAGTTTGAGTCTCTGACTCCAGTTGCGACTCGGGGCTTTTTCACACCTTTGGTTCATTTACTTCGGCCCGAATCATTTGATGAGTTTCTTGGCTTGTAACGTTTCCCAGCCTGTGGTTCGGTTCCTTTTCACTCACAGAAACAACAATTCAAGCGAACCAGCACTCGTCACTGCAAACGACGCGAGAAGTCCATTTATGTGTTTGGTGTTTCTGGGGCGGGAACCAAATGTAATACAGGAAGCAGAAACACGGAGAATTTAATCGCATCATCAGCGTGGATCTGGTTTTATTTCAGGTGAAATTATCCGAGCAGTAAACTGAATGGTTGCTTTAAGACAGAGACACGCCGCCATTGTTTACTGTACCCCAGTTACAGGATAGGTCGAGGTCATGGATTTGGTGAGAAGATGTTAAGAATCATTAAAAGAACAGTTAACCGCATGCGGTGATGTTTGTGAGGGTGGTTTTATATTACAAAATAATGGAGGAGTCAGTGAAGGCAGCCGCAAAACCCTGAAGGTTGGCAGAGTCTGTGTGTAACTGACACCGCAGAGAGCAGTCCTGGTTCTGTAACACTGGGTCAGTTCTGAACACACACCGACAGACAGAACCATTCCTTCCCACGTTTTCAGCCTGTTAACAGGAAGTTCAAACGTGTTCACCATGAAGATACATTTTCTTTGTTATGTCCTACGGTAGAAAGTATTGTAATGTCGAGTTGAGTCAGCAATTTCTCACTACTACTTATTCTTCTTCACTTAAACAGAACCATCTTGTAGTTCTGTGGTTTAGCACAGGAAGCTGAGAATCTGGTGCAGTTTCAGTCCAGCAAATCTGTTCTGTTAAAACTGGCAACTAAACTAAAACAAAACAGCAAATCTGTAAAAAAAAAACTAAACATTTAAGCATTTAAAGATGTTTCTTTTGCTGTTTTTTTTGTCACACTTCAATGTTTTAGATCATTGTTTTGACATTAGAGAAAGATGACCTGAGTAAATACAAGAATCAGGTCGGATCACTGCCAAACTTGTAGAATGAACAAATCACCTGCCTGACAACATGAAGTAGGCAAAAAGAGCTCAACAAGTAATGCTGGACAGAAATTCAAGAAACCAAGTCAGACAACTGTTGTTCTAGAAACTGTTACAAAGCCAGTTCTAGGGCTTTGGGACAGTTGGCCTACCAAAATTACTCCACTAGAGCCTCAACAACTCTTTCAGGAGGTCACAGAAGAACCCAGAATAACATCTAAAGCTCTGCAGGCCTGGTCTGGGACTGCCTTAGGACTGAAACCATGAATTTGTTTTCCCACCTGCATACCCCAAGTGCTTGGACAGCTGGGAGTTCACCTCTGACTGGCTCAAACAAAGCAACACAAACGATTTGGGGTGGCCTATGCAAAGTAAGATTAAGATGTTATGGCCTGACGTATGGCTGAATGAAATCAATTCTGCAAAGCAGAACGGGCCAAAATTCCTCCACAGACACTTGATGACAGGTGTTGCCGTCATGGGTGGCACTACCAGTAGTTTTAGAGAGGGAGCAAATACTTTCATGTACATCATGCATAGCATTATGACCACTTGTCTTATAAGGTGGTAGTATATTGATGCCATCCCCTTCACACACACACAGCCTAAACATCCCTGACTCAATTTTTTTATGTGTTTCAGGTTTCATGTTTCTGATGTTTCCTCCAGCTGCTGCAGATTCTTCATCTCTAAATTGCAGCATCGTTCAACTTCCAACCTGTTACTTCAGGTACCAGCTGTCCCAGTGGACCAACTCGGCTGACTGCGACTCATACTGGGAGGATCACAACGTAAGTCGTCACCTTTGTGATTCATCCGGGAGTGTGTTCTGTTTAGACCATTCAAATTAGCAGCCCTGAGGGAATGTTTAATTTGTAAAATTAAATTGTAAAAAAAAGAGAGGAAACGGCCAAGAAGCTTCACATTGTGACAGAAAATAATCAGATTATATGTTGAACTATTTTATCCAGAGAGTTGTGATCGCCCGGGGTTCCTTATTCAATGAAACCATCGTAGAGACTCTGACAGACGAGCACATCGATCTGAAGATCTGCCAGCATCACCTGAGGCACAGAGCGGACTGTTTGGAGGTGAAACAAACTTTACCAAGAGAGAGAGTAAGAGACTATGAAGAAAACAGAAAAAAAATAGAAATACAAACGTGATTTACTTCATTCTGTGTTTCCATGCTCCAGACTGAGTGGGTTGTTGACTGCAGAGGTGAGAGCTGATTAATTTCACAGAAACGTTGTTAAATTTATCTTTTTTACCACCTTATATTGGTTTTCTTCAGCTCATCAGTTCATTTCCTGACTTCTGCATTTCTCTTGTTCTGTTGCAGTGAACTGCAGCTTCTTCAAGCTCGATGACTGTCCTCCAACAACCAGTGAGTTTGTTTCACAGTCACATGCATCAGGAAGTGGTCGTAGAGAATCGCATAAAATTGTTTGCTGAAGGTAACTGATCAGCAGATAAATTCAGTGATTCCTGCTTCAGCCAAGTTCAGCCCACACCACATATACTGTATTAATGTGAAACCTTCTATGGATTTATTGTCACATAAGCTCTCAGATGAGCTGTCACTTGCTAGAGGTCACGCCTGCTGCTTACAGATAAACCTGACTTTATCGGAGGATTTTATTTTGATCTAATTACACTCTGTGCAGAATCTCAACATTATTTCTGTTTTATCTGAACTGACTGCTACAGGCTCTGATCTGCAGTGGTAAGAATAAGCCTCACAGTCTGTCATTGATTTTGATGTGATTGTTGAGAGCATTTTAAGCTCAATACTGCTTTACACGAGGCTACTTGAAGCAGTATTCAAACAGGAAAGACCATGGCTCACCTCATGCAGCTGACTTAACCCAGAAATATAATACAGCCTTAAGGGGATCTCTGAGAAACGACAACCAGGCAGAGAACGACAGACACTGCATGTGTGGTATTTTTGTTGAAGTTTGCAAGCCACTTCTGTTCCAAGGCTTCTAGATAAAAACTCTGTGGTTCCCTCTGATACACTAAAGTGGTAGTGCTCTAACGTTCTGCCAGAAACTTACCACATAAATTAACAATGTATTATTTTTTTGTTTTCTGCCAAGTTGAAAACGTCTGTTTTCAGCAACAAGAACTGTAAATTGGTCACTCTTCTGTTTTACATTATGTGGTAAATTAACAGATTTTCAAATATTATTATTCATTTATTACCTATGATTACCATGATTAGCACTAATGTGTTATTTTTCTAAATAAGTTAAAGGAAAGCTTTAGTGTTTCTTACAATATGGTGGACGAGCTGATGTATAGTTTGCACAGAGCCACAAAAACAATGCGACCACTACTGCTTTTTGTCTATGGAAGGACTGTATTCAAGTACCTTTTTCTGAACATTAGCTCTTTTTGGGTAAAGCAAAAAAAAAATCTCCACTTTTGCTGGCATAAAGCTAGATTTTGATGTGTTGCCATACTACAGTCTTTAATATACAACTTTTAGTTTTCCCACTTTTGGTGGGAGAATATGACCTCTAAACTAAATAACATAATGTGGACACCAGCTCAGCCATCTTGTGGCCTAATGTGTCACACCCTGGTATAAAACTTGCTTATTGAATTGAAATGTTTCTAAGGAGATTCGCTGTCATCAACATTTGGACAGTTTTTTTTCACTCTGGCATCAAAAGAGTGAATATTTACAAATTTCCTGAATTCACTCCAACACCCTTTTTTTTCTCTATTAACAGTTGGCAAAAACAGCTCTTTATCAGGACTTGCTGGGCTACGTTGAAACTGCAGCCTCATAAGCCCAAACATAATACACAAAGCTTCTATGTCAACAGCTTTAAAGAACATACAGTAGCAACGTTAAAAAATAGAGCACATCCCTCATTTTAAATAAATATCTAAATCTGTTTTTTGTGTTTTTTTCCTTGACTGCATGAAACCTGCATCAGTGACCTGCTCAGACCCTGACTATGAATCTGTTCTTATTTCTTTGCAGTAACTCTGTCATCTCCTCTTTGTTTTGCAGAGTTCTGCTTGTCTGAATCCGTGTGCTTCGACACTATTACTGGAGCTCTCATCTTTGTTGTTCCAGCTGCGGTCTTCCTCTTGGTTCTGATCATTGCGTGCGCGATCTTCAAATACAAACAGAGAACAACTGCAGCTGGCAACATGTACGCTGCACCACCTGAGCAGGTCCAGATTCAGGCAATTCAACTCAAAAATGGTGACTAGAATATTGAATCCTTCGGTGCGAGTGTGCATGTATGGTTGTCTGTCTTGTCCTATGTGGACTGACGACCTGCCCAAGACGTTCACCACCTGTCACCAACTGGCTGTAGAAGATAGGTAGCAGCCCTCAGGACCTGGCCTGGGTTAAGCTGGTGCAGAAAATGCCTGGAATGGATTGAGCATTTTGACCAGTTTTAATAGTTTTCATGGTTTAGATCTTTATGGGTTGATCTGTGTCATTCAAAACAATTTCACATCTAGGCTGAGTAGTATAAGTTTGTTTGCACATTGTATAAATTAATAGTGGCCTTTTTCACCTCATTGCATACAACAAAATTAATCTGACATCAAAAAAAATCTCCTTCCTTCTCTCCCTCTTGCACTGGACATGGAAAACAAAATACAACATGTAAAAAATGGAGACAGAGTGCTTGATTAAAGGGCATGCATTTATTTGATTTGAAATAAATTTGCATATTGAGATGTCCCCATCAGATCTTATCAAGGGTGTTGATCACCAGTGTTGTAATGGAGGATGAAGGAGAGAGACTGAACGAATGTGAGCTGAGGTCATGAAAAGCTGTTCGAGGTTCAGAGCTCTGAAGCGTGCTCCAGCAGACAATAGTGTAAACAGATGGGGACGAGGGTGGGTTTTCTTTATTAGTCCTGCAGGTTCTGCTGCAGCATGCAAGCCCTGTAGATCACTTCCAGAAGAACCTGCTGTAAAAGTGGAGAATCTCGACCTCCTAGTTGTCTATTTTGATAGGCTGGTGCTCCTCCTGTTTGTCTGAAGTCAGTAGGTTGCTTATCTTTTCTTTTTTTTAGTTTAATAAGTTGATCTCTACCGGCCATTCAATTAATTTGCAGACCTCTTCTCTAAGCCCTCTCAATCCTACTTGAGATACGACCCACCATTGTTGAGTCATCTGCATCAAATTGATGTTGTATGTTGGTGTGCCCTTCGAATATATCGGGAGTAGCAAGAAGGGCTAAACACACATCTTTGTGGCACTTCTGTCTAAATAAGACTAAAAAAGTCAAAACGGAGAGCTTCAACTCATAAAATGCCAGGTTTTCCTAGGAATAACATGAGCTCACTGTCTCTGATATTCCTGCTTTTTACTGTAATATCACCCGCTGCCAGCGTTGTCAGATCTCACAAGAGAAACAAGCCCAAAAGAAGCCCAACAGGCAACCCACCACACTGTGTAAAACAGAGGCTGTCTGTATACAGTACAACTGTATACATTTCCTATGGTATCATACATAAGCAACTACAAAATTATGCTAATTACTTTCACTGTACAAATTTTGAATAAGTAAAAAAATAATTTTGTATTCCTAACAGCAAAATGACAGTGAACGTAGTCAACAAAAAACTATCTTTATACTCTGTTTAAAAGAAAAGACACATATTTTATATTTTCCCCCCATACTGCAAGTCATTCTCACTCTCTCGTCAGTCGTCTCCCTGTTACTCTGGGCTCTGGCGTGAGTGTGTTTGGGATGTTCCGAGTCAACTCGGGTGGGTGCCATAACCTGGAAACGGGGGCTGGGAAAGGGGAAAATACCTACAACTCATGTTTTTAATTTTTTCTGGGGAGCTGGGAGATAATAAAGGCATTTCACTCGGAAAGAAAGCCAAGCCCAAATAAGCAACTTCAGGTTCAAAAACAAGCCCATAAAATCGAAAACTCATGAGATTTGCAAGCGACTTTAGAGAAAGCCGTTTTTAATAAGCGGACTTGGCAACATTGCCCGTTACAGAGGTTAAATAGGTCAAAGTGCTGCACAGAGCTGCACTCACAGGTGCTACTTTCTACTGAATCCATTAACTGACTGACTTTTAAAACACTGTTGTTCCCTACCATCGGGTGGTGTTAATACATCCTGTAAAGCTGTAAAATTAGTTTTAATTACATTTTATCTGCAAAGCAAGGGCTGTATAAAGTTTGACTGCTGTAGTTTCAGTAAAAAATTTACAATAAAATCCTTTTTGAAAAACAATCTTTCTCTGCAGGTTTTTTATGCACCTTTAAAGAAAGATGAACTTGCAGAAAAGGAAATATAATAACTTTCAGGATCTACAATGCTGAGATGACCACAGATGGATTCGACTGTAATGAACAAATTGTTCATAATGCCAAAATGATAATAAAAACTATATATGTTTAACTGTTTGTGAAGGAAATAAAAAGAACAGCTCATTGTTCACGTTTTAATATGAAACAACTAAATGTTGTCATTTTGATCTGTTTTCTACTGTTGCTTTAAAAAATACCAAAGTTAATATCTGATTAATACCCTCTATCTCATAACAATCTGTACTTTAACATTTGGAGATTTAGTTCATTGCTAATTTAACTAATTTATTCCCAGGTCTGGGCTGACGGTGGTGCAGTTGGTAGCACTGTTGCCTTGCAGCACGAAGGTGGAGGGTTTGAATCCTGGCCTGGGGTCCTTCTGCATGAAGTTTAAATGGTTTTCACTGTGCATTTGTGGGGTCTCTCTGGGTACTCCGGCTTACTCCCACAGCCCATTAAATTACATTAAATCACTTGAAGCATGAGTCGACTGAGCTCTGCTGCATTACTGTCAGTGTCTGTAAATATGGCAGCAGCCCGGTGTTTGAAATGCATATTTAAATCTTATCTGGCAGCACTTTGCATGTATCACTTTTAACACTATCTTGAGTTATATTTCAGGCTCAGACTCATTGCAGTTTCTCAGAGAAAGCCAGAGATTACTCAGATTTATGTATCTGTGGTTTAAAAATAAACTGCAACTAAATTAATTCAGAGAAACACCTTTGGTTTTGTTTCCATTGTTTTGCTGATGCACTGCAATTATTTTCTAACCGATGATTCAAAGCAAAATAGCCGTATGTAAAACAAGAAAGAAACAGTTTACAACAAGTCATTAAACAAGAAGGTCACATTCATATCCTGTAAATGTCACAGGGACCTGTGACATTTATAGGGTTGAATATCTGTCTGTTATTTTATGTTTAGGTCTGTTTTCATGGTAATCTTCGTAGTTCTAGTTTTCTGTCATTAGTCAAACAGTTCCATGGTTACAGTGGTGTGAAACAGTGTTTTATTGTATGTTTTTTTCACCCTTAAATGTTTCAGATCAGCCACCTAATTTAAATGTTAGAGAAACAAAACAGGTGAACATAAAAGGAAGTGTTTGAATTAAGCTGGATTAAGTTTATTATTATGAAGGGAAAAACATCCATTCCTTGTGTGAAAATGTGATTGCCCTCCCACCTCTGTTAAAACATAATTAAGTATGCTGTGTCGCATCTTTGGAAGTTTGTATTTTATGTATTATTGATACATCTTTCCATTCATATTTTGTGACACTTTTATGAACGCAATGACCCTAAGACTGGATTTCCCATTTAAGTGTTAGCTAGCTCTCTGTCTTTGTCAAGCCACACGTAGTGAGTGCAGCATATCAGTCCTGACCTGAACACATCTACAACTGTTGTGGAAGAGAAACTCCACAAACGATGGGCGGTGACGCAGCACAGCACACTCCGCTCTGCACCATCACAGGCTCTCGGTTCCAAGCCACTTTGAACTACGTGGCGAATGCCGGCCTCCTGCTCCAGCTGGACTTTCCAGGATCGGTTCGGGTTGAGTTCTCCCTCTCCAGCCTGTTCATGTTGGTGTGCAGCTGGTTTCGCCTCAGAGGAGCGCAGCGGCGCCTGGACCGATGAGGACTGAGTCGGTTACATTCCGACCGGAGGCGCAGCCGTCAAGCCAGCAGCAGGTGGACCACCACCATCCCAGAGGCACCTGATGTTGGGGCGGCGTGCCAGCCTCTACAGCCCCACTACATCCAGAGACCAGAGGTGCTCAGGGCGGATCTCATCCAACACCGAAGACTTTCCAGTAGCTGAAGATGCTGCCGGGGCTGGATCCTGCGGCTCCTCAGCTAAAGTGGCAAATAAACTCTGTGTGCTTGTTGCGTCATAAAAGACTGAATAAAAGTGTAAAAAGTCTCAGTTGTCCCTCGTCATTTCCACACATCAACACATATTCACAGCCGTCCTATAGAGTAGTGCTTTAACATCCACGTCCGAGTTTCAGATGCGACCGACAGAGCAGCTGCTCCAGCTCCGGCTGTCCTCTGTCCTGCTCCTCCTGAGCTAACAGCAAATGACCTGAGAAGCTGCTTCGTGAACATCATGTATAGCCTTCAGTGTTTATTGCATCTCTACACTGACTTTTATTTTTGCTGACAGAATTTCGATGCAAAAAGCGATTTGGGGCCAGGAAATAATAAATGATCAGCTGCAGCGCCTTACTGTCATTCTTGCTTCCTACCAGTGGCGCCGGAATGGGGGGGTCAGGGGTCCCTCGTCCACCCCCACTTTACGGCCCTGGTCGGCCATGATCTGGTCCCAACAAAAATTCACGTGGGCTTGACCCGATTGTGCTGAGAGGCTTTGACGGATATCTCTCTCCCTCTCTGGCGCTCACGCCGTTGTATTGTTGGCACCGTTGTATGGTTTAGCCTGGTCAGTATGTGTCAGTCCTGTAAAGAGAAGTTTGGCAGTTAAAGTGGAATAAATTGATGATTGCAACATACAAGAAGCGGCCTGGAGAGTATCTGAAGCACGCGTCTGACAGTCGAAATTCACCGAGTTAACCCAGTGCGGTCCTCTACAACATCGTTAGTTTGCCGCACAGTTATCGTCAATAGAAACTGACAATTTGAATGAGCGCTTATTGGAAAGGCAAGTCTGGATTCTTCGCTTCTGCTTGGAACAGTTTGGAAACGGTAATGGCGCATGGAGCGCAGCGCAGCGTCATCAGTTAATTGAAGGAGATTCCTGCACTGCAGCTCAATCAAGTCCACTGGAACTGAGGTATGGACAAATACACACGCACTGAGTCGCTTTGTCTGAAGAGGAATTGTTAAAGACAAACGACGGAAAATGGAGTCAGCTGGATCTAAATCAAGTGACGTAAGCGGTAAAGATGAAAAAAGGCGATCAAAATTAACTGTTAAAGCATTACAAAATAAAATTGAGAAGCTTCAAAAGGATCTCAAAGCAAGGGTTCATAAAATCAAAGGAGAAATAAACATTATTAAAGAGCTTATGAAAATGAAGGAAAAATCTTGAGAGTGTTAGTCTCATCGTGATGATTTAAATTATTGCTTGAGAATGCAAAAACTGTATGAGTCTGTTATTCCACCGAGTCCTGTTGAAGAAAAAGAAAAACAAAACATTGGTTTTCAAGCCTGTGTAAATATAATTCTGAATTTATACAAGATTTAAAAATGGCTTTCAGGTGCAGCACAACTCAAAAATGCAGCTCAAACGAGCGAAGAAGCTGTTTAAAAATCAGGTTCAGTTGACCAGTTTTGAACCCTGTGTGAATAAGGAGATTAATGCCCCTTTAGTTTTTTAGCATTTAGAGTGTGATGAAAATGGTGATGTTGAGGATGATGTTAAGCCAAGGACAGTGTTTTCTAATGACAGCAAAAGGTCAAGAGGGGAAGGCATCAAAAAAAGCTCGTGCTAAAGCAGAAGCAGATATGGCTGCATTAAAGGGCACGACAAAAATGTTGAAAAAAAAACATGGTTTAAGAGCAGGAAAACAGCTAAGGAGAAAAAAAAGAAGAACTGTTTTTTAGAATGAAATTGCAGCCTCAATGGCTAAAGTTAAAGTGTTCCAGGGCTCTGTCTGTTCTCAAGTAATTAATGCTGCACAGATTAGGTCTGATGGCATAAATTCATATTTTGAGCGTTAAAATAAAAAATCTCAAATGTTGAATGTTGATGCAGATACATTTGTGCCTACAGCAGCTATACTGATTGTCATAACAAAGCTCCAACCTTTCAGTCCTATTCTTATTTGGGTGCACGACCTACAGAAACAAAAGTTAAACAAAATCCAGACACATTGACTGACCAGGTGAAGATAAAAACAACACAAGTTGAAGTTCTGACTCAACGAATGTTTCATCAAATACAGCCACAACCATCACATCATAAAAATTCATTGTCAGCTGATTAAAATAAACAACTGTTAAGTGTGTTGGAAAGGCAAAATGAAATTCCGAACTTGCTTGTAAATCAACATCTTTTATTTTTTCTGCCAAAACGGGACATACCAATATTTGATGGTGATCCACTCCAATTTAAGACATTCATACCTTTTTTTAAACCAGCATTGAAACAAAGGCGCCCAGTGCAAAGATTTTTTATACTTTTTGGGAGCAGTACACTAGAGGTCAGCCTCATGACCTAGTAAGAAGTTGTGTTCATATGCCTAGTGATTCTGGATATGCTAAAGATAAATCTTTACTTCAAGAACATTTGGTTGTTCATTGAAGAAATTTGCTGCATACATGAATAAAGTCTTGTCATGGCCTGCTTTGCAAGCAAAGCAAAAGGCTTTACAAGCATTCAGCCTTTGCTCAGGGAATGCTGTAATGTGATGGAAAAAAAAGGGCTGTATGCATGAGATGGATGTTTCTGCCAATATGCAAACAATCATCAAAAAACTGCCCTTTAAACTGCGGGACAGATGGAGAAAGAAGCTCTGAAGCTGTTCGGTTTGTAGAAAGGCAAGTGAAGATCGCCAGTGATCCACGTTTTGGTGATATTCAAGACTCTTTGTCTTGACCAAAGAAGGATGTTGGAATTTATAAATCACAGCAGCGATTAAAGATAAAAGAAAGTAGTTTTGCTACTATTGTTGGAGATATACAGAAGAAAGCTGACCTTGAAGTAAAGAAAGGACAGGAGGCAGCTGTTATGAAGAGTTGTTTATTTTGTGGAGCTGGACATTCCTTTGACACATGCCCTCTACTGGAAAAAGAGGACAAGGGGGGAGAAATTGACATTTCTGAAAAAAATGGGGGGGGTTTTTTTGGCTGTTTATGCACTGGGCCATCAGCAAAGACTGTAAAAAGGCGACATTACTGTAAAGTGTGTAACTTTGACATCCCACATGCTTTATGGTCTTCTCCAAAGAAAAAGGAAAAAAACTGGTCCAGTCCATAAGAAGAAGGAAGTGGAGACAACAGGTGGAAGTGCCCCATTTCTGCCCAATCCAGTGGTCTAAAGGGGCCGGTGAGCATGGCTGTACTCTCTCTTTTTTACCAGTCAGAGTGAAGTCTACAAAGAGCCAAAAGACAATAATAACATATGCTTTTTTTAGATCCTGGAAGCTCTGCATCATTCTGTACTGAAGAAATGAAACGATTATATGTCACTGGGAGACATACAAGCATCCTTTTTTTGGGGACGATGGGTCAAAAAAGGTGGTTTGGAAGCAAACATTGTGTCAGATTTGGAGATTGCTGGGCTGAATGAAGACATCTTTTGTGAATTACCTGACTTATTCACACAGAGAAGCATCCTGTTCATTACAGAAACCCCCCCCAAAACCAAGAAGACCTCGAAGAGGGCCACATCTGAAAAATTTTGAGAAAACTGAAATCAATTCAGGAGTTGATTTGGTCATTAGGACCAACGTGCCTAAAGCGGGGACCATGGGATGTCCTCCGAAGTCAAAATGGAGGCCCTACACAGTTAAGACAATTCTTGGATGGACAGTGAATGGACCTCTTAGAGGAAACTGTGATGTCGACACAAGAGAGCTACAATCCACTGTTACTGTTAACAGGATTTCTGTGTCAAAACTTGAGAACTTGTGGCAACAACAACTGAAGGTCGATTTTCCGGAATGTTCTCAAGATGAACAACCTGGATGGTCCAGAGAAGATAATCAGTTCATGGAGCTGGTTACAGAATCAATTTAGTTGAAAGATGGACATTACACCGTTGGTTTACCTCTGAGACACAAAGATCTGAAAATGCCCAACAATAGGAAAGTGGCTGAACAGCATGTTTTGAATCTCAGAAGGAAGTTTAACAAAAATCATAAATTTCTTTCTGAATATACTAACTTCATGAATGATATAATTTCCAAGGGCTATGCTGAGAGAGTCTCAGTTGAAAATCTTGAACGGTGTGATGGGAGGGTTTGGTATATACCACACCATAAGAGTCGTCTTTGACTGTGGTGCAACATTTGGAGGAAAATCTTTAAACACTCAACTCTTACAAGGTCCAAACCTCACCAGTTCATTGGTTGGTGTCATCACCAGATTCAGAAAGGAACCTGTTGTTATCACAGCGGACATTGAAGCTATGTTTCATCAGGTCCGAGTAACACCAATTGACTCTGATCTGTTGAGATTTCTCTGGTGGCCCAATGGAGAGTATGAGCAGCATCTGGTGGAGTACCGAATGGTTGCACACCTTTTGGAGCTACATCGTCTCCAAACTGTGCAAGTTTTGCACTGAGAAGGTGTGCAGAGGACAATCAACAGCTATTTACACCAAATGTCATAGATGCTGTGCTTCACAACTTTTATGTGGATGACTGTTTGGTCTCTGTGAGTACAGAAGAGTAAGCTGTGTCATTATATCAAGGACTTCGTGCTTTGTGCAGGAAAGGTGGATTTCAAATTCTCAAATGGATAAAAACCGACGCAGGTTTTTTACTCAAAAACCACAGCATGAAGGATCCCCCTTGAGGTGAAGAACCTGGATATGGAAATGGGTGATCTACCTGTGGAATGTGTTGGGAGTACAGGGTGTGTACAATCAGACCTGCTGAAATTTAAGATCATCCTCAAGATAGACCTTTGACAAGACGGGAGTCTTGTCCCTCATAAGTTTTCCATCTATGATCCCTTGGTTTTTTGGCACCAGTTGTCTTGGGCGCAAAAAAGGGATTCTACAGATCTAAGCAGAATACATTTGGTGGGATGATCCTTTTTCCACATAAATTTGGGCCAGAAGTGGAAAAAAAATGGCTGGAAGGACAGCTTTAAAGTTTTGAAGTTAACAGATGTCTGAAAACCACAGGGGTTTGGACAAGCCACGAGTTTGCAGCTTCATCATTTTAGTGATGCAAGCGAGAGTGGATATGGAACAGTGAGCTACCTGTTGCAGTGTAATGCTGATGGACAAGGCGTTTTTCATTTGTAATGGGTAGAGCCCGTGTAGCCCACTGAAAAACCCCCCACCCCTCGCATGGAGTGACTGCTGCAGTGGTTGCCAGCCGTATGGATAAGCTGTTTAAAAAGAGTTAAGGATGGAACTACAAGACTCAGTATTTTTGGACTGATAGTACTTCAGTTTTGAAGTACATCAAGAATGAAAAATCAAAGGGTTTTAAACCTTTGTGACGAATCGAGTTGGAGAGATACTCAATTTGTCAAATCCCTTACAGTGGAGGTACGTTGCTACCTGTATTTAATCCAGCAATTTGGCATCCAGAGGAACAAGTGTGGTGTTTTTTTTTAAGGCTAATACCTGGGGGTCTGGACCAAAGTTTTTTTATTACCCCTGAATGAAATGGCCTGCAAATCCTGAGGACATAATTAATTTTTGTCTGGAGGATCCAGAAGATCCAGAGGACAAGACATTGGTTTATTTAATTTTTGCTCCAATGAACAAGTGGATCCAATTATGGACTTCATTCATTCATTTTTTTTCCTGGGACAAAAATGAAAAAAAATGGTCGGGGGGCTACTCAGGTTTAAAAATTGCTGTCCAAAATGGCTCAAAAAAGGCGCAAAATGAAGTTGGACCTTGCAGACTCCAATCTTATGATGTTAAAAATTCAAGAAAGGTTGAAGAAAGAAATGAATGTGTACAAGACAAATGTTGCATTGGGAGCCTTATCAGTGGAGGTTTTGGGAAAGGCTGAGAGTGCATCATCTGCTTTTTTTCAAAAAAGCGATATCCAGAGGAAAAAAAAGATAAGTTTACAGAAAATGAAGGTGTGAAGAAAACAAGCCAGCTCTATAAGCTTGATCCCTTCTTGAAGGTGGTGTACTGAGAGTTGGCGGAAGGCTAAGCAAAGCAGCTATGCCTGCTGAAGCTAAATACCCAGCCATATTGGCTAAAAACCTTCACATCACTGAAATTCTACTGCGCCATATACATCACCAGATGGCCATGGTGGACGTTAATGCTCCCTGAACTACGTCAAAAAATATTGGATCCCGGGGCCCGCGTTGCAAAACAGGAAAAACTTTTTCAAAATGCGTGATTTGTCAATGACTCCATGCTGCACCGGGGAAGTCAAAGGATGGGGAGATCTCCCACAGGAACGGGGTTTTCCAGATAAAACCCCCCTTTTCTTGTGTGGGTGTGGATTGTTTTTGGCCCTTTGAAATTAAGCGTGGCAGGACCCTGTTGAAACGAAAGGGTCATCTTTACCTGCATGCCAAAAAAAGCAGTTCACCTTGAGATGTTGTCATCACTGATACTGATTCCTTTTTCAATGGTCTCCGAAGATTTATTGCCAAATGGGCAAGTACTGGAGCTGCGTTCAAAACAATGGAACCAACTTTGTAGGAGCTGAACTTGAGTTAAAAGAAGAAATTGGAAGATGAAACAAACTCTAATCAGTAACGTTCCTTCAGAAAGGAATAAAATGGTCTTTCAATCTCCTACTGGCTCACACCATGGAGGTGCATGGGAAAGTCTTATTAAGTCTGTTCGAAAGTGTTAAATTCTCTTTTTAAAAAACCGAGTCTCGATGAAGAAAGTCTTCACAGAGTTTTCTGCGAAATTGAGGCCATTATCAATAGTTGACCTTAACTAAAGCCTCTACTGATGCCCCGACCTGGAAAACACTAACTCCAATCAACTCTTCTTTTTAAAAACCACACCTTTATTGCCACCAGGGGCTGTTTTCCAAGAATGATGTCTACGCTCGGCGAAGATGGAGGCAGGTGCAATATATGGCGGATCTCTTCTGGAAGCGTTGGTTAAAAGAATACTTGCCTCAACTACAAGAGCGGAAAGGGCAAAAACAAAAATGGAACTTTCTTCCAGGAGTTTCCTCATCGTTGACGACTCTGCCCAAGCAACTCTTGGTTAATGGGTAGAGTTTGAACATTGTTCCGGATAAAGGGGGGACTTGTGCGATCAGTTCGCATTGAGACAAAGACGACTACCTGGAAAGACCATTACCAGTTGTGCCTGCTTCAGGGGGCGGAGACGCCATGGACATTTAACGACTTTTCCTTTTCCGTTCTGATCACCAGTGACTTCCCTTTTTATAGTTTATTTCTTTGTCTAAAAGAAAGATCAAAATAAGTTTGATACTGAGCAAATTTTGATCATTTGTTTTCTAGGTTTTGTCTCTTACAGTATTAACATTTCAGATAATTAAATTTTTGTAATAATTTGGGGCTGGAATGTAAGAGCCATATGATTGAACAAGTAAATTGTGATGTGGCAGGAGCACATGGCTTTTTCACTTGGGTGGGGGTGTGTCGAGGTGAGCGTGACTGTCACTGAGGTATGAATGGGAGCCATACTGGCGCGCTGGTTTTTGTATGTATGAGGAAGTGGGTGCGCCGGTGCTGGTCGTAATTTCTGTTGACTGTGACATGACTTCGTTTTATGTTGGCACCGTTGTATGGTTTAGCCTGGTCAGTATGTGTCAGTCCTGTAAGGAGAAGTATGGCAGTTAAAGTGGAATAAATTGATGGTTGCAACATACAAGAAGCGGCCTGGAGAGTATCTGAAGCACGCGTCTGACAGTCGAAATTCACCGAGTTAACCCAGTGCGGTCCTCTACAGCATCGTTAGTTTGCCGCACAGTTACTCAATTTTGTCACACTATAATGTTTGACGCAAGCGACGCAACACCCCCATGGCCCCCCCCACCTCTAAAATGAATCCGGCGCCACTGCCCTGAGCCAGCCTGTTTATAACCTCATTAAAAGATACAATATTAAGAAAACCTTCAAAGACCCAGTGGAGTCAAATTCAATAAAAAGAGTCTAAGGTCGGTTTACCCTCGGCGCCCCGGACGGCTCCGCTCCTTTGGAGTCTTCCTCCCTCGGCCAGGGAAGCGGAGGAGACGCCAGTATCTCTCAGGATGGGTGAGGGTCGCCGAGTTTAAAACATTCTTGTTTTCCTGAGGAACTTACAGAAGGAAGTAAAAAAACACAGAAACGCAAAACAATTTAAACAAAATCTGCAAAATAAAACCAAGAATCATTTCCCACTCTGTAACACGTGGAGACACGGATTTCCTTTTCCAGCAGGACTTGGTACCGACCCACACTGCCAAAAGTACAAATACCTGCGTTGATAACCCCGGTATCACTGAACCTGGGTCTCCTGAACACCTCAGCAGTGCCACAGACCCGATAGCCTCCATGCAACGCTGCATTGATGCTCCCAGGAGCTCCAAGAGGATCAAGGAGCAGTGAGTACAGACCCATCCAGAACTGGAACCAGTAAGCTGCAGAACCCGAATGATGGGAGTTTATTTCCTTCGTTTAGATGAAACGAAACCGTTTTGGTTTGGTGGACCTTTCTCTCGTTTTTATCCACACAAGCTCCTCAGATTTCTTGTAATTTAACTAAAATTCTAATCTTAATGAATTTATTTGGTTGAGTTGAATGAAATTTGTCCAGAGATGGAGTTTCTGTTAATCTTTGCTCCACCCAGATCTGAGGACTGAAGCACCTGATTGGAGCTTTAAAGACTTCAAGGTTCAGGTTAGAGTTTTGGTCTCTGATGTTTTTCCATCCAGGAATCTTCTGGATGTCCAGGAGGAACTGAACTCTGACCAAGAGGATGAGGACGAGTTTGTTCCCTCCAAGAAGGAGCTGCAGAGCAGCAGCGATGAGGAGGATGAAGTTGAGGAGGAAGAGGCTGGGCTGGACAGTGATGTAGAGGTGGTGGCAAAGAAGAGCCGTCGCTCTTTGTCCTCAGCCGGGTCTCGTACTCCTCGCTCGAAGCAGAAAAAACATGCTCCTCAGCCCGAACGCTGAGGAAGGTGAGGGTTGCCATGGAGACGACAGCTGAGTTAAGTCTCAACGAAACGTTCTCACCTCCTCCGTTCTGTCTCTGCAGACCACCCTGAGCACGCCGCAGACCCCCCGCCACGCCACGCCCAGCATCCCCAGCAGGTCAGAGCCAGCCCGACGGCCCACCAACGTTCTGGAAGAGGCCAGAACCAGGTGAGAACCAGAACCGCAGGCTGCACAGCTCATACTGTGATGTTAGATTCCCATCAGAATCAGTCCCTCAAACATCTTCTGGATACTGGAGCAGCTGTTAGAGGAACAAGAGCTGCAGTCACGTGTTCTGCAGGTAAAACCGCTCCCATGTTCTGTGGGCTGATTTTCTGCACCGGTTTCCAGCAGAAATCCTGTAACCCAACATTTCTGCTGGGTCCAGGTGAGAAGGTTCAAACACTCTGTCCTCAACTGAAACCATCAGATCCGATCCTAAAATGAACATCCCTGCGGTACGGTTCACTTTTAGACTTCAGGGCCAATAGAAAGTTGGAGATTCAGGATCAATATTCAGGAAAAGAGTCTAAAAACCAGCAGGTTGCTCTGATTTGAGTCTAGAAACCTGCAGAAAAATGTTTCTTAAGAAAAAACTCCCTGTGAGGGCCTGGGTTCTCTCGGGGTACTCCGCCTGTTCGGTTAATTGGTCTCTCTAAATTGCCCTTTCGGTATGAAGGCACCAGCTTCTCTCCAACAGATCATTTAACCCAAGGGTACAAAAGACTGTCATTTACTTGTTTTCAGCCCTCTAGTTCAGTGTTTTCTATTAAGGTTTCTTTCCACGTAGTTCTTATTTCTGCCACTAGATGGCTATTAGACCACATTAATTCAACTGTAGTTGTGAGCATTACGTTGTTCTGAGAGGGATCAGCATGAAACGGATATTGTTTAATCCAGCCTATTAACGGTGTGCGTCCATTAAAAAAACCACATGGTAGACTTTAGTCACATGTTTATTCCCCTGTGTGGACAATTTTTGTTATCTTTGTTAAAGGAGTACTTATAGACTAGTACTAAGAATTGCTTATTGGTTTATTTCTCCTTGTAGAAACCACACACACACACACTCACAAACTGCTGATAGCTGTATGGAACAATGTTGATGGCTTATTAAAGACAACTCGAAGATTGGACCCGGACATTGTGTTGTGTCATCTCAACTCGCAAGTTGGAACTCGCATCTCAACTGTCCTGACCCGACACCCTGAAGTGATTGCTAAACCTCCTACTAATAAGTTACAGTCCTCTTTACACCAAGCATCCATTGGAGGGTCACACTGGGTGGGTCTAATCATAGAAACCTGAAGTTATTGAGCTCATCTCCTACACGCTGTAACATCCCCATGTTCACGCTGCACGTGTCCTCGGTGCCGGAGTCTCTGCCCTGCAGGGAGTTTCAGGACATCTACAGCTTCGTGGAGAGCAAGATCATGTCGGCACGGGAGGGTGAGGATGATCCCGACTCAGACATGCAGCTGATAGAGCCTGAAAAGTTCCATTCGATCCTTTTATTGTCATAATAAATTAAATTTTCTTCAGAGCATTCATGCACTGCATAGCCAGGTGTCATAAAATGCAAACATGGACCTATAAACACCCACTGTAAAATCAGCACAATATACCCAATAATAGACAATAAATAGTTCAGTGCAAGAACAAATGAAACGATGCTGCAGCATAGAGAGGGAATATCAACACAGAGTGAGAACAGTTATTTGATTTATATGAGTCCAGTTTGCAGATATTGTAGCAGTGAGGCATGGTCAGTGTCTCTTGACAAAGACATTCTGATGATTCTGGCTCGGATGGACCACTACCTTCTATCTGAGGGTGCAGGCTGTGGGCCAGTCTGATGGTTCTGGCTCGGATGGACCACTACCTTCTATCTGAGGGTGCAGGCTGTGGGCCTGTCTGATGGTTCTGGCTCGGATGGACCACTACCTTCTATCGGGGGTGCAGGCTGTGGGCCTGTCTGATGGTTCTGGCTCGGATGGACCACTACCTTCTATCTGAGGGTGCAGGCTGTGGGCCTGTCTGATGGTTCTGGCTCGGATGGACCACTACCTTCTATCTGAGGGTGCAGGCTGTGGGCCAGTCTCATGGTTCTGGCTCGGATGGACCACTACCTTCTATCTGAGGGTGCAGGCTGTGGGCCTGTCTGATGGTTCTGGCTCGGATGGACCACTACCTTCTATCTGAGGGTGCAGGCTGTTTCTGTGGATTTCTGTTTTTTAATTTCTTTGGTCTTCTAGATGCTCAGAACCAGCTGAACTTTGTTTTCCTTGACAGTTTGTCTCTGGTTGCTGTTGCAACTAAAGAAATACCAACAATGTACTTTACTGTGTCTTCCTTTCAGGCAGCCATGTGTTCAGATGTATTGATCCAAAAGTTCTTCAGACTTTCTGAAGTTTTTATTTGGACTTTGGCTTCTTTTATTTAAGTTAACTTACAGCCCGTCTAGTTTCTCCACAGTTTTGCCCACGGTCACTAGGGGGAGCTCTAGCCCTGTCTTTCAAGCTGATGAGTAACCCTTGACCTGTGGCTGTCTCAGGTGCATGGCCCCCGGCGTTCCGGTTCATCGAGATCAACGGGATGAAGATGACAGACCCTTATGGAAGTAAAATAGTCTCATTAAAATCAAACATTTTGTAGACATTGAATTTATAATACTGAATTTTTCTCCTGTTCAATTATGTATGTGATTTTTTTTGCACTTAAAATTTGCCAGCAAAACAATCACCTGCAAGAATTCGCTTGCAAAAATTCACCAGCAGAAATTCGCCTGCAAAAATTATACCTGCAAATGTGGTGACCTTGCGGTGACTCGTGCCAAATCAAACAGAACTAGATCGAGTCAAGCGGATGATAATGCATCTTTGCATTGGATGCCACCTGCTAAAAAAATGCAAGAAGAAGAGTCGGGCGGCTTTTAGCCAATTAAAATACGCTCATTTGATCACGTGACTCACCAGTTCGCTTCTGCAGAGGCTCTTCTTTTGACCCAGAAGGAAGCGTTGAAGCTGAAGTTTGCTTCCGGTTGTAGCCTGATTCGTCCTGATTCGGGAAACACTTAAAGGGCAATTTCACCTCATTTTTCGTTACCTTGAGCATCTTCAATCTGCTCAAACTCAAAAACTACGGTACTTAGACACTTCAAACCTGGACTAGATTATACTACACTAATAGCAGAATCCTATAAACACAATTTGGGATTCGTGAAAGCTTTATGTGATTTGTGAAAATGTAATAAAGGGCCATATCAGTGCTTTTTTTTTCTCCATTTGGACCATCTTAGAACTGGTCCTGCTCCAAAACTTGCTCCAAAACCTGTTTTTTAACTGTTTCCCGAATCGGAAGCTACAACTGGAAGCCAACTTCAGTTTCGTCCCTTACTTCTGGGTCGAAAGAAGCAGAAGCGAACTGGTGAGTCACGTGATCAAATGAGCGTATTTTGATTGGCTAAAAGCGGCTCAACTCTTCTTGGATTTTTTTGACAGGTGGCATCCAATGTTAAGATGGGTTATCAGCGCTTGACTCGATCTTGTACTGATTGCTTTGTCACCACAAGGTCAACACATTTGCAGGTGAATTTTTGCAGGCGAATTTCTGCAGTTGAATTTTAGCTGGCAAATTTTAAGTACAAAAAAAATCACATATAATTGAACAGGATCAAAATTCAATGTCTAAAAAATTTTTGAATCTATTGAGACTATTTTACTTCCATAGACCCTCATCAGGCGTATGTTCAGATCCTTCAGGTGAGTGGATGCAGCAGGTTAGTGCAACTGTTTGACTACCGGTTTAAAAATAGACTTGGTTTGATTTTAGTTTTCTCTGGTTTTTACTGGCAGCATTTCAGGAAATATCCAAAACTTTGTTTTGTTTCATCTTTCTTTAGTCATGGGAACTAAGGTTCAGTAGAGCCGGTTCTTTAGGCTCGGCCCAGGAAAAAGACCCTCTTTCTCTTTCAGCTCCTTGGGTATTTTTTTCCATTCCATAATTAAATTTATTACCAATAATAAGGTGAAGTTGTGTGTAAAACGATTTGCAGATGTATAAAACATGCATTATATCATCTATATCAATTATTTGTATGGATGAATTTAGTCTGAGCATCAGAATGTGACAAAAATTACATTTTGAAGTACAGAACCGTCTGATGTTCAGGTCGTTTGTGGAGCCTGTTGGTCCTTGCAGGTTCTACTGTTCTCTGCTCTCTGCCTGATGCAGATTTCATCGTTTTCCCTTGCAGTTACTCATTTTCTCCGGTTTCCAGCATGTTGTCTCATAGTGGCTGTGTGTGTGTGTGTGTGTGTGTGTGCGTTCAAATGTGACCACCAACCTGGAAATGATGACTCTGAATTTCTTCATCTCCCTCCTTTTGTTTTTAGTTGAAACTCTGCACAAAACTGTTAACATTTGATTGTTCATCTACATTGGAGCAGATTTATTTATCTTTTATAAATTCATCAGATCCGAGTCCAAACAGAAGCTGGAGTCCCAAAAATTCCAAGATTCCTGGACGTTCTCCCAATTTTTGATTGTTTTTAAAAGTTTGGGGAGAAAAAAATTTATTCGTTTTTTTTCCAGACTTCCAGAATCTAAAAGGTGAAAACATAAACACTGAACAATAAAGTGTTGTTTACATTGTTCTGTATGTATTTGCTGCATCAGATTTTCAGCTCCGTCCAATTCATTGACCAGAAATAACTGCACCTCATGCGAATGTCAAAAACAAGCCATTTCACCACCTTATTGTCCTCAAGAGCCTCCTGCAGAGTAACATCAGCAGCGATTTGGGCGGTTTGGGCCCAATATGTGGAAGGAAACCATCCTTCCAGTGTCCTGCATTAACACTCGGCATGCTGGTAGCTTACAGCACTGTGAAGAACTATTTATCCCTTACAGAGTTGAATATTTCAGATTATCACACACATTTTAGAATTAGATAAAGATAACCTGAGTAAACCTAGTAGGCAGGTTTCTTCTCCAGACCAACCCGGCCCTGTGTGAAAAAGTAATTACCCCTTAAAGCTCAGTGGCAGCGAGGCTTTAACAGCACCACTGAGGGATTTTGACCCGCTCTTCTTTGCAGAAACGTTTTCCAGTGTGAACACCGTGTTTAAGGTCAAACTACAGTAGCTGACCTGGATTTAAGCCCAGACTTTGGCTAGGCCACTCCTAAATGTCATTTAGAGGTGGCCTTGCTGCTGTGCTTTGGATCATTGTCCAGCTGCAGAACCAGAGTGGGACCGGGCTTTAGGTTCTGTACTGATCGCTGGACGTCCTCCTGCTCGATTTTCTGCTAGAGAGCAGTTATGGCAAGTCGTCCAGGAGGAAGAAAAGCAGCCCCAACCATCATACTGCCACCACCATGTTTGACTGTTAGTATGATGTTCTGTTTCTGAGACACTGTTGGTTTTATAGCAGACATAACGGGACACACACCTTCCAAAAAGGTCCACTTTAGTCTCTTCAGTCCACAGAATTTTCTCCACAACGGTCTTGAGGATCATCAAGATGTTTTTTTGGGGTTAGGTGTTGAGGTAATAGGAGTGCTTTGGAGCGACCCGGCCAGAGTCCCGACTTGAAGCTGATAGAGAACCTGTAGATGGAGCTAAAGATTAGGGTGATGGAAAGGAGGTCTTCCAACTAGAAATGCACCGATATGAAAATTTTAGCCAATGACGATATCCGATTATTAATTTTGGTGTTATGGCCGTTAACCGATATTTATCGATGTTATAGTGCTGGGAAACAACAACCAGACTGCTGGCATCACTTCTCTGCTTCAGTTAAACATCCCACAATCCTGCAATGCATCACCATCACTGTCACGTGACCAAACAGATACCACAGGACCACCACCTTCCTCCAGTAACACATAAACAAACAGCAACAAGCTGGAAATAAACATCGGTTAATATCGACCCTTTGGTCGATACCGACATTAATTGAGCTCAACAGTGCATCCCTAATTCCAACCTCAAGGATAAATCATCAATCTGCCAGAGGAAACGTGCAGAAAGCATCTCAGCTGTTAGAAGACGGCTTTGATTGACGTAATGCTAATAAAGACTTCTCTACCGGTTGTTGAGAAAGGTATAATTTCTGACATGTCGTTTTATATTAAGCGTAACAACTTGAGGTATTTTCTCATAACTTTGTTTTTTTATCTTTGTTTTATTATCTTTTGACAGATTCCAGGGGTATGAATAATTTTGGTCTTATCTCTAGATGGTGGAATGTATATTGTTTTAGTTTCAGTTGTAAACACAGGTCTTTTAGTCATTTAC
Source organism: Crenichthys baileyi (assembly GCA_036173005.1). Classification (NCBI taxonomy): domain Eukaryota; kingdom Metazoa; phylum Chordata; class Actinopteri; order Cyprinodontiformes; family Goodeidae; genus Crenichthys; species Crenichthys baileyi. Next base: position 692,774 of record JAHHUM010000581.1, on the reverse strand, counting down.
TTTCCCTATAGTTTGATCTGAATTGTGTTCTAAAGTTTTGAAGCCTGCCCCTCTGTGGTTCTGTTCTGCTCTGATTCTCATCGGGTGAAACTAGTTCTAGAGAACCACACTGATGCTTAAAGTTACATAATGTACAAACTAGCAGCTGATCGCATCAAAAAGTTAAAAAAGCAAAACACAGCTAAGATTACAAGAGGTTTCTTCAAATTCAACACAAAAAGCCACGCTTAACCAACGCTGCCGTCTCAGAACTGTTTAACCCGTTCATGACGAGCGTCTTTGGTCCTCCGTAGCGGCCCTGTTGCTGCTATGACCTGCTGCAAGCATGATTCACAGACAGACACCAGCTTCTAGCTGAATAGAAATGCACGCCGCACTTTTCAGATTTTATTCGTAAAGAAAATGAGAGCATCTTTAAAACCCACTGAATGTTAACCTGGAAGCTCCTAAATGTTTGTAGGATTAAAAGGTTTTCCAGACATCTCAGGTTTGAAGATGACAGCCGTGGGCTCAATCTGCAGGCTGATTGGCTGGTTCATTTCCACAACATGCACAGCGTCCTCAGACTGTTTGTCTCTGCAGTTGGACCTGCTGTGGACCAGGAAGCAGAACGTGATGTAGAACCTGTTCGAATGGCCGACGCGCCGCCACGCCCGCCCGGTGGTGCTGACTATCGGCAACACCATGGACCTGCCGGAGAGGATCATGATCAACATATTGGCCAGCAGGCTGGTGAGGATATGAGTCTCTCTAATGAGGGGCAGACCAGACCGGGGGGTACAACAACCAGACTTACAGATCCACAATTTGGTTTGAGGTATCAGGACTTTAAAAAATCTAAAAGCTTAAATCCCCGTCAACTAAACCAAACCTCAGAGGCTTTTTGTGGAAAAATAGGATTTATAAACAAAAGTAGCAGCAAGGTGCTGCTGACTGAGTTTAGGCAGTTAGCACAATGCCAAGGTGGGAATGACCTAGGAAAGGTAACTGTGCCCGTCGATCTGAGAAGGGCTGTCAGACCATTCCCAAACTAGTCCTTTCATCTGAAGGTGGATTCATATGTCTTCATGCTTTTAGCTCTAAAAAGTTTCATCTACTATAGGAAGTGGTGTAAAAAACGCAGGAAACTATTAAAATCCCCTTGGCCCATCCTCCCATCAGTAAATCCCGTAAGAGAAAATAGAGACGCTACTACATGTGGTTTGCTTGGACTAGGACATCAGATCTGGTTGTAAAATGACTAAAACAGAAATTTCTTTGTTTCACTTAAGCTTCAAACTTTAAACTCAAACCTTTTGTTACTGAATAATTTTTTGACACGTTTGAATTTATGTCTAAAACTTTAACTTTCCAATAACCCTAAAAACTAAAAATATTAGTCTTCTTTCACTGGAATTTTGTATAAAAGCAAAGCGTTTACTGTCTGACTGGTCCGGATTGTCCCAGGGTCTGACCCGGATGTCCTTCCAGCCGTACACCTTCAAGCAGCTGCAGCAGATCATCACGTCTCGCCTGAACAAGGTGAAGGCCTTCGAGGAGGACGCTCTGCAGCTGGTTTCCAGGAAGGTAAGTGTTCCACCCCCCTGAACCTGTTTCTGATCCCCCTCTAATCACAACCTTTGTAGATGGGTTTATATGTTGGATCAGAATCTGATGGGGTAATCCTCGGTTCTTTTTCCCATTCATGAGATGATATCTCCCAGGCAGGCCCACACCATAACACAGCCTCCACTGTGTTTTCCAGCTGTACCCGTTGCACATTATCTAGAACATATAAACATGTGGAGCAAAGCAGCCAAAGTCCAGCAGTTCTTTAGAAAGCCCGGAGAACTCCTGATCAAGACCACAGGAAAGTCTTGCTGCAGAAAGAAATGAGGGATAAATCTGGACTTTTTGCCACAGAACTCAAAAACCGTGATTCTAAGAAACGCAGCTTTTTTAAAATCCTCAGTGGGTCGATGCAGCTCAGAATACTTGTCCATTAGTTTAGGGTTTGGCTTTACTGGTCTGTAATTTAACTAAACATGTTGGAGCTTCATCTGATCACACATGAATGCAGCTCTAAGGGTCAGTCCTTCCTGATCAGGTGTTTTTGGACTTTGCCCTGCGTCTGGTCTGTCAGGTTTTTCGTGCAGGGACCCGGCTCTGTGGGGTTTGGAGGGTTTTGCAGCCGGTCAGCGTGTCGGAGGGGCCTGGCCGTGTGTCAGGGGCCCGGGGGGGGTGCAGGCTGGGCTGGCTGGAGCCCAGCCCCCTGGGGGTCCTGGGAGAGGGTCCCGGGTCAACGTGAGCCAGGACACGTGCTCTACCCTGAAGGCCCCACTGATGAGAAGGAGGCTTTTTTAAACCGACTGAGAAAATTTAATACAGATTTCAATCTGTTTTCTTTGTTTTAGAAAGGTTTTGGGAGATTCTGTGGCGTCCCCCGGGTTTTTTCAAAGTTTGCTTTTATCAACGTTCTTTAAAATTTTTTTTTTTTCTGTCCTAAATATGCAAAAAACCTTTATAGAAAATGACTGACTTTGTTTAAATTCAACAAAAGAGCTTTTTGTGACCTTGTCTGGAAAAAAAATTTTATTTAAGGGCCCTTTTTTGATGGTTTTTAGGGGCATAAAGATCTTTACCTTCAAAGTGTTTTCTTCACCGTTTAAATTTTTAACATTTTGGCTGAAAAAGTTTTCTCCCTGGGGAAAAATTTTTTAAACATGTTTAGATGCACTAGATGTTGGAGGATTTTGACCTTTCTGTGGCAGATGTTGCAGCAGTTCAACCAGCAGAACGAACTGGTTCGGTTTCAGTCGTCTGCAGCTGCATCACCAAAAAGCAAGATTTAAAGAAGAACTGCACTCATTGTAGGGTGATTTTTAAAAATGTTTTATTCTATTTCTTTTTAAAAACAACTTTTTTAAAAAACGTCCACTGATGCGCAGCAGGAGGGCGGGGGTGATTTTTCAGCTTTATCTTGAAAGGGGGGTCTGGTTATTGGCTCCCCGGGGAAAAAAATCAGAGGGTCGTGCTTTAATGGAGACGGAACCCGGAAAACATGCTGTTCGAAAACTAAATTTGGGGCAAAAAAAAAAAAAAAAAAATGGAAAAAAATTCATGTCTCTAACGGGTGGGAACAAAAAACCAGAGATGCACAAAAAACCAAAATGTTCATTCAAATGAAACCACCTTTCTGGTGGAGGGTGAGGGGGGGAGAGAAAAAAGTGAAATAAAGCAGAATTTTCCCTTTATTCAACACAAAAACCCGCATCTTGGGAAAGGGTTTCCCCTCTCTTTGGGTCCCCTGCCCAAACCGGGATAGATGTCCTTCCTCTTCGTAAAAAAACCCCAGCAGCGATGATGATGAAAAATAGGAAAAGAGAGCAGCCACAAAAAGAGGTAAGTGGTGAGTTCCCCGGTCAGAAAAACAGGGGGAGCCATTTAAATTATCAAACAAAAAAACCCAAAAGAATATTTTTGTTTGGAGGGCCTGAATTTGCCCCAGGGGGAAACCCCCAGTTTTCATGAAGCGGGGCCCCTCTGCAAGAAAGCAAAAAAGATTTAAAAATGTGGGTTTTTAAAAATAGGGAAAAATTTGGGTTTAAAAAAAACCTTTTAAAGGGGCAGTTTTTAGTGAAATTTAGTTAGATTTTTCCCCCCTGATGACGCTCTTTATCCATCATTAAAACCAAACCCACAGACAGCTGAAGGGCCAGAAATCAGCCTTTAGAAGGGTTTAAAAAGGGGGCATAAAATACCCAAACGATTTAAATAAAAAAAGTTTAAAAACCCCCAGTCGTTTAGGCTTCCCCCCCCACCGCTCTCTGTGATTGGGAAATTTTGGGTTTCCGGTTTTTCCCCCCATGGTTTAGTGGGAGGTTTACGTTGGGGTTCAAACAGGGAAAAAACCCTTCCTGTAAGCAGGGCCAAAATTGGAGGAGGAGGAGGAGAGATGGGGAAACAGTAGGAGTTTTCCCCCAGTGCGTCCCACAGGGAAAAATTTTAGCTGCTTTAGTAAGGTAAAGCTGACCACCCGTTTTGGGGGTTTTTGGGGCCGTGATCCCCAAGGGACCCCAGTGATCCATCCTGAAAAAAAAAACATTGATTTTGATCCAGCAATCTGCAAAAAATCAAAAAAAATTTTGGTGCCTTCAGGGTTTTGGGGGCCCCTTTAAGTTAAGTTTTATTTATTTAATTTTCTATTTTAGATTTTCTAAAAAGGGGGGGGTGTGTTTATGCCTAAAAGAGCAGGCCCCCGAACACCCAGGCCCGAACCCCAGGCCCGATCGCCTCCAGCCACCCCCTGCACTGATGCAGAAAATTAAAGCAAAAGGGGCCCCGCCAGGTTTTGAGAGCATAGAAACGAACAATATTTTCAGGAGCCTGACATTTCTGTTTAAAATATCCTTTTTAAATATTTGTGTGTGATTAGTCTATATAACATAAATTTAAATTCCGAAACTTTTCACGATATTCTATTTCTTAGCTGTAAAGTCATAAACCTCCTTTTTGGGTTACTTTGTGAATGAAAACATCCGTTTAATACCTAGGCGTTTGTAAGAAAATAACAAGAATAATAAGAAATGCTTGAATGAATAATCTGTTAGATCACTAACAGACGCAGGAAGGGACAAGCCTGGGACTTCTTTTCAGGTGTTTGTCTGATGCTTTTTAAGATTGATCTGACTCAAGGGTTTATTCTAGAGATGGGACTTAACCGAATCTTCAGGATCCGTTCAAAAGAGCCAGTGAAAAGATCCGTTTATGAAATTGTGCATATTTCGAAAAACAAGCAATTTTACCCTTAATATAATATTAAACATATACATTTTTGGTAAACCTGGCATGTGTGGGTGAAATGTAGAACAAAAGCTAAATCATCTGTATTAAGATTCATATTTTTATATAAAAGGTGCAAAACAGGACCACAGTGTGTTCATGTAAAAAAAAAATATTTTCATGTATATATTTTCCATAAAATTAAGTATAAAATATCAAAACATAAATATCAAATACCTATGTAGTTCTTTACTAAGCGTTGTGTGCATTAATAGCATTTTATGCTATATGTCATATAAAAACAAAATGAAGAAAGCAAAATAAAACAAAACAGAAGAGAAACAATTGCACTATCTTGGTTTTCGTATATTGCCTAAATAATAAAACGTTATTTAAAATTAAATTACATTGAAAATGTAGGATTATAAGAAAGCAAAGTGGTAAAAAACAAAGAACGGCTCTTACTAAGACTCGAGTCCTATCTATCAGGGTAAAGCGTCGTTCAAAATAATTGATTCGTTTGTGAACGGCACATAACTAGTTTATTCTAGTCTCTTTCTGCACTTCTTCCGAAACAGTCTTTCTAGCCCGAACTCTCCAAAATAACCACCCACGACCTGTTTTCAGCCCACGCACCTCATTAGAATGAATACCATCCCGCAGCTTCTTCCTCACATTCTCACCGATATCCCGCATTTTAGCCGCAATCTGAGACTGAACTCGGGCTTCCAGCGGCCAGCCTCCGAGCTGCCACGTCGGGGCTGGGAGACAGGTCAGATAAATGATAAGAAAGCGGTTCACTCACCTTGTTCGCTGTGACTGAGGTTGTGATTAGAAGCCGTGTGGTTCAACGGTGCCCCGCAGCAGGGCTTTAAACCCCACCTCCACACTGGGTTGGTCGGCAGAGCTGTCATTAAAGACAACCGATGAACTGTGGGAAAGTTGTCGTTAATTTATTCCGTTTATTCGTATTTCACCCCAGAGGAGGTGGAATCTCTGCAAAACTGAAGAATAACTTGTTTCTAGGGTGGACTTTGTGCTGATGCACTTCTTCTTTATTAATCAAACTCTTTATTTGTCTTTTTATTGTTTATTCAGGCAACTTTGATGAAACAGCAACTTAACAAATAATGTAGTATTGCTCCAAACCCGACATTTGAGCAGTTTGTTTGTAATGATTCCTGCTCAGGATTTATTTTTTATGTCCACTGGAGATGGAAAATGAACGGTTCTGAATAAAAAAGTGTGATCCAAAATAAACTCAAAGTTAGATAAGCTTTTTTTTAATTTCAGGGCTGCAGTCTGTCCTGAAATACTTGTCCCCAATAACTCTGCAGGGCCCAATGTCTCCAACTTTACGATATTAGTAGTATTAGTATTCCTGAGAAGAGTAAATCAGTGCGTAATAAAAAAAAATCCCATATCCTCCATAAAGACAGTTAAAAAAATTGGTTCTAGACCCTTTGACACACCAGAACCGACTTACATTTACTAGAAGAAGCAGGGTAAATATAGAGAAGGACGTTTTTAGAGCATACAAACCCTCACAGATGGCTCTATAAAATGTTCTGATGAATTATAGAGTAACAGATAATTAGGTAGTTTATACAAGAGAGCTAACTGCTGTTTCGGCTCCAGGTTGTTTAAAGCCGTTTTTTCAACGTTATGGAGCCACGGTTTGCCTTTTAATGTTGAAGAGAATCCTGCAGCAAACCACCAATCAGAAGGTTACAAAATTTCAACAGCTCTCAGTCTGACTTTAGTTGTTATGTCAGGCCTAAAAAAAGGTCAGCTCACGGAAAAGGAAGAACATGCAAACGGCTTTGAAATCTCATCTTTAAACCACCATTGTGTTTCAGTTCCATTCCTCCTCCTCCTGCAAAGCCATTTCAAGACTGGGTCCCAAACCCAGTCAAAGCATTCAGTGAAGGCTGAAGAGAAATAAAATGAGAACGTGTCATTAAAAGTCACCAAATGCAGCAGTGTTGACATCTTTTAGGTTTCTGGGTGAGTGGGAACAACTCCAGAGGTGCATCTGTGTGTTCAGTCCGTTCATCTGTCAGGTATGCCAGCTTTGCTCTGGGAATGGGAGGTCCCTCCCCAAAAAATCATTAGAGAAACCTATATTTTTACACAACACAAAAATATAATGGCTTGGTCCATTGTACCAACAGCTAACACCTTCAAGCAGACAACGGTGCCATCCAAGGAGCCGTGTCTAATAAGCACAAAACACTGAGAAAAACAAAGAGACACGTCGAATATTTTATTTACTTCCAGCTGAATGAAACACATTAACATGGAGTCAGACCACAGTTTGTTCAACTCATTACTTTCATTGACGGGCCTCTCTGTAATTCCATGGAAATCAACTTTTTGACGTATTTGAGCTTTTCTGTTGATGCGAACCGGCATTTCTAATAATGTTTAATCTTTAAAGCGACTCCTACGTTTATCGAGAAGAGTTTGAAACGGGAGAAGAGGACGGAAGAGCAGAGAAAGAGATAAGAGCGAAAATCAGCACAAAGTGTCCAAACAATGTTTAACTAGGACTGAATTATTTGATCGGATGTTCATCAGTTCTGATTCAGATGGCAATAATTACTCTCTGGTGACGAGCAATCTTTCCAGAGGCGAATTGTTATAAATGACATTACTAATATGGTTATTGAATACATTTGGCCATTTAAACCAGGTTAATTACCAGTTATTTAGTATGTATCCAGTACTGATCAGGTTCCTTCTGTACATTTTACAACAACACATTTCACCGGCGTCCCTCTTTGGATCATTTAAATGGTTCTTATTTATAATAGCAGGCTTACCTGATGCGCCTTTTTTCATATAATTTAGTTTATTACAAATTTCTATGAACATATTTCTATATTTCTATTTATTACATATTTCTTATTTACATATTCTACCAAAGTTTTAGTTTTTTCTAATATTTTGATGCTGGTGAGGTCAAACAGCATCATCTGGGCCTTGTTGGAGTTTTGTTTGTTATAATTTAAAAGGTTTGACTTTCAAAGAAATTTAAAGATTTACAAACCGTCAACTGAGCCTTCTGTTAAGGTAAAAAATGCTACCTTTTCCAGAGGTTTTAATTTTTTTACATTTAGAGGAATTAGCTCACATATGGGCTGCACAGTGGCGCAGTTGGTGGGGGCCCCCGGGGTTCCCTTTGCAGCAAAAAGGTTTCCGGGGTTTGTTTCCTGGCCTGGGGTCTTTCGCAGGGGATTTGGGAAATGTTCTCCGTGCATGGTGGGTTCCCCGGGGCACTCCAGTTTCCCCCCCACATTTCCAAATTATGCCTGTTGGGTTTAAATTTTTTTTTTTTTTTTATCTAATTGCCCTTAGGGGGATGAATGAGTGGGGGCATGGTTGTTGCTGTGTTCCCCTGCGATGGAAATGGGCCCTGTCCAGGGTAAACCCCCCGCCTCTCGCCCATAGACTGCTGGGAAGATGGGCACCAGCCCCCCCGCAAACCCACTAGGGAGTAAGCGGGTAAAAAAAAGACTGACGGGCTGAGCTCCCCCTTTATGGGAAAAACTTTCCATTTCTTGGGACAAATATAAAAAAATTTATTTTCCCTTACGTTGTGATTTCTGATCGTAAAGATTTGGGACATTTGAAGCATAAATTTAATTTCAAAAATGAAAAAAATGTAATTATTAATCACAATGATCTCTAAATTAACTACAATGAGTTTCAGGAAAATGTTTTTCTAAAACAAAGGCAAAGTTGTTCCACTTCTTGCCAAATTTTCATTTTTGAAAGCATTTTACAGTCTGTAAATATTTACATAATTCTGTACTATATTGTTTGAAATTGTTTTAACTTTTTATTCATGGTTATTTATTATCGTTTCTATTATTTACCCTTCCTAATGTTACCTTACCACAGGTTCACCCTGCCCTGTTGCTGACACTATTTAATGTGTTTTATTTAAAGTGTGTTATTAATTAGATTTGTTCTACAGTTTTACAGGGGTTTGGGGACAAGGGAAATAAAAAACCCCGGGGTTTTTAGACCCAAAAAATTTTAGTATGGTGTAGGGCCCCCTTTTTTGGGGGCCAATACAGCTTCAAATCTTTTGGGAAAAGGGAAATATACAAGTCCTGCACAGTGGTCAGAGGGTTTTAAGCCATTCTTCTTGCAGGATAGTGGCCAGGTCACTACTTGATACGGTGGGGGAAAATTTTTCCTGACTCGCTCCTCCAAAAACCCCCCAAAGTGGCTCCAAAAATATTTAGATCTGGGACTGTGCAGGCCATGGGAGATGTTAAAATTTTCACTTTCATGTTCATCAAACCAATCTTTCACCAGTCTTGCTGTGGTTTTGGTGCATTGTTTTCCTAAATACACGGCACCCCTTTCAGGATAACAATGTTTGAACCATTGGATTGAAGGGTCCTCAAAATGGTTCGGTAGTCCTTTGGGGCAGTGACGCGCCCATCTAGCAAAAGTATTTTGGGGCCCAAGGGAAATGCCATAAATTAGGGGCCCCCCAAAACCATCACGGTTTCCCCCCCCATGTTTCACCCCCGGGGCAAGCAACAGTCTGGGTGGTACGCTTCTTTGGGGCTTCTCCACACCGAAAACTCCCCTGGATGTGGGGAAAAACCCGGGTTAAAGGTGGACTCATCAGAGAAAAAATACATGTTTCACATTTTGTCCACAGCCCAAGTTTTGCGCTCCTTGCACCTTTAAAACCCGACTTTGGGGCCATTGGCATGAGTGACCAAAAGGGTTTTGGCTATAGCAGCCCCGGCCGTGTATATTGACCCTGTGGAGCCCCGACGGACAGTTCTGGGGGGAAACAGGAGAGGGTTTGAGGTGCACATTTAAATTCTGCCGTGATTTGGGAAGCCCGGGTTTTATGTTTTTTGGATACAATCCGGGTTAGCATCCGAAATCCCTTTCAGGACAGTTTCCCCTCTTGCGTCCACATTTAATCCGGGTTGGATGTGGTTCATCCTTTTTGGTGGTATGCTGACATTACCCTGGATACCGTGGTTTTGATACATCACAAAGACTTGCTGTCTTGGTCACAGTTTGCACCCCAGCAAGACGTCCCACCAAAAAATTTTGTCCTTTTTTGAATCTGGAGGGTCATCCATAATGTTGTGTTGCATTTCAATTTTTTGAGCCAAACTGTGCTCTTACCCTGCTAATTGAACCTTCACACTCTGCTTTTTACTGGGGCAATTTTGCAATCAATGAAGACTGGCTACCAGGCTGGTCCAATTTACCATGAAAACCTCCCACACTAAAAAGGGACAGGGGTTTTCCCCAGTTTCATGCCCAAACCCCCTTAGATGCGTCGGTTTTTTCCTTTTTGGGTTTGGTCTGAGTCTATTATTTGTTTGTGTGAATTCGCCCGGCCTATCGCGACCTTTAGACGAGAGGACCCGAGTTCGGCCGGTATAGGCGGACTATCGTTCATGTTTTATTTGTGTGTCACCATGGTGATGAAGTTTGCTGTCAGCTGATCTAACCCTACCCTCCCACACTAGGCTGGATTTGCGCAGAGGCTCGAGAGGGTTGCCAGATCCGCAGGTTCTGCCGGGGAACAAGTAACCTAGCGGGTTCTGGTGCATTTTAATATGGTCTTCTCAAGTGCTCATTCAAACCACCTTAAAATTCGGACTTTAAAATTCGGGGGGGCTTAAGCCTGGAATGTTTTTTTCAAAAGCCCCGGATCTTTTGTCAAAACAAGTCGGTGTGTCAGCCCCTTTGTGTGTAGGGTTCTAGTCCCTATAAACTGCGAGCTGACAGCACAGCTGCACAGGACATCGGTGCACAGCCCGACCCGCAGGCAGCATCTCCCATCGGCTCATTCATTCACGGTTGGAGGCAGAGCAGAGAAGTAAGACATCAAACAATCTAACGTGAGTTTGATTACGTACTTGACTGGATGAGCATTGGTTTGTGAAAAAAGTGCAGTGATGGGCTAAACCTGATAAATATCTTTACTACTGAAAGCACAAAGAGAGTCATTTTCACCCCCTCTGATATTCAAAATGCTTGTATCTCTGTTTAAATAAAACCCCCGTTTCTCTCACTTCTTCCACTTTTCTAAAATGGATCCAGACAGTTTTTTTGTTTGTTTTCCTTAGTTTGTAGATATAGATGTTTCAAATAAAAAGGTTAGAACAACTTAACTGCAACCTTGGATCACTGACACTGTTGCAAGGGGAGTAAAAAATATTCCCTTTGGTGGTTTAATGTCGGGGTTCTGGTTGTGTGGTTAGTTGTTGTTCCTGTCTGCTATTGTCTAACCTCTAGCAGGCGCTGGTGACCGTGGTATAAGGTGACATGTGTTCTTCATCCCCAGCCAACCGTGGTATAGCTTAAGCCAAGTATCCTTGTTGAAAACGTAAGTCCTCGCTTCGTTCTCGTCTAACCTGTTGTTTCCTCTTTAACAGTGTTATGCTGGAGACGACCTGGTTTTTACCCAGACTCGCCTCCGACTGATTGTTCCTGTTCCTACCTCGCTAACAGGTGTTGTGCGAAATTCTGTTCCTGAAATATTCTGTCCCCCCTGTGTCGGGAGCGCGCACTGCAGCCAGAGAGGCTGATCCCGTCTTCACAGCTTTTCTGATTGATTTGTCGGTAAAACGACGAAACGGAGTCATGTCAATGTTGTTACCTTTTTTTATTTTTAATCAACAGCTCCTAGAAAAAAAAAAACATACAAAATGAAACCTGGTCTTGTGAGTTTCGTGTGTTTTGCCGAAAAAAACCATGTTCTTTTTCCCAAATTGTGGGCATGTTCCCCTTTAAAACCTGACGGACCTCAGTCAGCCCCAAACACTGTTTTCCAAAAAACGGCGTGTTTATTTGTACTTTTTTATTACTGATATAAAACCCAAAGGATGCTGACGAAAAATCAGGCTTCCTGAATAGATGAGAGTCTAGCTTATTTTTCTGGGAATCGCGTTCTAATGTAAAATATGAAAAAAATAAAAAATTTTTTACTTGCTAGTTATTGATCATTTTTTATAATTGGGAAAGTCTGATGTTTTTTTTAAAATAATCAGCTCAAGTATCAAGTATTTTTCATTTCCCTATATCAAAAAACAGCTGAAATTTTAATCAGTTCCCCCTATAAAAATGGGGAAAAAAATTATATTTTCAACAAAATCCTTCACTGTTTTATTCCTTAAATCATGGATAACAAGTCCTGTGAATTTTGGAAAAAATTTGCTCTTTATATGCCAGAGTTACAGGGGGGAACAGAATATTTCAGACAGCTGAAATAATCAGTTCCCCCTCTGTAACATGGGAACAAAATACAGGATACATACATACAGGATCCAATTCTGTACTTTGAGTAAGATGGGTGACACCAAGACTGAATCGTAACATTAGTGGTTGTCCATTTCATCATTCAAATGAGAACATATATACTCTTGGTATATACTACCACGATTATTAAAGAATATCTGGTTAAACTTTAAGATATGTAAAGGCAAATGTTGAATTAATTTTGTGACCACACCAACAGATTAAATGATTTCTTAATTTTTTAATGTACCAAATCATCCTCATAATGATAAAATATGTTGTGGGCTAAGCCCCCCATGATGAGAATGCCTGGCTCCGCCCCTGATTAGACGACATCAGAGACTGAGACTGAATGAAGGAAGTTCTTGTAGAATGACTGAATGGATGAACGTATCTCATGTGTGATTCTGACCAACTTGTTTTTCTACACTGATAAACTGTAGCCTAATAACCTGGATACGTCTGGGTTTGGCTTCCTGCAGCGCATCTGTCAATCCTCTTGACGTCCCATGTGTGTTTTTCTTTCAGATCTGGCAACCAATCTTGCGCCTGACAGCAGGAACTGTTTGTCAGACAGCTTCATCATAAAGTTCAGAAACTAACCTTCAGATCTGGACATTTTCTCTGGTATTTAACAAAACATGGAGCTTCTCTCTTTCACGACCTTCGCTGATCTCCGCCGGTTCTGTTCTGGATCGTTCGGGGCGTCTTGGATCGGATTGTTGATCTTGGACTTTTTCTATAAACTCAGCAGACACAAAGTTGAAGCGATACTTCCTGATCGGGACGGTTCTGGGGTGGAGTCATGGAAAATAAATCCTGATGCAGGACCTGCAAAGCCCTGGTAGGCTTCCAGCCTCCGTGGACACCAGCCGGACCCAGCTCTTGTTCCGGTCCTTCAATAAAATAACATCAGGTGAGTTATTGTTTTAGTTGTACTTAGCTACAGCTGCTGTAAAATTGTGTTTTTAAAAAATAAAATTGTGTTTTTATTGGAATTTCATGCGCTTGTTCGCCTTAAATGGATGATCAAACGACTTGCCTTTTCGGGATGAATCGTTGCAGAGTCAGGGTAAGACTGGCTTAAATCCGGTAAATAAACTTCCCCATGCGCCAAAAATGCACAAATCATCATTTTTATTTTTTATCATTTTCAACCATTTCTGTTTATATTCATATTTTTACGCATTGTTTTTCATTCATTCATTTAATTCAGTCCAATGTTTTCAATTCTGTTGGTCTAGAAAATGTTTTTAGATGAACCCCAGCAACAAAGTCAAGAACTTTCTTCAAAACCCTTTGCTGTATTTAGGTTTCTAGGTAGAAAAAAGTCCCTGGATGGTTGCGGCCTACTCACATTACAATGAAAGCAAAAACACGACTTATTACGTCTTAAAATCCGGGCTTTTGTTTTAGATAATAATGCTGTTGTTAAAAGTGGATCAAACATGCAGTTCAGTATTAGAAAAATTAAATCACAATTAAACCTTCGTTGTACAAAAACTCTCCGCGGATATTTGCGAGTTCAAGTGAAACCTGTCTGGATATTTTTAAGAAAGTGTCTAGAGATGACATTTGTTGTTAATTAGCGCTTTGTTCATTTGCAGGAGTTCCAAACACAACGTTAGTTTCTGTTCAGTGAATTTATTTATCTCTTTAGCACATTTAAAAACAACATTTGAACAAAGTAAATAGAAAATAGCAAAAAGAATAAAACTGTTAAAAAATGAAAAGAAAAACACGGAAGAATTAAAATTTCCAAAAACTATAGCGTCAATAAATGAAAGGCCAGAGAATAGAGACGAGTCTTTAATTGAAATGATTCGTTGCTCTGAGCTGCAGGAGCTGCAGGAGCCTCGATGCCGCCATTAGTTGCAACAGAGAGCTGCTGCAGCTTCCGCAGAGGAAATGGTTCTGACGCAACAACAAATGAATATAAAGGAAATGTAAAATAATCCCTTATTGTGCATCGACTCCCTCATCTTAACCTTAATCTGAGTTTTATAGTTTTATTACAAGCAAAAATTTATCATACGTGACAGAAAAAGCAACCTGGAGTCATTTCCAGGCTCATTATGGGATGTATCTGTCTGTAGGTGAGCACGGCAGGCCTCAGGTCGCCAGCAGACATAAATGATGATTTCAGGCGACATGTTAACTGTGGATTATATTATGATAAATGTATTTTCCTAAATTATCTCGGATTACAGACGCTGATTGTATGAACAAGCTCCACGCAGCTGAGCCATTAGACTAGGAATATTATACAGAAAATGCATGTTTAACCGACGGAACACAATAAAATAATTATACTAAATATTATAATGCCACATGTATTAATAGCCAGTTTTTCCCTTTAAAAATAACCCGACGTTTTGTTGAGTTTCTGACATTTCCTGTCTTTTCAGTAATTAGATGGAGGAGCTCCTTCTTTAACTGCATTTATCTTTGTTCTGCAGACATCAGACATGTTCTTTCAGCTTTTCCTGCAAACACGTGTTGCTGCGATGGTTTTCAGTCCGGTTCCAGTCACAGCCGACACCCAGAGGCTGCAGGACAGAGTGAGTAGAAACCTAATGTTCTCTGTTTTTTTAGATGATCCATGCAGTCACATATGTTCTGGTGGATGACACCAGGAAGAAGGGATCAGTATGAAATGATTCCATCTTTCTCACCAACAGGAACTCTGTCACCTCCTCTGTTTTTGCAGACAAACCTGACCTGCTTCAAGTCCTCAGACCATGCTGCTGTGGACGCCACGCAGCTCCACGGTGATCATAACGACAAGGGAGATCTGTGGAGGAAAGATCCAGCCACCTCTGCTCCTCTTCCTCCGTGCTCTTCCCCTTCCTTCTCCCCCGCTCCCTCCCAGTGTGCTGTCTGTCTTCTTGGGGAGGTCTACATCCTCTGTGATAACCTGCCGGCTGGAGCAGCTTTGTACCTGGAGCGTCCTGGATCACCTTTCAGCACCAAGCGGAGCGGTAAGAAGCTGGGCCGGCTGTGATCAACTGTCTGCAGAGAGTCCCACCTCCCGTTCCCCGGCCCTCCAGTTAACACCCAATCACCGTTTAGTATGCGAATGAGCTCAGACGTCACCTAGCTTCCGGTGTCAGAGCACACGAGAGGATAAGATAAGGCGGTAAAACTTTGGTGCAAACTTTCAGTGGAGTTCTCCATCACACAAGCCTCCGCCTTGCCTCTCCCTCCTCCTCATATCGGTCAATCCGTGATTTTACCCCCGGATCAGATTCCCAATCCTTTCTGGAGATTTTTTGTATTTTCCTCCTTCAGCACGATGCTGTCTCTCAACATCAAGTCTGAGCTCAACGAAATAAAGCCGCACCTCAGTTTAAATAAGATCAACTCTAAACAGCATTTGGGGCGTTTACAATTGACCAATATCATTTCACAGTGATGGTTGATTAACTAATGACCATCACTGATTGATGATGACAAGTTCGATAGATTCTCTATTTCAAATTGCTGTTGACCCATGCAAGCATAGAACCGGCCCTGCTAAATACAGGTGTGAACGCACTAGAGATGCATGGAGGACGGTCTTCCTCAGAGCAGTCTGGGACACCTGTGTCCAGGAGGACCACCCAGTAGCATCAGAGATACCTGGACAGCTCCCATTCAGCGTCAGCTCATTTAAAACGACCACTGCTGTGTATCAAAGTTGAACTTGTTTGAATCATCCGCAATTTAAAAACAAGTTGGGTTTTTATTGAGCAACAGCTCAGATAATTATTTTTGAGCTTTCCAACCCACAGTACTACGCTCTGTGGTACTCTGTGGTACTTTGCAGAGTAATCAGGTACTCTAACCGTGGAACAAAAATAAGCATATTTGCACTATTCTAACCATCTCCAGCAGTCATTGGGCGGGAGGGCAGGGTCCACTCTGGACAGGTCCCCAGTCCATTACAGGGCAACACAGACACACAGGACAGGCAACCATGCAGACACACACTCACACATAAGGCCAGTTTAGTGACCTAACAGTCGTGTTTCTGCTCTGTGGGAGGAAGCTGGAGTACCAGGAGAGAACCCACGCATGCATGCGAAGAACATGCTAACTCCATGCACAGGTTTGCATGTTCTCTTTGGATTTGAACCCAGGTCCTTCTTGCTGCAAGGCAACAGTGCTACAAACTGCTCCACTGTGCAGCCTACTATTCTAACCTGTCTTTAAATATTTTTATATTGGCTATACATACACATGTGTACATATGTGTTTTTTTATTATTAGGTTTAATATCTAAGTTTATGTAGTTATATTTAATGTCTGCACATTGCAAGTGTTTGAAACCAAAGTCAATATCATTGTTTGTGCGCACGGTCCTGACCAGTAAAGCTGATTCTGGTTCTGTGTTCCAGTTTGTCCTGTCCTGCCTACTGCTGGTGAGTCTCTTTCAGCTGAAATCATGGCAGGAAGACAGAAGTCAATTCAATTCAATTCAATTCAATTCAATTCAATTCAATTCAATTCAATTCAATTCAATTCAATTCAATTCAGTTTATTTATATAGCGCCAATTCACAACACATGTCGTCTCAAGGCACTTCACAAAAGTCAGGTTCATACATTCCAATTAATCTTAATCATTGAACAGTGCAGCCAGATTCTGGTATTTATTCAAATTGGATAAAAAGTTTTTCTGTCTAAGGAAACCCAGCAGATTGCATCCAGTCAGTGACTTGCAGCATTCACTCCTCCTGGATGAGCATGTAGAGACAGTGGACAGTCACTGGCGTTGACTTTGCAGCAATCCCTCATACTGAGCATGCAAGTAGCGACAGTGGAGAGGAAAAACTCCCTTTTAACAGGAAGAAACCTCCAGCAGAACCAGGCTCAGTGTGAGCGGCCATCTGCCACGACCGACTGGGGGTTAGAGAGAACAGAGCAGAGACACAAAGAGAACAAAGAAGCACTGATCCAGGAGTACTTTCTATGGGAAGGAAAAGTAAATGTTAATGGATGTAGCTCCTTTAGTTGTTTCACCTAGAAAGAAAGAACAGATAAACTCTGAGCCAGTTTCCTGCCCAGCCGACACTTTACCTGGTATTTAGATGCAGATCTTTGCTTCTAGTTGGAGCATTATCCGTTGGAGCAGATTTAAGTACCAAATGACACAAAAAATTAAGTTATGTGCAAATTCTGGTATTTTAAAGAACGCAATGAAAAATTAATTAAATAACTAGCTAATACAAAAAGAATTCAGGTATAAGAAACACATTTACAAATATTTATTTTCACAACCTAAAGCTTTGGAAAGCAATACTTATAGCAGATAATATATAGATAATAAATAGACCAAATTGATAAAGAGCTTTTCCACCCATCAGCCAATCAGTAGGCAACCTAGGGTTAAATGCCTTGCCCAGGGGCAAACTGACACAAGGCAAATGGACTGAACACACAACGTTCGGACAACAAGATGATTCCTCTACCAAATGGGCCACAGCCGCCCCCAAGAGCAGAACTGAGTACTCCTAGTGATAATATGTACCGTTTACTGTATGTTTTGAGCTCCAAATGGGAGATAACATTAGAACAATGAAACGTTTGTACAAACGCCATGCCTTACTCTGACATAAACTGTGTAATTATGGGTTAAAACACTTTTCTTCATCCAGTGAAGTACCTGGAGGTGGGTAGAGAGGCCAGAGACAGTTTCCTCCAACCAGGCTGTTGGTCTGATGAACACTTGATAGTCAGAGTTACAGAACCATGCATTGGACTGATCTCACATTATATTCTAAAGTCAACTGTGTGTATATGTACATTTAAATAGGTATTTATCATTTTTCCATTATAAAAAAAAAAAAAGAAATCTTCACTGAGAGCAAAGTGTTTGTTGTGTGCACAAACTTGGCAATAAAGCTGATTCTGATTCTGAGAAACTGGACTCAAGTACACGAGTAGTGTTACTTAAAAGTAGTAAGAAATTTTGGTGCGGTGAAAATACTCCCAGGAGTTCCACAACTAAATGTAACCGAGTAAATGTAACTAGTTACTACCCGCCTCTGCTGATATCTGATCTCTGGTCTGTTTTCTTTTACAGATGAACCCAAACTGCCCCCTGGTGGTGAGTTTCAGTCACTTTTCTTCACAGTAAAAATAGCATCTGTGTCCCAGACTAACCTTAAAGCATTAAATGTCTATAAAGTCCAATAAAACCACATTTTTCTCTGGAGTTACTCTCAGATGGTCCTATGTAGATGTCGTGAATCACAGAAGGTGGGTCTTTCTGTTGCCCTCAGTGAGACCTTGAGCAGAATATTATGTCCTTATTCTCAATCAGGTACGAGAGACAGCGGCAGAACAGTACATTGCAAATGTAAGACTTCCTCTCCTCCACCTCTTATAGTGAGCTGTCAGTCAGCTGTGTATGATGGCCAAAGAGAAGAGACACATCTGAGCGTTTCTCCTCAAAGTCTGTTGGGTGCTGGTCATTCACCATTTCATACTTTACCTCTTTGGGTCATTTTCACCCTGAGAAAGTTTAGTATGAAAATAAACCGTCAGCAGTGGGTCGTTTAGAACCAACCATGAGTCCATTCATGTCTCACTGAATTTATTTAAACAACTGATGGCTTCATCATGTTTTGTAACCCACTAGTTGTCTACTGTAAGGAGATGTGGTTTTATGACTCCATCAGTTCTGCAAGCAGGAGGTCGATCAGAGTATTTTTGGTCAAACCTAAAAAGAATCGACTGAATCAAAACGGACCAGAACCACAGTAATTGGAAAAAGTGTGATGTGATAAGGTGGAGGACACAGACATTTATTCCCTCCTCATTCCTTATTTTATTGTCTGCTTTTCAATAGTTTTGCCTTTGACCAGGGTCAGTGTCACTATTGGTAGCATGAGGTGATAGCTGGACCCTACAGAGGTTGCACTGGGCGTCCAGCTCCATCAGGATGGCACATAAATACGTACCGTTGCCAGAAAGTCTGCTGTCTCTCCCAGCACAGTGTCCAGAACGTGGAGGAGATTCCAGGAGACGGGCTGTTACTCTAGGAGGGCTGGACAGGAGGCATATCCATGGAGGAACACACAGACCTGTACAGGATAAACGATGGCCTGTTGTTAGACCCTTCTCTAGTGCATTGGGTCCCGGGTTCCTCTGGTGCAGGATAATACCTGGCCTCATGTGGCAGAGTACACAATTGTACACATATTACTGAAGCAACCAGAATAAGGCAGTCTTAAAAAACTAATAAACATGATGGAACGGTGTAAACTGCCCCTGACGTGTGGAACTGATCCGTTTAATTCTCATCAGACTGTTCTACAGGGCCGGGTCTGCAAGTCATCTGGGGAAGATATTTACCTCTTGTTCAACATTTAGTTCTGCAGAAACAAGCAGCTCTGAGTTCTTGGGTCTGTCCAGAGGATGCTGAAAGTTTTATTCAGAGCACTCAGAACCCATGTTGACACCAACCAGGTTCTGTTGAGTGCACTGCTCCATATACCAGAGGTTCTTCTGATCTTCCTCATCTGACCTGCAGAAAAATCTAAAACCCAACTCGGCCTCCAACAGCTGCAGGATCAGAACTGATCCTCCACTTCCATCTCACTAGTTCCTCCTCCTGCAGCAGTTTTATTCCCAAACTGGCTAATTTCAAGTTGGACTCTCAGACTTTCTGTGGTTGCAGGATGGTTCTACTGGAACTACCGAACCCTCAGATGATCCAGAGACTGTTTCTTTGAACCTGCCTGGGATTGATAACGGACAGCCAAATGGAGTGTGACCAGGTGAGTTCTGATAGTTTTTTGAAACTGTTTTACATTTTAACCCAGTAGAACCCCAACAGAACCTGACAGCAGTGGTGAATCCTCATATATGGTCTTTGTGATGTTCAGTCTTTGACTTCAGATTCACACGCTCACATCATACAGACAGTATAAATATATAAACTTTAGAATAAATAAGATATAAAGGAACATTATGGACATGTGTGTATGTACACATATTTTAAGGCAGGTTGTGATAGTGCAGATAAGCTGATTTAGTCCCACAGCTACCCTGGCTGTCAGGTGTTCAGCCAGGGTAGCTTCTTCTGGGAGAAGAAACCGTCTGACCTGACGGTAAAAGTCCAAACAGTTTGTGTCCAGGATGTGTGGGGTCGGCAAAGATGTTAGCCACCCATTTCCTGACCCTAGACCTGTATAAGTCCTGGATGGAGGGAAGGTCAGCCCTGATAAGTCTCTCTGCAGACCTGATTGTTTCTTACATTCTGGACCTGTCCTGTTTAGTGGATGAGCCGAGCCACTCGTGATGGAGGAAGAGAGGACAGACTGAATGATGGCAGAGTAGAAGATGACCAGCAGCTCCTGTGGAAGGTTGTACTTCTTGAGTTGCCTCAGGAAGTACAGTCTCTGCTGGACCTTCTTCCAAACATTGTCTATGTCTGAGGACGAGCTCAGGTCCGGAGGAAGGGTGGTTCCTAGGAACCAGAAGAGATCCACAGTTGATACAGTGTTGTTGAGGATGGTGAGGGGAGGGAGTGTGGGGCTGTTCTCCAGAAGTCCACCATCTTAAGATGACTTAGTCCGCACCTGGTACCAAACACGGGTCTGTCCTCTGTTATGTTCTGTTGGCGAACTCCTAGAACTGCTTATTATTTGAATAAACCTCCTTTATTGTCTGACTTCTGATTGAATAATTTCCTTGTTAATAATGACCCCAACATCAGATGTTGCTGCAGCAGCAGATCTGAAGAGGCGATTTCATCTATTAGAGGAACATTTATCTTATTTTTGGGTTTTACAAACTCTAGTTATCAATTGTTTCCTTTTTATCTTTGGCTTTTCATATGTAGCGAACCATTTATCATTTAAGCATTAAGCATTTATCAATGCTTGATCAAAAGCTGTCAAGATGCCAAAATGAAGCTAAGACCTAGTTGAAAATCCTAAAAGGACAGTGTAAACGGATCCAGGGAGGAGGAGGTGGAAAATTGTCCAGAGGGGTTGCAGTCCTCATGGCAGTCGCTCCAGTTTTTGTCTCCTTGCAGAAAACCAGAGAATCACTGATTTGACTCTGCCAGTGGGAGTTTAGTGAAAGACTGTTTATACTCACTCCAAGGCCAGAGCGCTAGGTTCTGACCACTGTCTAAACTGGCTCTTTCCTCCTGCTGAAAGCTCTCTGAACTTGAACCTCAAGAGAGGAAGAGCCAAACATTCGACAGCCTTCCAGCCTCAGAGGAAACTCCCGATGTGAACATCAGTTGCGTCCTGGAGGCCTTCCTCTGGTGGGACTCCTCTGATGAATCTTTCTAAACTTTCCCTCAGACCCCAGAGCAGCTTTTAGAAATCTGAATAATGTGCCTAAAAACCAGGAGTTTACCGGTCCAGAGAGATCGTTTGATGAAGTTAGGTCCTTAATTAGCTACAACAAAACCTGAATGTTCATTCTTCTGATTCTATTTTTCTTTATTCATTTAATCCTTATGTTGGTGTTATAACAGGTAATTTATTCTGAACAGTAACTGTGCAGAAGATAGTGGTGCAGATCTGTGACACAATCAGAAATCACTTTCTCTACTCATGCAGTGCAAAAGGATGCATAAATGTAATAATTATTAATAATTATAGGAAAATAAATCTTTATTAGAAAACACTAATTTAAGGCAGCACACACCCTACTGCCTGACAGAGTAAATAAAATACACTTAAACAGCCCAGCCTCACAGCCTGTATGGGCACCAAAACAGGAGCAATGCCCCCCCAGAAGCAACCCCACAGGGCCAAAAACACACACTATACTACCCTGCAAACATGTAGCTGTGGGCATGCAACCACTGCTGTGTTTCCCCTCATAATGTTGCGAGTGTGGCTCCAACCCAAAAAGGATGTTAAAATGCTTTTTTTTCTCTCTTCTGCTCTCGGGTGGAGTTGATCAAATTTTCCCAATGGGAAGACGGGGTAAAGGGGAACCCTCTTGTCCAGACGGGACGTTCTTCTCTGGATACACAATGGATTCCTGGCAGCAGTGGAAGATTGTGTGTCTGACAACAATGTCAGTCGAGGATGTGGAAGATGTGTACATGATTGGATTTCTGAAAACAGGACTTTAGGTTTTTGGAGTTGGCGGTTACCTGGCTTATCAAAGGATTCATAAAACATCGGCAGCTGTTCAAAGCACTCCAAAGTAGCCTGGGATGTTTGAAGGGATCTATAGAGCTCTCAACACTCAGATTGAAATGTTAAGAGAGCAGAGTCGCAAGCTGGACGCGATCCTTGAACAGAATCGCAGACTGGCTATGATTCTCGGACTCAGAGGTGAAATGTTTAGTCTTGGAGAAAGTTGTATGCTCAAGATCTACTGAAAGTACCAGAAATTATTCTATTTGGATTTGTAAATGAGAAACGACAGTTAGACTTTGAAGGCAGATGGAAAATTACAGCCGGCCTGAACCAAAACATTTATTGTTCTTCTAAATCAGGCGCCCCGATACGGCCTTGGCAGGCTGATTATCGAAAATTTCTCCTGGGTGTTCTGTAAATACGACGCTCTGCCCCAGCAAACCCATTCCCTGGACCATCTGTGACCTCACTAGAACTGTGTGGCCGTTTGATAAAACTTCCATCTCTTTTCTTTCAAGGACAATGGCACCTAGGTCAGTGTTGACAGTCTAATTCTTTGCACACATGATCATATTAAATATTTGCACCCTCACGACTCCACCGTGCGAGATCTTTGCGAGATCTTTGCTTATGTGTGTGTTGCTTTTCCGTGCGGAGGTTTTTTTAATATCTCAAACTGTATCCTGCTAAGGATAAAGTGTGAAATATGATTTTTTTCCTCATTCTCACCTAAACGTGGATTTAATTTCTTCTCATAGATTTTTATATTTCCTAGAAGGATTCATAGCTTTTTAGATTTCTTAGAATGACTGTATTACAATTATCTCATACTAGTGAAAGCCAAATATTACTAGTATTTCAAAGTTTGGATTAAAACTGTTTTACGTCAGTGACCCAACTTCTAGTGGGTCCCAATGACTGTTGTTGTTTAAATGATGAGAGTACAGCTGTATTATACCAGCGACTGATATTATCATTTTTCTTTCAGCACAGGACTCTTTCCTTCATACAGAGGACTTAAAGATTGAATTACCTCTATTAGAAAGATTGGATTAGAACCAGCTCTTACCAGTAGAACCCCAAGGATTACTAATGTAAATTGCTGCATTTGATTTTCTGTATAAATAACTGACTTGATGCGCTCAGGACCCTCCTCTAGGGTCAGAGCTTTAGTGGCAGAACAGGAAGCCACAGAACCCAGCAGATATTTCCTCCCAGTAGCCACCCTGCCATCCACCCAGGTACTGCAAAAGCGGTGGCTTTGCTGGGCTTTTCCTCTAACTTGCAGCGGTATCTGCTTCCCAGACACACCTTCAGGGTCTGACTCAAAGGTGCACCAATGTAGGTCGTCAAGCTGCAGTTACTGATCTCCACTCACTCACTCCTCACTAACAACCAGTCACCACATTATGCAGCACATCTTTACATATATGGATGCATAACGTACTGCATCTACTGTTTACCGCAGGTCTGATTTAATTTGTGGGAAATGTTGATGCTACGGTTTGCATGTGGAGCATGCACTGTTTAGCTGTTTTTAGTTAACTGTTCAATGCGTGGATCTGCACCATCAGTCGCCTGATTTGTGGAATTATTTTTAATTTGCAGCCAATTATAATGCGCTCAAGTTCTCTACATGTTATATTCGCACCTGTTATATAATAAACTTAGCAGCAGGCACCTTATACCATGCACTTTATGACCCTGCATCATTTGATGAGGGATGGATCCAAGCTTCACTACATCATGTCCATCAACATTATAATAGATGTTTTAAAGGAGACTTTCTCTCTGTAACATCTATTCTGCAAAGTTCACTCCAAATAAGAAGAACCTAGATGTTGAACCAACTCGCATGTGTGGGAAAAGTGACCAGATTAGTCCTGAAGAATGACCCTAGGAACATCTGAGATATTTGTGGGTAGGAAGGAGGCATTCTGGACAAGGAAGAACCGGATTATGGATCTGCGTTGAAGATTCTGTCCAGGAAGGTTAATTTGACCCGCTTTAAACTTGGAGGAACCCCCCCTGCAGAGTTCCGTGACCCGCTTTAAACATGGTCGGCCGCTCCTCTGCGACATCACGGGCAGCGTCGATTTACACTCCTCCCCCGTCACGACCAGGGGCAACAAGAACTGCAAATGGGTCACTCTGTCTTCTGTTTTACATTATGTGATCAATTTACAGATTTTCAAATATTATTGTTCACTCAGTATCTATGATTACCATCATTAGCGCTAATATGGTATTTTTCAAAATAAGTTCAAGTCAACCTTTAGTGTTTCTTTAACTCAGGAAACCCTCCATTTTCCACGCGTCTTCTAATAGTTTAAGACTTGTCACTCACAATATGGTGAACGAGCTGATGTATAGTTTGTACAGAGCTACAAAGACAATGCGGCCACCACTCCTTAATGTCTATGCGGCCCCCGTCCTTTGTCTTTGCAAGGACTTCATTAAAAGTACTTTATTCTGAACATTAGCCCCGCCTCTTTTTGGGTAAAGCAAAAACAAACAAAAAAAATCTCCACTTTTACTGGCATAAAGCTAGATTCTGATATGTTCACTACAATAAAACAAGTCATTAAAATACAACTTTTAGCTTTTTGGCTGGAGAATATGGCCTCTTAACTAAATAACATAATGTTGATACCGACCAATGTGTCATACCCTGGTATTTAACTTGAGATTCGCTGTCTTCAATATTTGGACAGTTTATTTTTAAACGCAGGCATCAAAAAGTTCAAATATTCACTGATTTCCTGAATTCACTCCAACATATTTTTCTTTTCTCTATTAACTGTTTGCAAAAAACAGCTCTTTGTCAGTACCTGCTGGACTACGTTGAAACTGCAGCCTCATGAGTTAACAGCTATGTCTTAAACGACCCCAAACATAACTTATAAGAGTTTGTGTCAACAGTTTTGAAGAACAGACAGTAGCAAAGTTAGAAAATGGAGCACAACCCTTATTTAAAAAAAAATATATTAATCTGTCTGTTTTTTTTTTGTTTTTTTTCTTGCTCGACTTCATGAAACCTGCATCAGTGACCTGCTCAGACCCTGACTATGAATCCGTTCTTATTTCTCTGCCATAACTCTCTCATCTCCTCTTTGTTTTTCAGAGTTCTGCTTTTTTGAATCTGTGTGCTTTGACAGTTTTACTGGAGGTCTCACCGTCTGTGTTCCAGTTGCTGCCCTCCTCTTGGTTCTGATCATCTGGTGGGCCATCTCCAAATACAAACAGAGAAAATCTGCAGCTGCACCTCTTGAGCAGGTCCAGATTCAGCCAATTCTAGTCAAAAACAGTGACTAGAAGCTTGAACCTTTTGAAGCGAGTGTGCATGTATGGCTGTCTTTCTTGTGTCTCGGTGTTGTCCTATGATGGACCGACGACCTGCCCAGGATGTTCTCCGCCTGTCACCTACTGGCTGCTGAAGATAGGTACCCTGCCAGGGTTAAGATGACGCAGGAAATGCCTGGAATGGATTGAGCATTTTGACCAGTTTTTATAGTTTTCATGGAGTAGATCGTTATGGGTTGAACTGTCATTCAAAACAATTTAACATCTAGGCTGAGTTGTTCGCACATTGTATAAATTAATGTTTGCCTTTTTCACCTTATTGCATACAACAAAATTAATCTGTCATCAAAGAAAACTCTTCCCTCTCCTTCTTGCACTGAACATGGAAAACATGTCATAATGTTGGGTTGTTTTGGACCAAAGTGCAGGCTAGGAAGCAGCATGGTAAGTTTAAGGATCTTTTCTTCTTTAATAATGATGAGAAGTACAACTTACACGAGCTTGACAATGACATGGAGCAGGTAGCAACAGGGAAGTAAACAGGAGGACGAAGCGAGGAGCAATGAATACCAGCAAGTATTTAAACTGAGGGAGAGGAGTGAGAACCAATGAGAGGGAGAGAAGGGTCATCAGATGGAAATGGTAACAGGTGTGGAACCGGGTAACAGGGAGACAGAGGGGAAAGTGAATAATTACAACTGATGAAACTAGACTGCAGGAAGCAGTAAACAAACACGAGGAACAGAACTAAAGGAAAATAGACTAAATAACAAAGCCCAGGAAGACAGATCTATGTGGAAAATATGAACAACCACAAGAACACAAGGATCTAGATAGTAATAACAGAAGTACAGAACAACTGATCTAAAAGACAACAAAACACCTAACAAGGAAAAAGTACCTAACAAGGAAAAAGTAAAGAAAAACAAAACTCAAAATGGTGGAGCATTATAAAACATTTTCTGAGATCGGGGATGAAGGAGAGAGACTGCAGGAATCTGAGTTGTGGTCATGAATAGCTGTTGGAGGTTCGAAGCTCTATAGCACGCTCCAGAACACATTTGTGTAAACAGATGGGAATGAGGATGAGTTGTCTTTATTAGTCCTGCGGGTTCTGCTGCAACATACAAACACTGTAGATGGAAGGAGGAACCTACTGTATAAGTGGAGATTCTCCACTTCCTAGTTTGATAGGCTAGTGCTCTTCCTGTTTCCGTCTGAAGTCAATAGGTTGCTTCTCTTTCGTATGTAGAGATCAACTTATTATTCAGTTAATTTTCAGACCTCTTCTCTAAACCCTCTTAATCCCACTTGAGATACAACCCACCGTTGATGAGTCATCTGCATTGAACTTATGTTGTATGTTAATGTGCCTTTTAAATATATTGGGAGTAGGAGCAGGGCTAAACACACGTCCTTGTGGCACTCCTGTGCTGAGGGACGGACTCGAGGAAATTTAAAGGGTCTTTATGGTTTTTCCTAACAAACTGGCGCTAGTGCTTGTTCTTGCCTTGCCCTAATTCTTTGTTTCCACTGATGCAAGTTTGATTTTTGTCAGTTAAACCGGTTCTTTGTTAGAACCAACATTGAGCTCGGCCAGAGGAAAGAACCGTTTTTCTTCAGGTCAGTTAAACTGGTTCTTTTTTAGAACCAACATTGAGCTCGGCCAGAGGAAAGAACCGTTTTTCTTCAGGTCAGTTAAACCGGTTCTTTTTTAGAACCAACATTGAGCTCGGCCAGAGGAAAGAACCGTTTTTTCTTCAGGTCAGTTAAACCGGTTCTTTGTTAGAACCAACATTGAGCTCGGCCAGAGGAAAGAACCGTTTTTCTTCAGGTCAGTTAAACCGGTTCTTTGTTAGAACCAACATTGAGCTCGGCCAGAGGAAAGAACCGTTTTTCTTCAGGTCAGTTAAACCGGTTCTTTGTTAGAACCAACATTGAGCTCGGCCAGAGGAAAGAACCGTTTTTTTCCATGGATTCATTTAGGCGAACAATTAAAACATCATGACTGCTTTGTTTAAAATCCAGGGTTGGTTTCATTTTTGATCTAAATAAGTCAAAACACAGAGCTTCAACTAATAAGGCGCCAGGTTTTCCTTGGAATATCATGAGCTCACTGTATCTGATAATTCTGCTTTTAACTGTGATGTCACCTGTTACAGCGGTTAAATAGGGCACTGACACGTCTTCATTACTAATTATCTGTATTTGTGGAACTGCCATTTATTTCTTGATTTTACTGTCCATTATAACTGTAAAAATAATCACAATCCAGAAAAAAATGGGACCATTTACTAAAACTCCGGGAAATAAGCTCTGTTCCAGAACTTCCGTCCTGTGTCCCTCTGTACTCGGCAAGAAAGTACTTTAACTGTACTTACCAAATACACAAGAGCAAAAACAAGACAAGTCGAGAAGAATATAGACAAGATAAGCAGTGTGCACAGGTATGCCATAAAAAATAGTACAATGTTTAAAATACTTTTATATCAAAGTTGATTAAATTCTGCGCCAACTTGACGATGAAACGTGGCTGAAATAAATTATACTGGCAAATCTTATATATTTTGTGTCATGTCAATGTATATAATTATGTATCCTTGGGACAGTAAAGTGTGCATTAGTAAAAGAAACTTGAGTTTTTGATAAGACTGACTCTACAGAAAAAAAGAGAAGCAGGTAAAAACAGCAAAGCCATGGATGAAGACCAGCTCCCCTTCCTGCTGTAGTTTACATTAGTTCCTTAATTACAATATGTTCAAGTATAAATGGGAGGTCATCAGTGTGGAGCAGCATCGATAAGCACTAAATGGCTAATTAAGAAATTAAAGTGCTAACAATAACTACAGGCTATTACTCATCTGCATTCTTATAGCAGTTAATGCATAAAGTAAAATAGACAGTGATACAAATGTATCCAGTTTGACTAGCTCTTTCAAACAGCTTTAAATCATAGGGTAAATTTGCCCTCTGAGACGACTAGTTGAGTTACATAACTGGGCTACATTTTATTTATTCTTTAAAAGCTAAGATATTCTTCAACGTCTCGGTTTCAGGCTTCTAGAGTCAAATGCAGATTTTTTTATTTAGCATATTTTTTTTTATATTAAAGTACAAAACAATACAGAGCACAATACACTGCCAGGCCAAAAACAATGTTGCCACCTGGATTTAACTAAGCAAATAGGTACGAGCCTCCCATTGGATAATTACTACATGGGCGATTATGTTCCAGCTGGCAACAAGTTTTTAAACCCAACTGGTGCAATGAGCTGCTTCTCATTTCTTAAACAACCATGTCGAAAGACACATCCTGCGGTCGTGGAAAAGAGGTCAGTCTGTTTCAGAAAGGTCAAATCATTGGCATGCATCATGCAGAGAAAACATCTAAGGAGATTTGCATAATTAAAAACTGGAAGGATAGTGGGGACCCATCGTCTTCGAGGAAGAAATGTGTCCGGAAACAAAATCCTGAATGATCGTGATAAATTAAACGTTTGATGAAATCATAACGAAGAAAAACAACAGTAGAACTCCGGGCTATGTTTGATAGTGAAAGTAAGAGCATTTCCACAAGCATAATGCGAAGGGAACTCAAGGGATTGGGACTGAACAGCTGTGTAGCCTTAAGGAAACCACTCATCAGTGAGGCTAACCGGAAAGAAGGCTTCAGTTTGCTACGGAACACACCTTTCCTCTTCCTCTCCCGCATCATACAATCCAAGTTGGCACCTACACCCTGGGCCACACCCCGCCGCCCCGGTGACTGACATTTAAATAGCCGCTACAGGCATCCACGGGAGTTTCTGGCTCCACTCCTCCGCAGGTAGAATCCTCACCTGGAGTAATTGATCCGAGTATCCAGAGGAATCAGTCTGCAGGAAGGTAACTGAGAGCCTCGGATTGAACGTTTTCTTTCTCTCGCGTTTGGTCCTGGTTTTAGTTTTTTGATCGTTGCTGGATCCGACATAAACTCCAAGTTAAGACCTTTCACTAAACTTCTTCTAAATAAATGCAAATGCAAACAATGTTTTTAGACAAGAATGTAGCTGTGTAAAACTGATATATCTGTTCGGTTTACCAAGATATTGCTTACATGGAAAAGTGGTCGACATGTTTGGACATGTCCGCTTACAAAGAGACAGAACAGGCCAGGTATGAACACCTGTTCTGTCAGAGTAGCATACATATAGTTAATATCTGACAACGTTTGCTGAACTGACAACACCGGTGTGCTGTCCAGTCTGCATACATCGTCAGACCAGCATACAGTTAGTGTTATCAGCTGTATAGCATCCTGATTTATACATTTACCTGTCAGACCAGCATACAGTTAGTGTTATCAGCTGTATGGTATCCTGATTTATACATTTACCTGTCAGACCAGTTTACAGTTAGTGTTATCAGCTGTATGGTATCCTGATTTATACATTTACCTGTCAGACCAGCATACAGTTAGTGTTATCAGCTGTATGGCCGTTTGTATCCAGAGGTAGCCTAGTTCTGAAAGTGCTGACCTGACTCTCAGTGATACTAAACAAGATGGCCTATTTAAATTTTTCCACAATCAACTACCAAAAGTAATTTGCCTTTCTAACCTATTGCATATTTTGGTTTAATCGCCGAACATGTCCTCAATATTATGCTTTGAAACGTCATTTATGTGTCTGACAGTTCCCACTTTCTTGAAATAACAGTAGAGGCAAAACATGCATTTGAATCTACACCCCTGGAAAAAAGCTAATCTACAACGGAGTATTAGGGCCATACTAAGGCCTGTTTTTTAATTAGGATTATAAAGTCGTAACATTACGAAAATAAAGTCGTAATACTGGGAAAATAAAGTCATGATATTACAAGAATAAAGTCGTAATAATATGAGGGTAAAGTTCTAATATTTGAAGACAAAAAAGTCATTTTAATAAGACGAAGGCTTCGATAGAGTAATCAACCAAGCTCACCCAAACTGCAGCCTAGGCCGAACATTTTAACTCAGGGTGAAGACTGCTCTTTCTCTTAAGAGTTTACGTTAAAGTAGGCTACTTCTTTGATCTTGTAATATTATGGTATTATTCTCGTAATGTTACGACTAATATATATATATATATATATATATATATATACTAAAAATAAACCATTGTCAATATAACTGACCACACTTTCATGTAGCTCAACTGAAGACCTACCTTTCATTTCAAATCACAAACCTACTTTAGGTAGCCTAGTTAAAGTTGACATTGGGTCTATTATTATGCTAATAAGAATCAAACAGACAGCAAAGTAACATTTTCCTATTTATTGATCATTTTTTTGTTTGCTGCTCTAAAATCATAGAACATTATGTGGCAAACTGGGGTAGTTCTCTTTAGAATTGAAGGAAAAAGGGTACTCCAACAAAATAAACACACAAGGCGAGACGACACCACCACACGGAGCCTCGGTTCCTGAAAGAAAAACAAAAACAGCCCAAACAGTGAGGTCACAACAAATGCAATATTTCAGTCAATCCAGTTAAAAATGCCCCAGCCAGCAGAGGAAGGCCCAAGTTGGTCTTAAATTGGTTTTCCAGCAGACAAAACAGCAGCGAGTGAAATCCAGGTGGAAAGCCAGCAGAAAAGCTCACCATGTAGCTGAAATGAAATTGATTATAAATCTCAACTGATGAAAAATTGTTTTTACAGAGCATTATTGCCTACCTGTGAACTGGTAGGTTGCAGCACCGCCATCTGAAAAGGTTAATACATAAAGTTCAAGCCGTGCAGCTTTCAGCCATAAAATACACACAGATAATAGATCGGTCCGGATAATCCGCAGATGCAGCAGAGGACGAGCTAAACCGGACATCAGACCACAGCTTAAATTAGTGGCTACTATCAAAAGCCAACTAAAACAATGAAAACAGCTTACCAGAGAACAATTAGCAGCCACATCAACAGGATCAAGCAGCCTCATGACAGGTGGAGACGTGCTTATATACAGGAACTAAAATTGACTGTCTTAAGTGGCAGCGTACCATTTAACTGGTACAATTATAATTAGCCTTCGACATATATTAGCCTGTAATGAAAACTACCAAGCAAAATGATAAAGTAGAAATGCTTGCATAGAAAAAGCTCCTTGAGTAAAAATGACTTTTACCTACACAGAACAGAGTTTTGGTTGTAAATCTCCCTCTTTCTCTCCTCATTAAACCTGACAAACATCAGTCAACAGCTGGACAAGGCTTTGAGATCACGGATTACCAAACGTGAAGGGGATGCGTTATGCAGTCATGCATGGATGCTGATTGGAAGAAAATGCAAGAGTTTTCCACCAGGAGCGCCGCCGAAATGCCCCCCCTCTCCAGCCCTCTTTTTAAAGAGTCCCCGGGCCAGAAGCCGCTTAATGTTTTCTATAGCGATATAATGTTAATGTTATAATGGAGGGTGTAGAAACGTGTTAAACTAATATTGGAAACCTTACAGATCCGTAAATGGTTTAACATGTTTTATTGGTCACAAATGCCTCAAACTGTCCCTGCATGGCATTACATTACATATGGTAATATGCACTATCAGGATTTGACTTTGGCTTTTCTTATACATAACAACTGATTTGCAGATGTGTTTAGACTCATGCAGTCAAATCTGTTAATAGCATAACCTAACCCTGACATTAAAAGTCTTCACTGATTTATTTTAAGACCTCACTTCCAGCCATGAACCATCCTCTACTTTTTTCTGTTAGTGCTGCTGCATTGCTGCTCCTAAACATACAAAATAGCTTCAGAGATGCATGTCTAAGGTACCACTTCTGAGCAAAAAGGTGGCACATATTAAAAATAAATTGGGGGGAAAATCCCCCTCTTTGTTACTGTGGAGCAGCATTTCAACATATAAATGTGCAGAAATGATCTTAAACTGACATCAGTCCTCACCTGTTTTCCTTTCTGGATCTATTCTATCAATAATGTGATTTTTAAGCCTTACCTCACAGCCTGAAGCTCCCCTGGCTCTAATATTTTTATCATTAATCATTTAAGACCTCACTCCAGCTTCCTCCGTCTCTCCACCTTTTATTGCTTCAACTGCCTCAATACGTATGTACTATTATTCTCTTGATAAGACATTATTGCACCAATACCTAATACCTACGCCTATAGTTATAATGTTAAGCATTGTGGTTAATTTTGCACCAAATATTTTCTGACATTACCCTTCTAAGAGTGTGGCGGCGGCTGCGGTGTCCCCTCCAGTCTAACACTACATGAGGGCTAAAGGGCAGAGCGTAGTCGGGTGTAAATCCGCGGACGTTTTCAGGTTTCATAGCGTACCAATTTCCTACATTTGTGATGACAAATTCCTATATTTCCCCCAGTTTCTGCCATGGCGTCATCGGACGGGAGGCACAGCTAATTTACCGTGTAGCTTTGGAAAAACAAAAAGAAAAGAAGGTTGTGTTAAAGGCCAATACACCACACTAGGGATGAAGGAAGGATATACACCTGCCAGTGCGGCGCAGCAGAGTGGCAGTGACGCTGAAGCAGTGTGTCACATATAAAACAGTTCGATGTTAAGGCTTTTTCCTGCCAAGCAGTTTATTGTGTGACACTTTGTACGCGGTCATACGTGTGCATATGTTTTGCCCTTAAGTCTAGGAGGAGGAGGAGGAAGGGGCAAGGTGGGGGCTTGTGCTTGTGTGATTGAGGATTGAATTGAGGGGGCATTGCCCCCTCTTGCACCTGCGTAAAGCCGGCCTCGAACTGAACCCACAACCTTCCACAATGGCAGAACAACTCCTCCATCCGCTGAGCCACAGTTGCAGGCTGTCACTTATGTCATCCTTCTTCTTCCTGTCTGAAGTTCTGTCCCGGCCCACAGAGCATCTACCCTTCCTGGTTTAGGTGTCATCTAAAACATGCAGGACAATATCTTCCTAGAGCTATAGCAACTTAGCTAGAATGAAGACAAATCTGGAGACAAAATGACTAAAAGCCACTAATAAAATGGCCGCTTCGGCTGCAGGATGCCACAGTGTGACCTGGAGAACCATGTCGCAGCATTTATAACTACCTGACTGTTTGGGGAACTTTTTAGGAACATACTAGATACGACCAGAGGGGTTTGTCTGCAGAATGGACGCATATATAACCTGTTCATGCTGTATTAGCTCAAAGAGGCTGCAGTTAAGAAAAGATCAGGAGCCTCATATATGAAGCGTACCTATGCACAAAAACCTTGCGTCGCAATGTTTTAAGCAGAACTCGGCATGTACTTGTCCGAGCTACCGCACCCTGTTGGTGGTCAGACGTCTCGGAGCTCCTCCGGTCCTTGGTCCCCATGAAGCGATCACACACACTATCTAACACTGACTCTTAAAGGAACGACTCTCAAACAGTTTCTAATTTTCAGCTCCTTTAATCTAAATCAGGCAGAGGAATGATTTCAGAGATCAGCGCTGAGGCTCCCGTCTCAGACCGTCTGTTAGAGCATGACGAAGAGCCCCGATAGAAGGTCACATGTAGTTTTATATCTGGCAATCCAATGCAATGGATGTGCCCTCCCTCAGTGTTTATCTGTAGACTGTCACCATTGTGTTGTCTATCTGGTAGGTTGTGTAGTGGCGAGTGTCCATCCTTAATCTAAGTGTGCTGTAGCTTTCTAATCAACCCAGTTGTACCAGCTGCTCCACTATCTACCCCAGTGCCCCAGCTTCAGGTCATTTATGACAAACCTTGGGCCATTTATCCTTGTTAATGTGTCGATGAGCATTCTTATCCTATTCTAACAAAAGGGAAACATTAGAACTTATGCTTTATATCATTATAGTATAAGTGGGAAAAACAGCTATGAGTGATAATAAAGATTATGCCTAACGTACTAAATTGAATGTTGCGGAAAAGTGTGCGGAAATCCACGCAGATTTTTGACCTGCCGTGAAAATGTGCGGTAGCCACACAAACCTTTTCAATCGACAATAATAAACTACAGAGAACTAAAACCCACCTAAATACACTGAAATATGAGTCCATTCAGTTTTATTTAATTCATCGAGCATCAAACCTAATGTTTTTTCATGAGTTTGAGCTTTTATGGTTTAAACAGGAGCGATGAAACTGAATCACATTTAGCATCATACAATAACGAAACACACCTCAGAACAAAAACTGTGAAACGTCCTCTGTTTTTGTCACCTGTCGATGGAAATGCGCATCGATCTGTGCGCTGAGGGGCATAAAATGCACCTGAATCATCTAAGAGACACTTTCATTTTCACTGAGAATTAAACGAGCCAATCAGAGGGAAAACCCCTACCGACCAACCTTTGCTTTGAGTCTGTTTTCAGAATGACTGAAATGTTTAATCATCGTTTCAGTTTATGACTGAAACTGTTAATCTAATGGAGTAGGTTTAATGGAGAGGAACTTCAAACTGACATCCCTAAAG
This sequence comes from Crenichthys baileyi, assembly GCA_036173005.1. Classification (NCBI taxonomy): domain Eukaryota; kingdom Metazoa; phylum Chordata; class Actinopteri; order Cyprinodontiformes; family Goodeidae; genus Crenichthys; species Crenichthys baileyi. The sequence continues at coordinate 657,893 of JAHHUM010000581.1, read as the reverse complement.
TCAAGTTGATTTTGTAATGAATATATAATTAGGTTAAATTAATTGAATAAAAACTTGTAAAAGCACTTAAAACTAGCCATGTGTTCAATTTGTAGCTATACTATCTAAAAACCAGCAGCTCTCATTGGGGACAAACATCAAGCTGCAGGTGAGCAGTTTTTAAATAAATGTATTGAGATATCTAATATTCTAAAAAATAAACACAGACTTTGTTTTCCAGTCAAAACAAACTTGGAAACAATTTCTAAACTCATGTGAAGTAAAATGTGGCTGCAGTAAAAGTGGACGGTGTTGGTATGATGGAGTTTTACTGCTGGGATGTAGAGACTAACCGAGGCTTTAAACCTTCTGTTTCAGGATGAACTCCACATGCTTCACTTCATCTAACCCTGCTGCAGTTAACGCCACTATTGTGTACGACTTCAACTCCGACCATGAGAGTCTGTGGGAGAAACCGGATCTGCAGGCGCCCCTTCCTTTCTGCAGCTCCTCAGCTCCTTCCCTGGTCGACTCTGCATGTCTGGTCTGCAGAGAGCTGAAGGTCTTCGCTGTGTGCCGCTCCCTACCTGATGGAGTGAAGGTGGTGATGGAGACCGTGGGAAACAACATGGAGATCAGAGAGACTGGTAAGAACACATCCACTCAGCCTTTCTTCTTCATGTTAACATTTAAAGGATCATAAGCATCTCTATTAGTCATTTCACGCTCCAGAGATTATTGTCCTCTGCATTTAACCAGTCCCTTAGAGAGCAGAGGGCTGCCACTGTGCAGCACCCAGGGAGCATTCAGGGGCTAAAGGTCCAGTTCAGGGATCGGGAACCGGGGAACTTTCGGCCTCTCCAGGAGATGGACAGGCCTGCTGTCCAACGACTATGCCACCGTTCCTCCCAGTGAATCAGAGTTGCTGCGTTGCTGCCTGCAATTAGCAGATTGTTTAGTATTCCTGTTAGCAGTTTCTTTAACGTACTAAAATAGATCTAAAATAGAACGTCTCTGAAGGAAACACCACGCCTGTTTTCTCCAGATGTGATTATTTCTGAGAATAATATGTCTGCTTTACTCTGAGTCATGCTTAGGATGAAGGCGTGGCATTCATGGGCTCAGGTTGTTTTCTGGGTAGTTGAGAATTTTAACTGTAAGAACAAAAACACAAAGTCATCTAGGCCCTGTTTACACGACAGCGTTTTCACCAGAAAGTATCAGTCAGGGTTCCTTTCACCTGCATGGTGAAATTAGGGTCAAACCAGCAAGTTTTTGGGTCTCTAGACTGCTCCACACGTGTGAAACAGGGTTAAACAGACAAAAACAGTAGGCGCCAACAAGCACTGAACACCAGGTCAAATGAAAAATAAAACTAAAACAAAGATCCTGCGGGAACCAACTCAAGGAGCCTAAACTGATATAAACAGGAGTACAAAGTTAAATTGAATCAATCAAAGTTTGTTAAAAAAGAAGTTGAAACCATAACTTCATAGCAGGTCTAAATAAACGTCTTGTTTTCCTCGTTATTCAGACAGTATGTTGAGGATTGTCTGCAGAATGAAATTACTTTGCATCATAATTTAAATGTTTTATAGACAACAGACAGAAGCAGATGCATATAACGGACCGGTCTAAGCCAGAATCTGAATGCAGCCCAGTGGCCCACTTGGTCTCATTAAACCTTCATTTGGCAAGCAGCAAAGAGGAAGTTCTGTTCATTGATGTCTAAGCCTGCCGTTTAATCTAAAATATCTCTGACTCAACCTTCAACTTCAAAAGGGAAGTGAAACTGAAATAGTTCAATATAAATATAGTTGTTTTGTAAAAGTATTTATTTTTCATTGACTGACCTAAAAAAAAGTCTGAATCGGTCATAAGGAATATACATGCAGACCTGTGATGAATCGTTTCATTTGTAGAGAGCTGACATTTAATTTCAGATTTTAATATTTATTTTTAAGCCATAAAACGCCTCCCCATATTATCTGTCTTCGAACAAATCAACCACCTTAGAAGAACCAAGGTAGAAACAGGTTGGAGATAGTTGGTCTGCTGCTCCAAGGATGAGGACTAACCTCCCCTCCGGTTCCGAGCCTGTGGCTGGCTATATAATCTAGATGAAGCAGCCCTGACTACTTGTTCATTTAGCTCAGTGTGGAGCAGCTCATGGTCTTCAGTGATGATGATCATGGTCAGTCAGGCTTAGATGGAGCCCAGAGAACCACATTACATGCTTTACTGTCAGCAAACTTCAGCATCTCAGGGATTAACATCATCAGAGTCCATCACATCTGCCAAATATATCATTAAAATGCAGGGTTGTGAAGGTTTGGCCCTGGAAATGTTACAAGCTACCAAATGTTTGAATCCTGGCAGTCGTTCGCAACTGGAATATTTCCCACTGAGTGATGATGACTGTTGAGAAAGGTTGTGCAGCTTCACTAGAAACAGATGTGTCTGTGGGCATAAACATGTAGAGAGGAGGGATGGTGAGGTTATCAGAAGAAGGATGCTGAGGCTGGAACTGCCAGGCAGGAGGCCTGGAGGAAGACCAAGGAGGAGATTAAGTGAAAGAGGAGATGAAGGTAGTGGCTGTGAGAGAAGAAGATGGAGTTGGACGGAGACCGAAGACTCGCTGTGGCGACCCTTGAAGGGGAAAAACTGACCAAAATAAATTAAATAACCTTAAAGAAAGTAAATTAAATTCAGAATTTTTATCTTTAATTACTTTTATGTTACTTTAATTATTTCACTTTAGACAGAAGCGGTTGATCCATGAGAGCAGAAGACTTCTTTCTCATGTAACATCTGAGTTTCTGTGACCGGTTAGATGTTGGAAAAAGTCACCTTTTACACGTAAAAGTCAGTTTCACCCATAATATTTATTATTTTTCTTCTTAACCGTGTCTGCGTTTCTTTATAGGCTGCCCACCGCTGCTCTCTGATGGAGATCTCCTCTCTGATGGTAAGCTCTAGCTGTGGAAGAGACCTTCCCACCAACACCTCCAAGGTTTATTACAGTCTGCTCCTTCGCTGCTGTCGGTCCCTGAACGGTTTACGCTCTCTCTGTCTCTGACAGGTCGTCCATCATGGCAGCTGCTCGGCGCCATCGCTGGCATCCTCCTCTTCCTCCTCATCCTGATCGGCCTGCTTTGCTACAGACGGAGGAAGAAACTTTGCCAAAGACCAGAACATAAGAGGCGAGTGAAGCTGAAGTTGGAGTGGTTCTGATTTCATTAAATAACTTGGACCTCTGGACACAGATGTTCTGGAAGAGCTGGCAGGTGTTTCAGTACTGATCTCCTGCCTCTTGCAGTGAGCGGCGCTGCAATGGGTCATGATGTGAGGCTCAGCTGGGGACACAAGACGTCTGGGTGACCCGACTTCATAGATTTAAAAATGATTTTAGGATATTTTTAAATGAAGAAAAGTACAACCAGAGGGAGCTGGGGCCATGGTGCTGCCAAAATCAATAAGATAAAACCATTTCTAACTCAAGGTAGTTGAAACTAATTTAATCCTCTCTATAATAACCGGTAGTAACCATCTAAACAGAGTAGCAGCCTTAGCACCACTGGTACCTGGTCCTGCCTCCTGGTTAACAGTCGAGGTATCTGGGCTACTGACAGAAAAAGACCAAGGAGAATATTTAACGATGACTCGACTCCTGGAATCCATCATCATGTTGAACAGGGAGCTGCTTTTGTTTGGGTTCATCTGTGTTAAAAAAGGATTCGTGTTTTTGTTTTATTCAGGGAAGAAAATGGGACCGGAGGTGAAAACGGAGAAGTTCTCCTGGCTGTAGAAGCAGAAAGTCCCGTCTGAAGAGAAGAAGGTGAAGACTGACCAACATACTCGGTGGTCCGTTCTTCGGGGAATAAGAGCTGATAAAAGTGGAATCATCTTTAGCTGGAAGCTAATCTTTTGCTCACAGAGCTTTCTTCAAACTTCGTCGTCGCCCGGACAACTTCTCCTCAGCACGGTTCAAACGAGTTCAGGTTTGGGCAGAGAGAAGAGAGTTAGGATGAGATGATCTGAACGTTTTTCATTTTATGAAGTTTGGTTTTGTTTGTGTTGACCTCAGCTATCTTGGTGCTAGCAGATTATCTGCTCAGCACCACGTGGTCAGTTTATGTGTTCTGTGTTTGTGTGTTTTTAAAGTTAAGACAAACTTTATTTAAAGGGTGATTTTAAACACAGAAGATTGATCCTAACGCGCCGTCCACGCTTATTCATTTTAATCCTTTTATTGACGGTATTTTAAAGGTATGTGTTTGATTCTGGATGATAAGCTATCAGCCTCTTTTGTTAGCTTTAACTGCTAACAGCTTAGGACACGTGCTTGTTGCTAAATAATATTTACCCAGAAAGGTTGTTAGTTTTCAATCCAGTAAATAATGTCCCTAAACTTTATTTTACTAAACTTAATAACTAAGTAAACACCATTAAGCCCCATTTCTCCAGAAAGATTTGGCTCTTTTCCAAAATATTTCATTAAATATTTTACCATTTCCTTAATATTTCTTTAAATATTATTTTAATAAATAAAGGCAGCTAATTAGACACCGTTGAGAAACAGTCATCCAGAAGGTTGGTTTTATTCAGCAAATCATTCTTTAAAACATTATTTTATTAAAATAATATTTTATCTGATCTTGCGTTGTGAATGGTTGTCTAAAGCTATGCTGATTATTGCCTAAGTTGGTTCCAAGACTAACTTAACTTCATTTCCAGATTCTTCAAGATAATCCTTGGTTCTCAAACATAAACATTACATGGTAATGTTGCATCACTCTTTTGGTCATGGTTTCAACCATCTTTAATCAACTTGTTTATATTGTACATAGCCCATTAGTCTTCGTCATTCTTTAATTCTGCTTGGAAGTTTAGTTTGATTGTTTTAGCATAGTAAAGAGTTTGTTGATTGAAATATGTTTGACTTTGAGTTGACTTATTTTTGTTAATAAATTCTTGAATTTTAAGAAATTGTGTGAATTCATTCCATGTGTGCAGAGTTTATGCTGTTCAATAATGTCAGAGCTCGTCTCACACCTTTCAACTTTGTCCTAATACCATCGCCTTACTGGGCTGGTATTCACAGGACAACCCTTAACAGACCGAAATATTATTTGATAAAATATTAAGGTGTTAATATTAATCAGATTCATAGTTACAACAGTGGATTAACCCTCATGTTTCTCAGTATCCACCTCATCACAATTTACTGCTGGTTTCTCTGAGCTCAAACAGTTTATTAATTCATAAAACAAATCAATGGGTTGATGTGTCATAATGTTCTTCAGTTGGATAAAAACAAACAGAAATAATTATTTTTGGACCAAAGGAGCAGCGATCAGGAGTCAGCGCACAGCTTCAGTTACTACAGGTAGAAACCACTGATCAGGCCTGAAATCTGGGTGTAGAGATGGACTCAGACTCAGATAGCTCCCTGTTAAAGTTTTTTGTCACTCCGATGTACTTTTTCATCATGTAGAGCACTTTGAATAGTCTTGTTGCTGAAACGTGTTCTATAAATAAACCAGCCTTGCCAAAGGGTTGAAGATATTAGGTTTGTATTCATCAGAATGAGCCACTGGTGGCGTTTTTGTAATGGTCTGCATGTTTTTAATTTCGCAAACTGATCAAATCATTAATGTTTTACCCTAGAAAACAATTTGTGATAGAATGTTTGCCATATGCCCCACAGTGTCATATTTAATTAATAAACTGTCGGTATGTAATTCACACACTGACGGCGTGAGTGAAGGAGCTTCATGCATCAAAGACTGGAGGTTTGATGCTTCAGTGTTTTCAGGTTTATTTTAATCTGTTGATGTAGAGCTGCTTTTATGTGGTAAATAATAAATGATTTGATTTTTCGGCTCCTTTCTGGATCATGATTCTCATTTCTCCAGATTCTGCTTTCTTGCTCAGGAAAACTCCTCGGACTGCAGCTCCCGAGTCAGAACCCTTGGGTTAACTTACTGAGGTTCTAACCAGCTTCAGAGTACCACTAAAAATCAACTGTAGAGTTGGGTTTAGTTAACCCAGATCTACTAAAGAAACTCAGGGTTTGTGGAAGCTGCTATGAGGAACCTGATCTGTTTTTCCTCCATGTCCGGGTGTTCCTAAACTCAGTGTTATACTGGTGTGTTTATTATTCTGTTTGGTGTTTTTGGCATTCATGCAATAAAAGGAAGACTGTAAATTAATATAAAATGAAATGCTGTTATTGTTTACACACATTTTCTTTACAGTGCAGTTCAGGGGTTTAATTTGGGAACATGGTTGGTCTTTAATGCATCGTAACCAGCCGTAAATGTTAAACACAGTCCTGTAACGGACAAGGAGTCAAAGTGAATCCAGTAAGATGTTCATTGATCCTGTTCAAAGACGACGGATCTGAATGTTGTTCCAAGGAATTACTGCAGGATCATCCGGATCCAGTTTAATCCAGAAGGAAGTCAGCTGTTAGCCACAGTTTAGACAGCAGGATGAAAGTACACTTACAGCAGCATGTTCAGTCTGGAGCTTAATTTAAAGAATAAATGTTTGTATTGATGTTAAATCATTAAAAGCATCATTCTGACATATTTTAGATGCTTTCTGTAGAACTTCCAGGCCGTCTGAGAAGATCCTGGAAATCTGTTGCAGCCTCACAGACTCCTACATACGTACCGAAAACCACGATGAAAATAGTAAACAGCTGCTTCGCATTGACTCCCTTTCAGTCACAGACGATCCATGACTCAAACGTGGTCCAGTAGATGTTAGCTTAGCATGTTCTCACACCTGCTCTGGTTGTTTTATCATTTAAAGTCTTCTAATCCGCTTTGAACGAGGAGGTAAAAACCACGTCTGAAAGCAGAGCGATTACTGACTCATTATTGTAACTGAGATAAAAAAACTCACACCCTCCAGAAGTTTTGGCGCCCCATCAGATCCTTTAAATTAAATGTAACTGTGGCATTTTTAAAAATTCAGATTTTAAGTTGATCAGAGTGTTGAACCTGTATTAGAAACCGACGACTGTTTCACCAAAGTTATAAATGTTATGTATGGTGGTGAATCTGTGATGCTGTGGGCCGGCTTCTGTCATAATTTCTGATGGGGATGGACCCAAATGCAGGAAGGAGGATGGCAGTTGAATGTATCAAACCTAACCCAGTTTATCCTGGGGGGAAACTGGGCTGGACCACACTGGGTCTGTAAATCACTATATTGAAAAAGATGTGATGAAACATATTTTTATTGTACAGTGAGTCTCATTGAACATTGAGTTGTATCACCATCTTTTGGACACTAAGGAGATATGAACACAAAAAGAGTCAGAAGAGCTCAGAGGAACTGAGATGAACCAAAGACCACAGCAGAGTGCTGCTCTGCAACCAAACTAAGATTTTAGTAAAGAAACGTTGCTGTGAGAACATCTCCAGTCAGCTTCAGGAGCTCTTCACCTGCAGATGATCCAGCAGTGATGAAGCAGATACACTCATGAAGAGCTCTGTCTCCTCAGTTCCAGGAGAGGAACCTGGCCTGGGTCCCTACCTGAGATCTTCAAGGAGATCAGGACCATGTCATGTGTTCCAGTTTCGTACAGCTTGTAGTTTTATTGCTTTTCAGTCAAATTAGCAACGTTCCTGTGCCCCTCTTAGCTGCAGAGTGATTGAAATGCACGTCCTGCAGTAGACGTGCAGAAGACCAACAAGTCAGGGTAGAAGAAAGAACACCTGCTGGTTAATGTTTGATCCTAAAAACTTTCACTCAGAGGCTGAAAGCTTGAAATATTCCTGAGGAAAACCAATGGATTGTGTGAGAAATTCTCCAGATCAAACATCTGTTATCAAAGTAAAAACCAGACATATGTACTATTAAATACCAGACTGACTGGATTATGATAAGGTTTCATAGATCTGTGATGAGACGTCCATCTAGAGATCCACAGTAAGACAGCAAACGTTTGAATGAACAAACCTGAGAGCTTTTATCTGTTCTGAACTCATCTGAACCTGAAGGAGCAGCTTTTAAGGCCTCTGATTGGGTCAACGTGACCCCAGGTTAATAATCAGCAGCTAAAACCTGTTTTTATTCATTTCAAGATTTATTTTAAAACACATTTTAATTGACCTAAATAAAAAAACAGACAAAATCAGCTCCAAAAAAGGCCCAGTTGACATTCATCTGTAGATAAATAAACATACTTAAGGCTTGTGAAATAGGACCCCAGAATGCAGACGAGCAGGTAGCGTGATGGTAAGTGAAAAACAAAAACGGCAGGCGAGACAGGCATGGCATGATCACTTGAAAATGATCTGAGAAATGTTTTCGCGATGACTAACTGAACAGGTGTTTATATATGGAGAGAAAACCAGGTGGAGCAAGGAGACAAATGAGCTTGGAGCAGGTGAACCGATAATTGACAGAACAGAACGTGGCTGGAGCAAAAACAGAGACTCTTGAATACAAGCAAGAACTAAAGCATGACCAGAACCAAAAACAAAACTTGACAAAATATGAACAAAACTAAAACATGACCATAAAAATAATAAACAGAAGCATGATTCAAAAACTGTGAGAAAAATATAAGCAAAAACCAAACAACCCTAAATCATAACAATACTGTCATATTAAATAAATTAGAATATGATGAGGTTCATTTGTCAGATGAAAAGTACCTTTGAAAAAACAAGCTTTAAGCAGGTATTAAACATATTTTTCATTAAGCACAAAATGTCTTTTTGTTGGTCTGATGTAATATTGTAATTTTAAATGTCATGTTTAGCTGTAAGAAGAAAATCATCATAATTAACAGAAAACAGTCAGTGTATAATTATTCTATTTACGTGTTTAACTGAGTTACTGAAATAAATGAACCTTTAAACAGTATTCTAATTTTTTGAATATGACTATTTCTTTTCTTGGATAAAATGCAGCAGCAGCAGCAGGATGTCTGTGGTGGATCCATTTTAGATCTGTGAACACAGAACAGACCTTTGGTTAATTTTTGTCCACTAATTAAAACTTTATTTAGAGTTTAATTCGACCACAGAAGCAGGTAGAAATGTTATCATTTTTCATTTTCATGCTTGAAACTCAGGGCTTACAATCGTATTTAATTTTATTTATTTCATTGAGTTTTATTAAATTTCTTTTCCCTTTTTAAGTTTTTTCTATCACAAGTGTTTTTTGTTTGCACTGTTCAGACAGGAAATGGGCAAAAAGAGTTTTAGTTTTTACTTTATTTTTGGCACTGCCAGGGTTCTGGCTTCCAAAACAATTGTAAACAAGATAAAAATGTTGAAATAATGTTGAAAAGAAAATGCTTGACAAGAAACGTGCAAACCTGGAGGAGTGTAAACTTTCTACATCTTGTAGAACTAAAGGGTAAAGCAGCATAAAGATCCAGATAAAACAGGGTGTGATTACTTCCAGTCCAAGACTTCAGTATGAATTATTTAATGTTTTTTTTATTAAAAATCTTGTTTTTAATCACCTAAACCCTGAGAATGCTGGTTTAAAACCTTCTGATCATAGTATGAGAAATTTTCCTTGCAAATGTAAAAGTCCGTTTTTTACAACATAAACAGTTTTCTTCTACTGCAGGTGAGTCTTTCTACTTGATAAAAGATGAATTGATAACATTTTGTTTTTAAATGTACATTTTAGCTCCATATGAATCTGTTCCCAGTGAGGTTGCAGCCTGGAACACTTTCAGGATAAACGAATCGTTTTCCTGACCAGGCTTTAACTTTTACAGAGAACTTACATCACACTGACTGGATGTTCTCCTTCATGTTCTGGTTGAAGAAACATCTGCAGGTCCTGCTGCTGCTGCTGGTCTGAAACCACAGAGAGGTCTGGCTTTAATACAGCTGGAGAGGAGGAGGTCTGGATCAATTTAACTGCAGAGGAGTTCAGAGGTCGATCAGACCCTGCTGTCGCTCCTCACTCAACAGAACCTGAAGAATACTGAGCAATAACTCGACCTCTGTGTCCAGATCATCCTCCGAAGTAACTATAATAAAAGCTGGAGACTCCAGAGTGTTGGAGTGATGAACTTTATTCTAAGAAATGTTTTGTTATCAGCAGCTCAATAAACGCTCAGAGATCTGATCTCCCAAAGAATCGACCAACATCACAGGAAGGTCTGATGGTATCAGGTTCAACTGAGGGATGAAGATGTGTGAGAACATGTTGCTGAGCAGAACCTACAACAAGCTGAGTGAGAACATTTAATCTGAGACAGAGACCTTCTGACAGCATTTCCATAAAACTCCAACGATGAAGATGAGGATGACACATATGATAACTGAGATGATCGCAGGTAGATGGGTCCTTGGATAAGCGAGCAGCGGTGATGGAGGCTCAGCACAGCCTGTAACAGAGACCAGACCAGAGTTAGTTTAACAGAAGATCTTCTGTCCCTGCAGAACATCACTAACTGGAGTTCTAGAGGTGAAAAAAGGAGCAGAAGAAGGAACAATAACACCAGTTTGGATCATTCTGATACCCCAACAGTTTGGCAGCAGGAATATCAATGTCCTGATTGGGGCCCCTCACTGTTAGTGGCCCCCAGGGAACCACAGATGTTCCCTCCTTGCCTAACCTTCCAGGGATGACAGGTTCTCACCAGTCTGATTGAAGGTGATGGAGCCTTCTGGACCCTCCATGAAAATCTTCACGCCATCCGTCAGGTTGCGACAGACCACTTTGACCAACTGGTCCCAGCAGACAGAGCACTGGGAGCTGTAGGACACGTTGGAGCAGGGACGCAGGGGGATCGTCGGATCATCTCTGATCCAGAAATGTCCGAAGTCGTCGTTCTCATCGTACAGCTTGGTGACGGTCAGAGCTGCAGGATCTTCTGACGTAATGCAGGTCAGATTCATCTGCAGAGAGAGAGGAGCACAGGCTTTCTGATGATGGTCTGCACAGGAAGGACAAACAGTTTCATTAGATAGACGGAGTCAGGGGTCAACTGCTACATTAGGCAGACGGAGTCAGGGGTCAACTGCTACATTAGGCAGATGGAGTCAGGGGTCAACCGCTACATTAGATAGACGGAGTCAGGGGTCAACCGTTACATTAGATAGACGGAGTCAGGGGTCAACTGCTACATTAGGCAGACGGAGTCAGGGGTCAACATTGAACGATTTGTCCACAACAACGAGCAAAAAACGTCTTGAGGTGTTTTTCACACGTTCTTCATTTTCAGCTTCTTGGAGGAGACACTGTCCAGCTCTGTCTGCACCTGTTCCTGTGATCAACATCTGAGGTGATGACAATATGTCTCCATCACATCCAGCAGATGTCTTGTGAAACCAAAGCTATGTTGTTACACATAAACATCACTTCAGGTTTCCATCTTCTGCTTCTTCTGCTTTCTTTATAAATCCTTCTGCTTCTGATCCATTTACACTTTAAAGTTATAAAGCCTGACATGGTGAATAACCTCTGCTTTAACTACTCTAATTTCATAGTAATAAAGAATACAGAATAATAAAAAATAAAATGTTCACTATTACAACAACTCATTGTTCTATTGGTGACCTTTCCGTTGCACTCGTTTTCTGTTTCTTTGGGTCCATTTTCCACTCGGTAAGGCACAAGAGGCTTGCTGTAGTACTGCAAGGTGACCAGCAGGTGTCACTGTTGGATAATCTAATTTAATCTCAGTTTTTAAAGTTACAATTCTTCCCTTGTTGCGACAGTGGAGAGTTTTGGTTGTTTTATCAGTTGTTCATATTTAGAGTTAACACGTTTCAATGCTTTTTATTGCAATATTGTAAAGAACTGTAAATTATTGTTTTCTTTATGGGGTCAAATGAAGATATGCTTTTTTCACATGGTGAATAACTCCTGCTTTGACTGTTTTAATTTCACAGTAAGAAAGAATGCACTGATAATCTAATTTAATCTCAGTTGTTCAAATTTACAATCCTGTTTGGAAAGAAAACATTTTCAATCTGCCTCACAACTACGCTTTACTGCGTGTTGGACCATCATGTAAAAACTTAATAAAATACTTTTAAGTTTTTGTTTGAAGACAAAAGGCGAAGCGAGGTTGCATTAACATTCAGCAGAGGTGGGACCGAGTCATTGTTTTGCAAGTCACAAGAAAATCTCAAGTCGTTCCACCCGAGTCCCGAGTCGAGTCCGAAATCAAGATTTCTGGTAACCCACCCTATATTTATTTATTATTGATATTATTTTCATTATTAATTGCGCTTCAAAGTTGGTGAAGTGCCTTGGGACCTTATTGCGCAGCATCCGTGCAGGAGGTTGTCCGCTCCAACAGAAAACTGAAGCCTGTTTTCCAGCTGTGCGCCGGGTTATAATTTAAACATGATCGAAAAGTGTTTTACAGAAGAAACAAAAGTAATCATGAACGTCCCCAGTCTTTTGTTGCCCCTGTCCCAGCTTTATTTGGAACGTGTTGCAAGCAACAAATTCAAAATGAGTGAATATTTGCAAAAGAAAAACAATAAAGTTAATAATTCTGAACATTAAACATCTTGTCTTTGTATCGTATTCAATTGCATACAAGATGAACAGGATTTGCAAATAATTGTTAAAACGTCTTAAACAACATCCCAACTTTATTGGAATTGGGGTTGTATGTTTAACCCAATCTATTATTATTAATTGATTGTTTTTGCATTAAAATCTGTGACGTAGCCTTACCTACCTCGTACAGCGTCTGCAATAGAGGAACAAAGCTGGGCTAACTTGGTTTTTGAAGGATAAGCGCCTGTTGAGGCTGAAACTTAGAGTGTTTCTTATTGGTTATCTCGCCCACGTCTAAAACTTCTGCCCAGAGAGGCCGAAGTCCAATATGCTCACTGGATAATCTGGTTTAGCGCGTCCTGCAGCTGTGCAGCGCTTTCCGCGGGTTTACAGCCAAAAGCAGGTGAGAAAGAAGCAGAGTTGACCCGTCTTCCTTATGACGTTAATGGTTTCAGCAGCTCTTCCAGGTGGACAGTCACGTCTTTGATTTAAAACAGCATTTGTTTTGTAGTTTTTTTATTTGCAAAACCATCTCTTATTTTCCACCTGCTTTACAATTACTCACTGTAGCTTTACATCATATCCAAATTAAATACATTAAGTTTTAATTTGTTAGATGACAAATGTAAAAAAGTATAAATACTTGCAGACAACTTTAGTAAAACTACCATATCCTAAAACGTATTGTACGACGTAACAGCTCCAAATACTGTTAGCAACAGCTTCTTGTCTGTCTTGGTCTTTGTGGAAATGTTTTCAAGTTGTTTTCAAATGGATCAATTGTTGGGAAATTCAATTAGAATAATCATAATTACTTTTATAGTATAAAGTTTTCATAAGTTGTGGAGGCCATCGTGCCATTGCATTTGTGAGACACATTTGCGCATCACTAATAGGTTGTACTTATACTGAATGGAAATGCTTTTCATTCATAAAAGCATATTCACGTTCAGATGGGGCCCTTATAGCAGTATGGGTGCGGTCCATAGCTCTGATTACATTCAAAAATCGGCTCCTCGCTGCAATAAGAGCCACAATTTAGGGGAACTTTCTGTATCTGATCAACAAACGGATGACTCATCCGGCTCAGAGATGACTGTTAAACACCCGACCTATCAGTCAGCTCCCTCCGAAAAGCTCAGATTGAAAGGGCCGCAGCACAGTAGAACTTGAACGCAACAGAGTGTAGTGCGGCTGTGGATTAATCCGCACAAGTAAATAGATCCACCTGTTTGGATTATCGGTCTTTCCAACAGAGACATCTAAACCAGAAAGGTTTGCTTGAAGGATGAAGTCAACATGAAACCTCTGGAGGAGGCTGGTGCTCAAGGAAGGTGCTGCAGCTCAGAGGGTCAAGTGACCCAAGGTCTGTGGGCCGGGACAGAACTTCAGACTGGGAGAAGGTGGATGACATAAGTGACAGCATGCAGCTGTGGCTCAGCGGATGGAGCAGTTGTTTTGCTGCTGTGGAAGGTTGTGGGTTCAGTTCTAGAACAAGATACTTAACCCCAAGTTGACTGATCGTATCGGTGAACGCATGCTGGTGAAAGGGGACAGAGGCAGACAAGAGCTTTGATTTCTAAACCAATGAGCTCCAATATATGAAAATATAAGCTGTTACCTGGTTAAATTAAAAGCTCAAATTAATAGTTTTGTCAACGTAAGATTCCACGTTTGGAAATATGCTGCATATTTAATAAAAAATCCTGTTTTTATAGCGCATTATGAATATGCAGGCTGTCCCCGATTCTTTAGTCAATAATTGTTTTATTTGATTTTTTCCTTCCGTCACACTTTCTTAATCTTTTCAAGTGGATTTTTAGATGTTTTGTTACTTGAGGAAGAATCTGTTCAAAGAAAATTACACAGACGAATTGATTTAAAGTTTTTACAGGACAGCAGGGTTCTGTTTGTTTTACACCAAGACAAAAGTATCAGAGCAGATGGCTCTGAGGCTTTGCACATAAAACAGACATGATCTAGTGGCTGGGTTGTTAACCAGGCCTCTGCTGCTGGGCCGGGCCGCCCTGGGCCGGACCGCCGGGCTCTGAGCTCAGCATCGATGAGCTTTACTTCCCATTACTGTGAACTTGAATGCAGAGCCATGTAGGGCAGCCTTAGCGGGCACAATCCGAAGGCACCACGCTCCCAAATCCAAGCATTTGTTTGGATGAACTGGCGGTTCTGAGCGGATGAAAAGGAGTTTCTGGACCCTGAAGTTTTTCTCTGTACCACCGAGCTCCCATAGCGCCACACGCAGCTGTTGTTTCGGTGCAGTAACTACAGGAGACTAAACTCTGGCTCTTTCCCTTCTCTCCAGGTGCAGGTCGGGTTTTTATCGAGCATATAGATATTCACTGTGAGACTACAGTCTGTGCACTTTGGACCTTCATATGCGCACTTCCTCCCAGCTCCGAGCGCAGCGCACCGTTTGGACTGCGGAAGCAGCGGGAGCTGCAGGCGATGAAGATTTTAATGGTTTACTCCTGGTTCCGACTCTGAATCTGCAGGTTCTGATGAGGATCAGGAGGACCTGCAGATTACGGATCAGCAGGAATTTCAGACAATAAAGTCATTTTGCTTCAATCAGAATCTGAAGTTCTGAAGTTTTCATGAAGCATTTTGTGAACAAAGGTTACAGGTTGTGGTATAACTCGAACATTGCTATTTTAATAATTATTATTTATAAATTCTTATGATTATTATTAATCATATTATAGGTGCTGTATGGAGCAATATAAACCGATGAGAAGGCTGGACATAAAATGGAAAGTTAAAAACTATTAAATCAGAGTTAAATTTTAATTTAACAAAACATAAAAAGGATTATCAAAACAAAACAAATAGTAAAAAAATAGCATATTTTTAACTTTTCAAACGTCGCAACACCCCGAGTGGGCCGGTTGCTCCTTAAAGTATGGGGTCTCTAATCTCTGTGGGGCCCCTAAGGGCCCAGACAGGCAGTAAAACTAAGCAAACACATCGCAGCAGGGTTGGTTTCATACAGACAGAAAGACGGAGCCTGGATGAATGTTTACAGCTGAGGAGGTGAAGAAAACCCGCATCAGGATCTGAGCTGAACGTCTTAACTCACCTTCTGAGGACCTTTTCATTGGAAAGCGCTTTTGTTTGGAGCCCAGCATGTCTAGCGGGACCAGAACTTTACACTGACAAAGCAGGACCAGGCCTACATTATATGTGTGGAGGAACAGGCCCATCACTCCGTCCCCTCAGTCCACCAGAAAAGGTCCAAACCAAGCAGCGAAATTCCGCAAAGATCTTGATCGGAAAATCCATCTTTTGTTCTGTAAATCTGCGCCTTCAGTTAAATTTAAGGTTCTGGTCGCGTAGGAGTTGCTAGAGCACAGCGGTCTGTTGCGGAGATGTTTCCTGTGTGTAGGAAGAACCAGGAAACTCAGTTATGAGTCAGAACCAGATTCCACCCTCTGGATCACTGCAGTTAACCCAACAGCTGCTGGTCAGGTTCCTCCAACACATCATCCAGCTTCAATGCTTCAGTAAAGCTCTGACCTGCTGGAGGATTCACATGTGCACTTTTTAGTCACAACCACCCCATGAATACTTAAAAAATATAAGGTAAAAAATAAAAATTAAAGATAACCATTGACAAAAAAAGAAAAATACAGTCTAATTAAAATATTTTGTCAAAGGTTTGTTACATTTTAATTGTCTGAAAGTTATCAGCTCTGTGCTTTTTCACACATCTGCAGATGCGACGCAGGTAGCCTACATTTAAATTTAAAATCAGGACTTTGTTTGAACAATAAATGTGATTTTCCATTTCCCATTTTTACCTCAGTAACACAATCAGACCTGTTGTAGTCTTGCAGCTTTGACTGACTCGCATTTGTTTAGAAGTTTAGAAAAAGGTCTGAACTTGGAGTTTATGTCTGAAAATTAAAACCGTGATCGACCTCGAGAGGAAGAAGAGGTTGAATAAAGGGGCTCTCATTCCCTTTCCGCAGACTGTTCCTCGGGATGTCGGAAAATCCTCCGGGTTGAGGTTTTCCCCTGCGAGGAGAACAGCCGCACCCCGGGGTGTTTGTTGCGGGTTTTTAATTTTACTTTCATTACGTCCCTTTTGGGGGCGGGTTTTTGGCAGGGGGTTGGTTTTACCGTCAACATGACGTGCGAGGAAGAGACGTGGGTGTGGGTGGCTCCCATCGACAGATAAAATGCATTGGACATTAAACGCCTTTGGAATGCAGGGGACGGTCTGGGCAGCAAAGAGGCAATGGAATGTGGAATAAAAAATAGGTCTATAATTATATATGCAAATACAGTGCTAATGTAATCATTTTTATTCTCAAATGGTGAATATAATTTACAGCAACAATATATATGTACATGTTTAGCCTAAGGTAAACTCTAACAAAGCCACAAAGTTTCTTGACTTTAAGCAAAATAACCTCTAAACTTAACAACTTGACAACATAGAAGGGAAGAAAACCTGGAAAGCTGCTGTATTTGTCCGCCTCCATTATTCTTTATGAGTAACCTCTGCAGCAACAGACTGTTCTGCTCCACAATCTATGTTGCACAGCTTTAACTTAATTTAGCCATGCAGCAGCAGCAGCAGCAGAAGTTGCTGTTGTCTGGAAAATGTCCCGCTGTGGAGCCGCGGAGAGCGTATGTTACGTCACCATGGCTGTAGCTCGGAGACCTGCGCTGTCCCCCGTGGACTCCAAGGATACTGGTTCGAAAAGCAGGCTGCTTTCCTGTCCTTTCCTGCCGCAAATCACAAGTATGCTGGATCCGAAAATCACAAATATTAACGTGAACACACCTGAAGCCATGCCTCACTTCTTTACCCGCTCCACCTACAACTATTAAAGGCAAAACATCTACAACTGTTGTGGAAGAGAAACTCCGCAAACGATGGACAGTGACGCAGCACAGCACACTCCGCTCTGCACCATCACAGGCTCTCGGTTCCAAGCCACCTTTAACTACGTGGCGAATGCCGGCCTCCTGCTCCAGCTGGACTTTCCAGGATCGGTTCGGGTTGAGTTCTACCCCTATAGTCTATTCATGTTGGTGTGCAGCTGGTTTCGCCTCAGAGGCGCCTGGACCGATGAGGACTCAGTCGGTTACATTCCGATTTGTGTGTATATATATATATTAATTTTTTTATTTTGTGTCCTTTTTGTTTGTGTGGGGGGGGGGGGGGGGGGGGGGGGTATTTTTATATATTTTCTATGTGTTTACTAATTATTATTGTAATTGGTACAATTTAACTATTCTCCTGCTCTTATTTTGTACCTCACTGAAAAAAAAAAAAAAATTTGGAAAAAAGAAAAAAAAAAGCAGTGGTGCAACTGATGGTCTTCAGAGATGATGATGATGGTCAGTCAGGCCCAGATGGAGTCCAGAACTTGTGGAGCTGCTGGCTTCCTGAAGGGAAAAGAACCCCAACCAGAAACTGTTGTTGCACCACATCAGGAAAAAAATAATTACAATATTATGACAGAAAACTGCGTTGATTATATCAGTTATGATTGTCCCAGACTTTCTTGACTTGTTACTTTCTTTACCATTACACATCAACCGCTTCACTGTCAGCATCTGCCAAATATCTCATTAAAATGCAGGGTTGTGAAGGTTTGGCCCTGGAAATGTATTAAACGAACAAATGTTTGGATCCTGGCTGTCGTTTTCAACTGGAAAATGGCAGCTGAGAAATGTTCTGCAGCTTCACTCGAAACGGATCTGCCTGTGGGCATAAAAATTCACTTTTAAAATAATAATAATCTTCACGAAATAATCTTAATGTTGATGAATGATACAATGAAATTATGGGGAAGAGCGATGACTCGCTGTGGCGACTCCTAAAAGGGAAAAGCTGAAAGAAAAATAGATTAAAACCCGAATTTGTATCTTTAATTACTTTAATTATTTCACTTTAGACAGAAGCTGTTGATCCATAAGAACTAAAGACTTCTTTCTCATATAACATCTTACTTTCTGGGACCGGTTAGATGTTGGAAAATGTCACCAATTATATGTAAAAGTCAGTTTCACCCATAATATTTATTATTTTTCAACCCAACCATCTCTATTTCTTTACAGGCTTCCCACAGCTGCTCTCTGATGGAGAACGTCTCTCAGATGGTGAGCTCCATGTGTGGAAGAGACTTTCCCAGCTACACCTCCACAGTTTCCTACAGTCTGCTCCTTCACTGCTGTCAGTCCCTGAATGTTTGACGCCATCATCGCTGGCATCCTGCTCTTCCTCTCCCTCCTCATCCCGATCGGCCTGGTTTACCACAGATGGAGAAGGAACCTTGGCCAAATACAAAAACATCAGAGGTGAGTGAAGCTGAAGTTGGTTCTGTTCTGATTTTATAAATTACTTTGACTTTTGGACTCAGATGTTCTGAAAGAGCTGGCCGGTGTTTCAGTATTGATCTCCTCCCCCTAGCAGTGAATGGGTCATGATGTGAGGCTCAGCTGGGGACACAAGATAAACAGATGGTCTGGTTGACCCAACCTGACAGTTTTAATAATGATTTTAGGATATTTTTAAAGAAAGAAAAGTAAAACCAGAGGCAGCTGGGGGCCCGTGATGCTGCCAAAATAAATAAAATGACATCATTTCTAACTTGAAGTAGTTAAAACTAATTTAATCTTCTCTTATTCCGCATAAACAGACAAAAACCTCTATAATAACCTGCAGTAACCATCTAAACAGAGTAGCACCACTACTGGTACCTGACCCTGTCTCCAGGTAAACAGTCGAGGTAGCTGGGCTACTGACAGAAAGGATGAACAGCATCATCATGTTGAACACGGAGCTAGTTTCATTTTGGGTTTCCTCGTTTTTTCTTTAGTTTTTCATCTCTGTCTCTACATGCTCATCCAGGAGGAGTGAATGCTGCAAGTCACTGACTGGATGCAATCTGCTGGGTTTCCTTAGACAGAAAAACTTTTTATCCAATTTGAATAAATAACAGAATCTGACTGCACTGTTCAATGATTAGGATTAATTGGAATGTATGTACCTGACTTTTGTGAAGTGCCTTGAGACGACATGTGTTGTGAATTGGCGCTATATAAATAAACTGAATTGAACTGAATTGAATTGAATTGAATCTGTGTTACATAAATGATTCTTGCTTTTGTTTTATTCAGGGAGGAAAATGGGACCAGAGATGAAAATGGAGTAGTTCTCCTGGCTGTAGAAGCAGAAAGTCCCGCCTAAAGGGAAGAAGAACGTGAAGATCGACCAAACTCATCATGAGTTCGTTCTTTGGGGAATAAGAGCTGATAAAAGTGGAATTATCTCTAAGAATTGTTCTTCAATGTCTCCTGGTGGACTCTGATTGGCTTTTATTTCTGCTGTACCTCACAGTCCCCATCAGATAAGCCAAAGCTCTTTCAGTTTGTTCTTCTGTATCAGAACCTTCCCTTTTATTCATTGTTTCCTTAACTAGAGGTTTCGCAAGTTTCAGCTCAGACTCACCTGCATCTGCACACTGAGGCTGCCCAACAACAGGAAAACAAATATTATTACACATTGTTAAAAATGACGATCACGGGATTAACCCTCATGTTTCTCAGTTTCCACCTCATCACAACTTCCTGCTGGTTTCTCTGAGCTCAAGCAAAGTATTAATTTATAGAACAAATCAATGTGTGGATGAGCCATAATTGTCTTCAGCTGAATTAAAACAAAACTGAAACAATTATTTTTAGACCATAGGAGGATCGAGAGTGTGGGTGTGATGACTCAAACCAGAACCTTCTGAGGCACATGAAGACAGTCACTAAGTCGGCCCTTAGTCAGCACCTGAAGAACATCTCCAGGATTAAAGGACTAATGTCCCAGCAGGATCCTGGAAAAACTCATCTATACATTTATCTTAGGGTCATATTGATCACTGCAGCAGGTTCTTCACAGGTCTGCCTAAAAGTCCATCAGACAGCTGCAGCTGATCCAGAACCCTGCTGCCTGGTCCTCTCTAGAACTAAGAAAGTGGAGCACATCAGCCCAGTTCTAAAGTCGTTCCACTGGTTCCCCGTATCTCAGAGAACAGACTTTAAAATACTCTGAATGGCTCAGAACCAAAGTCCATTAAAGATCTGTTGTTTTTGTTTCAACCTTCCAGACCACTCAGGTCTTCTGGTTCCAGTCTACTCTACATCCATAGAACCAGAACCAAACATGAAGAAGCAGCATTCAGTTCTTCTGCTCCACTAATCTGGAAAAAAAACTTTCCAGAAAACTGCAGAGATGCTGAATCTCTGGGTTCTTTTAAATCAAGGTTAAAACCCATTTTAGAGTTGCTTTGATTGTTCAATTGAAACTGTTAACTGAACCATATTGGTAAAAGCTTCTACTGGGGTTAAAGGTCAATTAGGATTTTCCACCTTGGAACAGACATAAAGGACCTCGCTGTCCACAGTGAGAAGCAGTTCACTGTAAACGACCCCTGGCTGAGCTGGGCTCTCCTAGAAGAAGTTAGGATGAAGGTCCAGAGCACCAGGAAGTCTCTGAATCTTGGTCCAGACTTGGTCCAGTTTTAAAATTACCGAGATGTAAACTGGGTCAGAACAGTTGTAAGGAGTTGCCTCCTCACCAGGGAGAAACATTTGATTTTATGTTAATAAAATATGGACCTAAAAGTATTAGAGCATTCATTCATTTCAATCTGTAGTCCAACCTCTTAACTTTTCTTTACCTGCCTTTATCCTCCTACCACTGCAATGTGCTTTTTCATGTTTTTTACTACTGTGTTACTGTGATGTACTTTTTCATCATGTAAAACACTTTGAATTGTCTTGTTGCTGCATACGTGTTGAATGAATAAATAGTTATCATGTTATCACACATGCTTCGGATGTTTTAACTCACACTGGGTCTGTAAGATGGGATGAAACAGATTTTTAATGGTCCAAACCTACAGTACAAAGATCCTCAGAGTCCAGAGAGCTCCTAACTTAGCCTACAGATTCCTGCCAAGGACTCTCAGCTTCAGAGTGATTCAGTTCTCTGCTGAGAGCGACTCTGAGGAGGAGACGACAGAAACTGTTAGCGAGGAGGTGTGGTTGACCCCGTTGCTAGGCGTTTTTGACCCCGCTGCTAGGCGTGGCGCTATCTTCTAGGAGCTGTGATTGGTTGTTATAAAAACCAAAATATCAGAGTAAAATCAAAGTAATCAGTGGACAGAAATTAACCAATGAAAGAATTTAGACTGGATTCAGAAATGTTTAAATCATGATAAAACTTAGCAAGATTAAATGAATTGTCACACAGCATCAACATGTTTGAACATAACTTATTTACATGATCACCATTATTTTGATTTGCTAATCATTATATTTACTCTCCATGCTCTTCGTTTCCATACTGCATCTTTTTCATCTTAATGTGGACACTCAGCTGTCAGCGTTTTACTGCGATCTCCTTGTTTAATGAGGTTTAGTTTGGTAAAATGACCAAAACAAAACAGAGAAATAAAGGTGGAGGAAAGCGAAGTGAACGGGGAAAGGGGCTGCTGGTGAAAGGGGAAAAGGAGGAGGGGGAAAAAAGGGTAGTTTGGGGTCCTGAGACACGGTGGGAACAAAAACAGCATCCCCCGAAGATCAATGCGTCGTTCCCCGGGTTTTCAGCACCCCCCTGGAAGGTGAGCACCGGGACCTGGTGATCAGAAGTAAAAGGGGAGAAGCCACCAGGAAACTTCTCTGATGACACATATGATAACTGAACGATTTCCCCAAGGAAATGGGTCCTTTGGATAAGCGAGCAGCGGTGAGGGAGGTCAGCACAGCCTGTAACAAAAAGGCCAGATCAGAGTTATTTAAAAAAATTTTCTGTCCCTGCAGAAACACAACTGGAGTTCTAGAGGTGAAAAAAGGGAAAGAGAAAAGGAACAAAACACCAGTTTGGATCATTCTGAACCCCAACAGTTTTTGGCAGCAGGAATATCAATGTCCTTTTGGGGCCCCTCACTGTTAGTGGCCCCGGGAAAAAAAAAAGTTCCCCCCCTTGCCTAACCTTCCAAGGATGACAGGTTTCACCACCCTGTTTTGAAGGTGATGGAGCCTTCTGGACCCTCCAAAAAATCTTCACGCCATCCGTCAGGTTGCGAAAACCACATTTGACCAACTGGCCCCCAGCAGACGGAGCAGGGGGCTGTAGGACCTTTTGGAGCGGGGGACGCAGGGGGATCGTCGAATCATCTCTGATCCAGAAATGTCGAACCCGGTGGGTTTCATCGTACAGCTTTGGGGGAGGTCAGAGCTGCAGGATCTTCTGATGTAATGGAGGGGTCAGATTACATCTGCAGAGAGAGAGGAGCAAGCTTTCTGATGATGGTCTGCACAGGAAGGACAAACAGTTTCATTAGATAGACGGAGTCAGGGGTCAACGGCTACATTAGGTAGACGGAGTCAGGGGTCAACTGCTACATTAGGCAGACGGAGTCAGGGGTCAACTGCTACATTAGGCAGACGGAGTCAGGGTCAACTGCTACATTAGATAGACGGAGTCAGGGGTCAACCGTTACATTAGATAGACGGAGTCAGGGGTCAACCGTTACATTAGATAGACGGAGTCAGGGGTCAACTGCTACATTAGCATAGACGGAGTCAGGAGTGAACTGCTACATTAGGCAGACGGAGTCAGGGGTCAACTGCTACATTAGGCAGACGGAGTCAGGGGTCAACCGCTACATTAGATAGACGGAGTCAGGGGTCAACCGTTACATTAGATAGACGGAGTCAGGGGTCAACTGCTACATTAGGCAGACGGAGTCAGGGGTCAACTGCTACATTAGGCAGACGGAGTCAGGGGTCAACCGCTACATTAGATAGACGGAGTCAGGGGTCAACCGTACATTAGAGACGGAGTCAGGGTCAACTGCTACATTAGGCAGACGGAGTCAGGGGTCAACGTACATTAGCATAGACGGAGTCAGGGGTCAACTGTACATTAGGCAGACGGAGTCAGGGGTCAACCGTGCTGCATTAGATAGACGGAGTCCAGGGTCAACATGTACATTAGGCAGACGGAGTCAGGGTCAACCGCTACATTAGATAGACGGAGTCAGGGGGTCAACGTTACATTAGATAGACGGAGTCAGGGGTCAACTGCTTACATTAGGCAGACGGAGTCAGGGGTCAACTGTACATAGGCAGACGGAGTCAGGGGTCAACGGCTACATTAGATAGACGGAGTCAGGGGTCAACTGCTACATTAGGCAGACGGAGTCAGGGGTCAACCGCTACATTAGATAGACGGAGTCAGGGGTCAACCGTTACATTAGGCAGACGGAGTCAGGGGTCAACTGCTACATTAGGCAGACGGAGTCAGGGATCAACCGCTACATTAGATAGACGGAGTCAGGGGTCAACCGCTACATTAGATAGACGGAGTCAGGGGTCAACGTACATTAGATAGACGGAGTCAGGGGTCAACCGTTACATTAGATAGACGGAGTCAGGGTCAACCGTTACATTAGGGCAGACGGAGTCAGGGGTCAACTGCTACATTAGATAGACGGACTCAGGGGTCAACCGTTACATTAGGCAGACGGAGTCAGGGGTCAACTGCTACATTAGATAGACGGAGTCAGGGGTCAACCGCTACATTAGGCAGACAGAGTCAGGGGTCAACCGCTACATTAGATAGGCGGAGTCAGGGGTCAACTGCTACATTAGATAGACGGAGTCAGGGGTCAACCGTTGCATTAGATAGACGGAGTCAGGGGTCAACTGCTACATTAGATAGACGGAGTCAGGGTTCAAACGTTACATTAGATAGAAGGAGTCAGGGGTCAACTGCTACATTAGATAGACGGAGTCAGGGGTCAACCGCTACATTAGGCAGACGGAGTCAGGGGTCAACTGCTACATTAGATAGACGGAGTCAGGGGTCAACCGCTACATTAGGCAGAACGGCAGCGGGCGGGGTCAACGCTACATTAGGCAGACGGAGTCAGGGTCAACCGTACATTGGGCACGGAGTCAGGTCAATGCTACATTAGGCAAGAGTCAGGGCAACTGCTACATTAGATAGACGGAGTCAGGGGTCACCGTACATTAGATAGACGGAGTCAGGGTCAACCGTTACATTAGAGAGACGGAGTCAGGGTCAACTGCTACATGTAGACGGAGTCAGGGTACCTTTAAAGCGCGAGTCAGGGTCACCGCATAGGCAGACGCAGTCAGGGGTCAACTGTACATAGATAGACGGAGTCAGGGGCAACCGTACATTAGATAGTGAGTCAGGCAACGTACATTAGAGAGACGGAGTCAGGGTCAACTGCTACATTAGATAGACGGAGTCAGGGTCAACCGACATTAGGCAGACGGAGTCAGGGGTCAACCACATTATAGACGGAGTCGGGGTCAACCTTACATTAGGCAGACGAGTCAGGGGTCAATGTACATTAGCAGACGGAGTCAGGGTCAACTGCTACATTAGTAGACGGAGTCAGGGGTCAACCGCTACATTAGTAGACGGAGTCAGGGTCAACTGCTACATTAGATAGACGGAGTCAGGGTCAACCTTATATAGATAGACGGAGTCAGGGGTCAACCGTACATTAGGCAGACGGAGTCAGGGGTCAACGCTATTAGATGGGACCGGTCACCTTTCATTAGATAGACGAGTCAGGGGTCAACCGTTACATTAGATAGACGAGTCAGGGAACCTTCTTCCGGGCGGGTCACTTACATTAGTAGACGGAGTCAGGGTCACCGCTACATTAGGCAGACGGAGTCGGGGTCAACCCTACATGATAGCAGTCAGGGGTCAACTGCTACATTAGATAGACGGAGTCAGGGGTCAACGTTGCATAGATAGACGGTCAGGGTCAACTGCTACATTAGATAGCGGAGTCAGGGTCAACGTTACATTAGATAGACGGAGTCGGGGGACTACTTAGAGACGAGTCAGGGTTCAAACGTCTGATAGAAGGAGTCAGGGTCAATGTACATTAGATAGACGG
Organism: Crenichthys baileyi; assembly: GCA_036173005.1. Taxonomy (NCBI): domain Eukaryota; kingdom Metazoa; phylum Chordata; class Actinopteri; order Cyprinodontiformes; family Goodeidae; genus Crenichthys; species Crenichthys baileyi. The sequence goes on along the minus strand of JAHHUM010000581.1, from coordinate 632,430 downwards.
AGTCAGGGGTCAACCGTACATTAGCAGACGGAGTCAGGGGTTCAGCTACATTAGATAGACGGAGTCAGGGGTCAACCGCTACATAGGGCAGACGGAGTCAGGGGTCAACCGTACATTAGGCAGACGGAGTCAGGGGTCAACCCGTACATTAGTCAGACGGAGTCAGGGGTCACCGCTACATTAGGCAGACGGAGTCAGGGGTCAACTGTACATTAGATAGACGGAGTCAGGGTCAACCGTTACATAGGCAGACGGAGTCAGGGGTCAACCGCTACATTAGGCAGACGGAGTCAGGGTCAACCGTTACATTAGGCAGACGGAGTCAGGGTCAACCGTACATTAGGCAGACGGAAGTCAGGGGTCAACCGTTACATTAGGCAGACGGAGTCAGGGTCAACCGCTACATTAGGCAGACGGAGTCAGGGGTCAACCGTACATTAGGCAGACGGAGTCAGGGTCAACCGCTACATTAGAAAGACGGAGTCAGGGGTCAACCGCTACATTAGGCAGACGGAGTCAGGGGTCAACTGCTACATTAGATAGACGGAGTCAGGGGTCAACCGTTACATTAGGCAGACGGAGTCAGGGGTCAACCGCTACATTAGGCAGACGGAGTCAGGGGTCAACCGTTACATTAGGCAGACGGAGTCAGGGGTCAACCGTTACATTAGGCAGACGGAGTCAGGGGTCAACCGTTACATTAGGCAGACGGAGTCAGGGGTCAACCCCCTACATTAGGGCAGGACGGAGTCAGGGGTCAACCGTTACATTAGGCAGACGGAGTCAGGGGTCAACCGTTACATTAGGCAGACGGAGTCAGGGGTCAACCGTTACATTAGGCAGACGGAGTCAGGGGTCAACCGCTACATTAGGCAGACGGAGTCAGGGGTCAACTGCTACATTAGATAGACGGAGTCAGGGGTCAACCGTTACATTAGTCAGACGGAGTCAGGGGTCAACCGCTACATCAGGCAGACGGAGTCAGGGGTCAACTGCTACATTAGGCAGACGGAGTCAGGGGTCAACCGTTTCTGCACATTCTTCATTTTCAGCATCTTGGAGGAGACACTGTCCAGCTCTGGCTGCACCTGTTCCTGTGATCAACAGCTGAGCTGATGACAATATGTCTTCATCACATCCAGCAGATGTCCTGTGAAACCAAAGCTATGTTGTAACCAAACATAACTTCAGGTTTCCATCTTCTGCTTTGTTAATAAATCCTTCTGATCCATTCACATTATAACATTTTAAAGCCTGACATGATGATCACATGGTGAATAACTTCTGCCTTAACTGATTTATTTTCATATTATGAAGGAACATAATGATTAAAAAAATAAAATGTTCACTATTACAGCAGCTCTTATTTGATACATTTAATATATTTGTCAAGTAGGTAACTTCTATCATCAGTAGTAATAATAACTATATTTTAACATCCTGTTTATACTTTCTATTCATTTGACCTGATGAGTGAATATCATCTGATTTAATTCTAGATTTTAAGTTCAGTTCATTTTTAAATGGGACATTTCATGCTTTTAAATCCTTCGATTTCCTATTTAAATCATTCAGATGTGGTCTGTATAAAGTGGAACTGCAACGCTTTGGTTTGAATTTGTTGTTATTTTAGCTCCTCAGGCGTTCATTTTACTCATTTTTTAAACTTCCTTTTTGACCTCGTTTTGCAGATGAGGCTCTTCACACCACGTCCCCCTCCAGGCTGCAGAGCTTTCTACTCCACCCCTATTAGTAATGTTCCCGACAAGATTTTTACCCAAACTACGTGTATGTCAGTTTCACGATGCCCTACTGCGTGTTGGCCCATCCCTGAAATCACAATAAAATACTTTAAAGTTTCAGTTTGAAGCCAAAAGGTGAAGCATTCATGATACATGATACTCAATAAGATTCAGCAGAGGTGGGACCGAGTCATTGTGTTGCAAGTCACAAGAAAGTCTCAAGTCTTTCCACCCACGTCTCAAGCCTCAGGTAAAGGCATCGAAGTCCAAAATCAAGGTTTATTATTAGTATTACTACTACTACTACTACTACTACTACTACAACTACTACTACCAGGGCATCTGAAATAATAAACAAGTTGAATGGTGACACTACAACTCCCATGAGCACCACCTGCATACAGTGTTTGCTCTCTGGTCCGTTCTTTAGACAGTCGGTCTCTGTGGGGCGGTAATGTGGAGCTAATGTTTCTACTTTGTACACCGCCAGTGTTGCCAGGTCCGTTTTTTATAGGCGACTTTGTGCTTGTTCTTCTCTAAAGTCGCTTGGTTTTCTATCCGAGTGAAACCCCTTGATTATCTCCCAGCTCCCACAATAAAGCAAACCCTGAGTGGTAGATAGTTTGTCGTTTCCACATCGCTGTTTTCTGGTTATAGCGCCCACCAGAGTTCACTCAGCACACCCCGAACACACTCACGCTTAGAGCCCAGAGTGACAGGGAACGAGTGATGAGACAGCGTGAGAATGAGATGCAATAAATGGGGAAAATATGGGAAGATTTTAATACAGAGTGGGAGAAAGAGAGCGCATTGAAAGACTGGATCTCACCTGAGATATGAGTCTCCCTTCTGATTCCATAGTGTGAAATATGTGCTCACCAAGCCTTTCCTTTTAAACACACTTTATGTTTATTGTCATTTTGCTGTTAAGGATTCAAAATGCACTTTTCTTCTGATCGGTTGTTATTCCAAATGTTTATGGTAAAAGTGTTCGTAATAATTTTGCTGTTGCTTTTGTATAATGCCATAATAAATGTATACATTTCCACTGTTTTACACAGTGCTGTTTTGCCAGTTGGGCTTTTATTGGGCTTGTTTCTCTCATGAGACCTGGCAACACCGATCACTGCATATTTTCATATAAAAGGAGCTTTACACAGAAACTGAAAGTTTGATAATGACCCGAAGTGGAAAACATGTTATGTAGTCTTGATATGATTGTGGAAAATGGTCATTTACATTTAAAATGTTGTAAATCTAGTTCAAACATAACTTCTCAACAACAGAATTGTGGTTGGTGAAAATGCTGAGTGGCTAGTACCTGGAAAACCACTAACCACAGTGGCTGGTGAGCAAAAAAGTTAATGTCATCCCTGACTACGACTATTTCCGCTCTAAAGTCGGTTACGTACCTTGGGACCTTCTGCGCTGAATCCGTTGTTGTCTCTAAACATAAAAAACAAAGTGGGCTGACTTGGTTTTAGATAAGCCCCAAGTTTCCTCTTTGCTTCTTCCAGAACCGGCTCGGTCACAGATTTCACCCTCCAGCCTGTTCATATGGAGCTGGTTTCGGCCCAGAACTGCGCGGCGACCAGGACCGAGTCAGCTGCTGATGGGAAGCTTCCCATGGTGCTGCTGGAGCTGAAAGACTTTGACTCCTTCATAAAAATCCGCGGTACCACGGGCCTGTCCTGCAGCTGCAGGTTCGGTTCAGATCGGTGATGAAGCAGCGACCACATAGTGGGTCCACAGCTAAAGGCAGGTTCGAGAAGCGCTGAGCAGCAGGGGGAACTTTCTCCTGTACAGGAGGTTCCTCCAGCTCCAGCAGAACCCTCATTTATTATTTCTAAAACTGAATGTTTAAGAAAGTCTGTTTTCCAGCTGTGCGTCGGGTTAAAATTTCAAGATGATCGAAACGTGTTTTACAGAAGAAACAAAATCCCAACATTAAAAACATCCATCAGGGAAAACAAATCTGACAGGATCTCAGTTACCTTAGAATAGTGGATCTGGGTCTGCTCAGACCGAACTCCCACCAACTTCCAGCGGCAGGAGAACCGCAGCCCTGAAGGATCCAAACTGAGTGCAGACGCACGACTCGGTGTACATCGGTGTTGTTACTTCTGTTGTTTCAAAAAGTAAGTCACTCTTCTGGTATGTGAAGTTCAGTAGATCCCACCCTCCGATCCTCTCCCCTCCACCCTCCGATCCTCTCCCCTCCACCCTCCGATCCTCTCCCCTCCACCCTTCCTCAGCTGTGCTGGTATTTTCTCCTCAGTATCATTGCAGGTACAGGTGACTCATCTGAGCCTGTCAGCTGAAGTTGCTGTGGAAACGGCACACAAAGGAGACCCGATGACACAGAACAAACTGCAGGAGGTGTATCTGTCACCTCCTGGCCTGGCAGTCAGGTTAAAGGCGTGTCCCATGTGAAGACGGTCCTGGAAGGTAAAATTAGGAGGATATGATTTAGAGGAGGCTGATCTTGCTTTATTAAGAACCTGTTTTATTAGTAATTAAGGTCCGGTGACCCACTCTGATCAGTCCTCCTCATGGCAACACCCCACTGAAACTCTGAGGTGGGTAGTAACTAGTTACATTTACCGTTATGTTTTTTTGAAAAAATGTACTTCCTGGAGGAGTTTTATTGCAGCATACTTTTTAGATCTACTTGAGTAATGTTATTTTGAAGTATCGCTACTAATACTTGAGTACCGTTTGTGGCTGCTCTACTGTTTCTGCTTTAAGTACTGGTTTTGCTATTTATTTAAAGGATTTGTTTGCAACACTTGTTAGCTTTCATTGCTCCCTGAGTTTTTTGATAGTAGTTAAACAGGAAACAGGGACGGAAAGATAAGGAAAGACGTCGCGGAAAACGTCGCTGGTTCTTTGGACTCGAACGTGGGACCACCACGTCAAGGACAAAAGCCTCTTGTACATGGTTTACTATTTTTTAATTTTGCAATTTATTTGGACTCCTTTTTTGTTATTTTTCAAACTACCAGAACCAGCACATATGTTTGTCTATATGATGACATTTCTCTCAAATTAAATCAGATTAATAAGAACTGCTCAAGTACTCAGTACTTCATTATCTTTTTTACTCGAGTCATTGTTTTGGATGACAACTTTTTACTTCTACCTGCGTAACAACGTACTGAAGTAGTGCACTCCTTATTGAGTGGATTTTAGAAACTGTACCCACCTCTGCTGAAACTATAGGACACTTTCTGACGGTGTGCGGTTGAGCAGGACCAAAGAGGCAACAGGATGTCGGCAGGCACATGGTGGATGGATATATTTTATTAAGATCACTTATTGACATGGAGGAAACAGGAATCTGGGACACAACAGCGATGAAAACAGGCGACCCGACATTAAACAGAGAGAAAACAGGAACTTAAATACGCTGAAGTGAAAAGAACTACATGAAAACGATGCAAATAACAGAAACACAAACAGGAGCGGCTCTGACAGCTTTGACACCAGATTATCAAACTTCTTCGTCTTTAGTATTTTTAATGGCCGCTGGACATAGCTTCCCAAGATGACTACAGCTTTATTTTTATGGCAAAATTAAAATCAGTTCATGATATTAAACATGTAAAACATGCAGCACACGAGGGAAAGGACTGATGTAAAGAAATCCTGTCCTGATTGTCCAACGTGTTTGAGTCACAGTGAGGAATGACACAACCCACTCAAAACTAAAGTCCTGTTGACCATCATCTGCGGATAAATATATTTCTTTTCTTGGATAAAATACAGCAGCAGCAGCAGAAGGTCTTTGGAGGATCCTTTTTAGACCTGTGAACACAGAAGAGACCTCTGGTTTATTATTGTTCTCCAATTAAAACTTAATAACTGTATTTCTAAAGCGCTTTCAAGAAGGTGCTGAACAGTTACAAGAAGATGACAATAAAACAAAGCAGTGCCGTTTAAAACAAATAAAACAAGGAAATACCAAAAGCATTTTTAGATAACCAGCCCCTGATTACAGAGAGACAGACTTTCATCTTTGACAAGTAAGCAAAGTTTAGAGAGAAAGCAGATAGAGAGAAAATAGCTGTGTGCCAAGCACAGACCCTTGAGGGACCCTGTTCATGAGTTCCTCATTAAACCAGGGCATGGGGTTCTTTTTTAAGCTTTTTAAGATCTTTACAGGAGCCTCAGAGTTCAATAAATCAAGAAGGGCTTTATTAAAGTTCACAGTCAGCGTGTCCACACATAGTTCATGGATAAAGGCGCAATACAACACATCAGGTAGGTGAGGATTATTTGAAGCAATGCTTCTGGGCTAATATAACGAGATGACCTGTGGGGCATCATGAGCAATAAAACATGTCAAGAAGTCTGAAAATACAGAAATAAAAGATCATCGTAGTTGGGTGGGCGAAAAATCCCTATAATGAAAACCACAGGGCAGCCCAAAATGAAGAGCTGAGACTCAAATGAGATGAAGACCCCTGGACTCTGTTAGCACTTATAGCAGGCTTTAATGATAGAGGCTTCCTCATCTCCCCTCCAGACAGCCTAGGAGAGCTGAAGAAGCTGGTATCTGGGAGGCAAAGTTCCAGCAAAGGTGCCACTTCTCCAGCACGTAGCAATGTCTCTGTTAGAAACATGAGGTCCAGCATATGAGGACCAAAAAAGACCAGAAGAGGATATGCTTTGTTAGATAAGGACCGAGCGTTTAGATGAGCCTGTTTAACATCCTCACGTGACCCGACGCAACGTTGACCAGCAACAGTCCATCAGCTGGGCCTCCTCCGATGATGTTGGGTTAACAGGAAGAAGCCCAAAACATCCAGGATCAACGATTGAGTGGATCCAAGATCTGACCCGCACATGCTTCCCAGAGCAAGTACCGCGCCTACGACCGCTCTTCCAGCACTTCCGTTTCGAGAGATCCCAAGCTGGGTCACGCCAAAGCAGTTTCTCTGGTACCAACGCCAGCAGTTTAAACTGCGATGGGACTGCAGAAGAGACCCTGCTGTCGCTCCTCAACAGAACCTGAAGAATACTGAGCAATAAATCTACCACTGGGTCCAGATCAACCTCCATAACAACTATAATAAAAGCTGATGGCTCCAGAGTGTTGGAGGGATGAGCATCATCATGGAGATCCAACTTTATTCTAAGAAATAAGTTTTGTTATCAGCAGCTCAATAAATGCTCAGAGATCCGATCTCCCAAAGAATCAACCAACTTCACTGCTTTAACTGTGATGAAGAAACATCACAAGAAGGTCTGATTAGATTAGGTTCAACTGAGGGATGAAGATGTGTGAGAACATGTTGCTGAGCAGAACCTACAACAAGCTGAGTGAGAACATTTAATCTGAGACGGGCACCTTCTGACGGCATTTCCATAAAACTCCGAGGATGAAGATGCAGATGAGCCATATGATAACTGAGACGATCGCAGGTAGACGGCTCCTCAGGTGAGCGAGCAGCAGTGATGGAGGCTCAGCACCGCCTGTAACAGAGACCAGATCAGAGTTAGTTTGACAGAAGATCTCCAGATGATTTATGTCCCTGCAGAACATCAGAAACCAACAGCATGGAGTTCTAGACGTGATTTATCCAAGTGGTGCTCAATGCAGAACCAACGTCAACCCCAACCCCCGGTCAACAGGCAGGGTTAGGTGGGGTTGAACCAGGTTCACCTCCACCCATCTGGTTCTGCAGTGGGACCCCTCTGGATTTATCCACATGTGGACCACAGTCCATTCAATCTGGACCTTTTCATTTAGTAAAAAAACAATCATCTCTTGCTGTTCATCTGGAGCAGTTTTCTCACCACTTACTGAATCTTGCAGAACAGCTCTGGAGGTCAAAGAGGTTGCAGTTCACTGGGAAAGATGGAAAAATTGTCAGCAAATATTCGGCTGAGCAGGAAAGAGACAGAAACATGCTGTGTTAAAAACCATCTCTCACCTCTGCAGTCGACAATCCGCTCAAACTGAAACAAGGAAACAAAGACATGAAATTAGAGCTTCAGTTTGTTTCCAGTTTCCTTTGTAGATTGAAGTTTGTTCAGAGTTTTTACCGCCAAGCAGTCCGTCCCGTGTCTCAGCTGATGCTGGCAGATCTTCAGGTCGATGTGCTCGTCTGTCAGATTCTCTACGAGGGTTTCATTGAAGAAAGAGTCCCGGGCGATCACAGTGTGCTGCAATATAAAGTTTGGAGATAATCTGATCATTAATAAATTCATGAATCTGAACAACAGATATTCTAATTTGCCTTTAAAAAAAATATTTTGTTCACTTTGTTCTTTGGTTTTTATTTTGAGTCCATCTGAACTACATTTATTAAATTCAGCAACTCATGTTTTCTGTCTCATTCTGATCATTTTGCATCCTTGTCTTTTCACTGGATATTTGAAGAAGTTTCACTTTCATTTTACATGTTTTAGTTAAATTATAGTTTAGTTCATTTTATTTGAACAGAATTGATAAACCATTACATTGTGGTCCTCCCAGTATGTGTCGCAGTCAGGTAAACTGGTCGGCTGGGACAGCTGGTATCTGAAGGAACAGCTTGGAAGTCGGGTGATGCTGCAGTTCAGGGGAGGAAGATCTGCAGCTGCTGTAGCAAACATCAGCAGAGACTCTAAACCTGAAACATGAACAGAACAGATTCAAAGTGTTTTTATTTAAAGTTGACCAGTTTACGTTGCAGCTCTGTCACCGACAGTTTCCCTTCTGCTTCATCTTCCTGCTTCTCCAATAAAACACAAACTTCTCCGCAGTGGTGGCTCAGAGGATAGTCAGCTCAGGCAGAAGAAGAAGCTTTCAGAGGTCTTCATTTAAGGAAGAGCAAAGATCCAAGCAGGAACGTGGTTTCAAAAGGCTGCCAGAGTTCATTAGGAAATTATTGGATTAATATGAATTTATTTATTGTCAACTATTTATCGCACCTTTCCAATCCAATGCTATCCACATTACTCACTGTTAATAGCACATTTAGGAAAACACAAGTCATGTCAACGTGTTGCTACACTGATGGATATCTAGTGCTGATAAAAAAAAGTATTTACCCCCTTACAGTTTTCTCTTAAATGTTCCAGATCATCATTTTTTTATATTAGACCTAGAGAACTTGGGTGAAAACAAAAAGCAGTTTTCAAACCATGATTTCAGTTACTAAGGGAAACAAGGTCCAAAGCGACCTGGCCCCATGTGGGAAAGTAATTACTTCCTAAACCTAATGACTAGTTTGACCCCTGGCAGCAACAGCTGACCTCGGCTGTTTGTAATACAACTTGCTGCAGCACAGCATTCTTGAACCTTACAGGGACAATACCTGACAACAAACTGCTGTTAACAATGGAGAAGATCACCTCTCCCATGCTGGAGAAACCTCTTTAATAAAGTGAGGGGGGACTTCACGGGAGAAGCCGATGACTTGATGTGGCCGACTCCATCATTTAGCATGGGCAGAGTTACTGGTTCATAAAACCCTCCTGGACAACAACCGCTGATGTGAACGAAAGGAGCAAAGCTCTGAATGATGGATAATCAGGCTTCGACCCTTGATTTGTGAAGAGACAACTGCTACAGCAACGTCTGTGTGGCGTGATCTTTGTGCCACCAGGTTGAGCGCGCAGTGACACTGATTTGAGGGCTCAGATCTTGCTGAAGGAACAATTATTCTAAGCGTGTGCGTAAAAATCTCACACACGCTCGCTCATAGGTGCTCGGACACGCGCTCAACGCTGAAAACCTGCTCGCTGGCGCGGCTCAGTGTCTGTTAGTTGTATGTAAATGAGCCACGCCACCAGCCAATCACAGACTGGCCTTTTTCATCCAATCAAAGCACGCCTTGCAAAGAAGAGGCGGAAGTTTCAAAACGTAAAGAGTAATGAAAGACACAAGAGAAGATGAGAAGGTCAATTTTCAAATTTTATAGCTTAAGAATATTTATTTCAGTATACGAATGTATGTCATTACTTACTGTGATCACGTATTGTCATTTTTATTGTACGCTATATTTTTAACCCTTGCAAATGCAAGGCGTGCTTTGATTGGATGAAAAAGGCCAGTCTGTGATTGGCTGGTGGCGTGGCTCATTTACATACAACTAACAGACACTGAGGCGCGCGAGCGAGCAGGTTTTCAGAGTTGAGCGCGTGTCCGAGCACCTATGAGCGAGCGTGTGTGAGATTTTTACGCACACGCTTAGAATAATTGTTCCTTCAGCAAGATCTGAGCCCTCAAATCAGTGTCACTGCGCGCTCAACCTGGTGGCACAAAGATCACGCCATACGTCTGCGTCCCTTTTTCCAAAGTTAGGTTAACTGACAAGCGAGCATGATCTGCTAAAACGGACGTTTTGCGTTTGACTGTAGCATGAAAGCTGTTAGGATGAGAGCTGCTGCCCGAAATCAGACTACCTGCCTCGGATCAAATAGGAAGAGCTCGCCGCTGAATCTGCGGAGCGCGAACATCCAATATTCAACGTAAAACTAACTTCACTGTGGTTTTTAACCGTCATTATATTTAGGAGGACAGTAAATGACTCTAAGTGCCACCAGCCGTCCACCACATCCACCGTGGCGACCACCTCCGCCGGCCGGATAAAGCAGGCATCCGGAAGAGATAAGCCGGTATTCCTCATAAAGTCGGAGCTAAAGTTTTTTCGCCCACCGTTATCAAACGCAGCAAGACTTGTGATTTTTAGTTTAATATCCAGGAGAGCCTAGCGATCATACACCGACAGAGACTTAATGTTAAACACAGAGAGCGACCCGACCCACACACACTGGTCCCATATTGTTTGAGGGTTTAACTCGACTACTTACATCGTTTGAGCTGAGAATATTAAACAGATGTTAACAGGCTGCAATTAAACTCACCAATCATCCTGATCACACAGAGGATCATTCTGGCATTCATGCTGCCACCAGTCAGCTGTGTCTGCATCCACAGACTGCAGGTATTTCTTTACAAGTCGGAGGATAATTTATAAAAGTGGGAGGGATATTCCACACGTGGAATTGGGCGGAAACATCCTTCATAGCAGACATCAGTAGATTATTCAGCCTCTGTCGTCATTTCATTGCTGCTGAACCCTCTAGTTTGGTTCTGTTCCACTGGGAACATGTTTAGTTACATGTTAGCTAAGGCTAATTACTGCATTAATGAACCAGAGTTTTAACTGGATTTTAAAATGCAGCTACACCTATAGAAACCTCAGTCTATAAAGTTAAATGATTCCCCACAAATAGTGTATTGGTTGTAATATTTTCAGAAATGTAATTACTTTGCTATAAGCTGCATCCTACACGTTTTGTTTGGACAATATCTTATTAGGAAAACTGCGGTTTTGTCAGAAAAGTACAGCACAGAAGTAGAAATGTGTCTCGTTAATGTCCAACTCCACAACCATTTGAACATTTTTCTCAGTTCGGTACTTTGATCTGCCATGTACCTGCTGATTCAAATGTAGGGACTCACCTTGATGGAGCTAAAGCTTTCTGAACATCCCTGATGGTCACCGTGAAGCCTGGAGATATGCGGGTTGGTTTCCTCATGGCATCTTTCAGATGAGCTTTTTAAAACTTTTCGGAAAATAGTCGGTTCCAATATTTGTTTGTTTCAAAAAGTACGCCATTATTCTGGTATGTGAAGTTCAGTAGATCTAACCCTCCGATCCTCTCCCCTCCACCCTCCCTCAGCTCGGCTAAGGAAGACAGGAGATCCGTCGCCATATTGGAAACTTTTAGATGTTACAAATTCAGAGAGTTCACAGCAAGTATCACCCTGAAATTCACACTTTAGTCTAAATGTAACTTAGAATCCCAGAGCTGGATGTAAAAACAACGTTTTTTCTTTACAAAATAACAAAAAATCTCAACGTAAAGGAGACGAAGTGGGAAACTCCCCGATGTCCTCCTGAGTCCTGACTTCCACGTCCTTAGAGAAAATATTCCACCAAAACACGTCCCAAACTGGCTCCGTTAGTCAGGAAAGCAAAGAAACAATATATTAAAAGTGAAAACGTTGCACAGACTCCGTAGAATATGTCTCAAATTGGAGAAAATTTAATCCAGGAAGTGGCTGATCTTCAAAAACGATCCTCTCTGTCAGACGGAGAGGAAGAGAATGAAATGCGCATGCGCCGTTGAATAGTTTCGGTGAGGCTCTGGTTTCGTGCAGGCTGGAAAAGCTGCAAACACTTCCTGATTAAGTCCCTGTTGTTACCGGTAAACCCTGCTGTTACAAAGGTTAATATGTTTCAACAGGGTGAATGTAACCAGTCATTTTAAAGTTCATTATGTGTACCACAGTCAGCTGAACTTGAAGATAAGCTACAAATGAAAACAGTTCCTAAATCCCAGCTTCCAGGAGCTAAATAGAGCCTCTTTTAACACAGAAAACCCCAGTTCAGGCAGAACCCCGGCTCTATGAGAACCCCTGCTCTAGAAAAACCCCCTCCTCTATGAGAACTTCTCCTCTACCAGAATCCCAGTTCTAGCATAACCCCTGCTCTATGAGAACCCCAGCTCTATGAGAACTACTGCTCTAGCAAAACCCCTTCCTCTATGAGAACCCCTGCTCTAGCAGAACCCCCTCCTCTATGATAACCTCTCCTCTACCAGAACCCCAGTTCTAGCAGAACCCCAGGTCTAGGAGAACCCCTGGTCTATGAGAACCCCAGCTCTATGAGAACCCCTGGTCTATGAGAACCCCAGTTCTTGCAGAACCCCTGCTCTATGACAACCCCAGCTCTATGAGAACCCCTGCTCTATGAGAACCCCTGCTCTAGCAGAACCTCCGGTCTAGCAGAACCCCTGCTCTATGAGAACCCCTGCTCTAGCAGAACCCCAGCTCTAGCAGAACCCGTACTCTATTAGAACCCCAGTTCTAGCAGAACCCCAACTCTATGATAACCTCTCCTCTACCAGATCCCCAGTTCTTGCAGAACCCCTGCTCTATGAGAACCCCAGCTCTAGCAGAACCTCCGGTCTAGCAGAACCCCTGCTCTATGAGAACCCCTCCTCTATGAGAACCCCAGCTCAAGCAGAACCTGTGCTCTATGAGAACCCCACTTCAAGCATAACCCCTGCTCTAGCAGAACCCCTGCTCTATGAGAACCCCAGTTCTAGCTGAACCCCTACTCTATAAGAACCCCAGTTGTAGCAGAACCCCAGCTCTATGAGAGCCCCAGTTCTACCAGAACCCCTGCTCTATGAGAACCCCAGCTCTAGCAGAACCTCCGGTCTAGCAGAACCCCTGCTCTATGAGAACCCCTCCTCTAAGAGAACCCCAGCTCTAGCAGAACCCCTGCTCTATAAGAACCCCTGCTCTATGAGAACCCCTGCTCTATGAGAACCCCAGTTCTAGCAGAACCCCTGCTCTATGAGAACCCCAGTTCTAGCAGAACCCCAGCTCTATGAGAACCCCATTTCTAGCAGAACCCCAGCTCTATGAGAACCCCTGGTCTATGAGAACCCCAGTTCTTGAAGAACCCCTGCTCTATAGCAACCCCAGCTCTATGAGAACCCCATTTCTAGCAGAACCCCAGCTGTATGAGAACCCCTGGTCTATGAGAACCCCAGTTCTTGCAGAACCCCTGCTAAATGCCAACCCCAGCTCTATGAGAACCCCTGGTCTATGAGAACCCCAGTTCTAGCAGAACCCTTGCCCTATGAGAGCCCCAGTTCTAACAGAACCCCTGCTCTATGAGAACCCCAGCTCTATGAGAACCCCTGCTCTATGAGAACCCCTGGTCTATGAGAACTCCAGTTCTTGCAGAACCCCTGCTCTATGCCAACCCCAGCTCTATGAGAACCCCTGGTCTATGAGAACCCCAGTTCTAGCAGAACCCTTGCCCTATGAGAGCCCAAAAGTTCTAACAGAAACCCCTGCTCTATGAACCACCTCAGCTTATAAAAGAACCTGCTACTAGCAAAACCTCCGGTCTAGCAGAACCCCTGCTCTATGAGAACCCCTCCTCTATGAGAACCCCAGCTCTAGCAGAAAACCCGTACTCTATGAGAACCCCAGTTCTAAGCAGAACCCAGCTCTATGAAAAACCCTGCTCTTAGCAGAACCCCCTCCTCTATGATAACCTCTCCTCTACCAGAACCCCAGTTCTAGCAGAACCCAGTCCTAATGAGAACCCCTGGTCTATGAGAACTCCTGGTCTATGAGAACCCAGTTCTTGCAGAACCCTGCTCTTTGACAAAACCCAGCTCTATGAGAACCCCAAAACTTTTAGCAATATCTCCTGCTCTATGAGAACCCCCGCTCTATGAGAACCCCAGTTCTAGCATTAACCCCTGCTCTTTGAGTACCCCCAGTTCTAGCAGAACCCCTGCTCTATGAGAAAACCCCTGGTGTATGAGAACCCCGTTCTTGCAGAACCCCCTACTCTATGAGAAACCCCAGTTCCTTAACAGAACCCCTCCCTCTATGAGAACCCCAGCTCTATGGGGAACCCCTCCCCTCTATGAGAAACCCCTGGTCTATGAGAACTCCAGTTCTTGCAGAACCCCTGCTCTATGCCAACCCCAGCTCTATGAGAACCCCTGGTCTATGAGAACCCCAGTTCTAGCAGAACCCTTGCCCTATGAGAGCCCCAGTTCTAACAGAACCCCTGCTCTATGACAACCTCAGCTCTATGAGAACCCCTGCTCTAGCAGAACCTCCGGTCTAGCAGAACCCCTGCTCTATGAGAACCCCTCCTCTATGAGAACCCCAGCTCTAGCAGAACCCGTACTCTATGAGAACCCCAGTTCTAGCAGAACCCCAGCTCTATGAGAACCCCTGCTCTAGCAGAATCCCCTCCTCTATGATAACCTCTCCTCTACCAGAACCCCAGTTCTAGCAGAACCCCAGCTCTATGAGAACCCCTGGTCTATGAGAACTCCTGGTCTATGAGAACCCCAGTTCTTGCAGAACCCCTGCTCTTTGACAACCCCAGCTCTATGAGAACCCCACTTTTAGCATATCTCCTGCTCTATGACAACCCCAGCTCTATGAGAACCCCACTTCTAGCATAACCCCTGCTCTAGCAGAACCCCTGCTCTATGAGAACCCCAGTTCTAGCTGAACCCCTACTCTATAAGAACCCCAGTTCTAGCAGAACCCCAGCTCTAGCAGAACCTCCGGTCTAGCAGAACCCCTGCTCTATGAGAACCCCTCCTCTATGACAACCCCAGCTCTATGAGAACCCCACTTCTAGCATAACCCCTGCTCTAGCAGAACCCCTGCTCTATGAGAACCCCAGTTCTAGCTGAACCCCTACTCTATAAGAACCCCAGTTCTAGCAGAACCCCAGCTCTAGCAGAACCTCCGGTCTAGCAGAACCCCTGCTCTATGAGAACCCCTCCTCTATGAGAACCCCAGCTCAAGCAGAACCCGTGCTCTATGAGAACCCCAACTCTATGATAACCTCTCCTCTACCAGATCCCCAGTTCTTGCAGAACCCCTGCTCTATGAGAACCCCAGCTCTAGCAGAACCTCCGGTCTAGCAGAACCCCTGCTCTATGAGAACCCCTCCTCTAAGAGAACCCCAGCTCTATGAGAACCCCACTTTTGGCATATCTCCTGCTCTATGAGAACCCCAGTTCTAGCATAACCCCTGCTCTATGAGTACCCCAGTTCTAGCAGAACCCCTGCTCTATGAGAACCCCTTGTGTATGAGAACCCCAGTTCTTGCAGAACCCCTACTCTATGAGAACCCCAGTTCTAGCAGAACCCCAGCTCTATGAGAACCCCAGTTCTAGCATAACCCCTGCTCTATGAGAAACCCAGTTCTAGCAGAACCACAGCTCTATGAGAACCCCTGGTCTATGACAACCCCAGTTTTTGCAGAACCCCTGCTCTATGACAACCCCAGCTTTATGAGAACCCCAGTTCTTGCAGAACCCCTACTCTATGAGAACCCCAGTTCTAGCAGAACCCCAGCTCTATGAGAACCCCAGTTCTAGCATAACCCCTGCTCTATGAGAACCCCAGTTCTAGTAGAACCCCCGCTCTTTGAGAACCACTGCTCTAGCAGAACCTCCGGTCTAGCAGAACCCCTCCTCTACCAGAACCCCTGCTCTATGAGAACCCCTGCTCTAGCAGAACCCCTGCTCTATGAGAACCCCTGCTCTATGAGAACCCCTGCTCTAGCAGAACCTCTGGTCTAGCAGAACCCCTTCCTCTATGAGAACCCCTGCTCTTTGACAACCCCAGCTCTATGAGAACCCCACTTTTAGCATATCTCCTGCTCTATGAGAACCCCTGCTCTATGAGAACCCCAGTTCTTGCAGAACCCCTACTCTATGAGAACCCTAGTTCTAGCAGAACCCCAGCTCTATGAGAACCCCAGTTCTAGCATAACCCCTGCTCTATGAGAAACCCAGTTCTAGCAGAACCACAGCTCTATGAGAACCCCTGGTCTATGACAACCCCAGTTCTTGCAGAACCCCTGCTCTATGACAACCCCAGCTTTATGAGAACCCCAGTTCTTGCAGAACCCCTACTCTATGAGAACCCCAGTTCTAGTAGAACCCCTGCTCTTTGAGAACCACTGCTCCAGCAGAACCTCCGGTCTAGCAGAACCCCTGCTCTACCAGAACCCCTGCTCTATGAGAACCCCTGGTGTATGAGAACCCCAGTTCTTGCAGAACCCCTACTCTATGAGAACCCCAGTTCTAGCAGAACCCCAGCTCTATGAGAACCCCAGTTCTAGCATAACCCCTGCTCTATGAGATACCCAGTTCTAGCAGAACCACAGCTCTATGAGAACCCCTGGTCTATGACAACCCCAGTTCTTGCAGAACCCCTGCTCTATGAGAACCCCAGTTCTAGTAGAACCCCTGCTCTTTGAGAACAACTGCTCCAGCAGAACCTCCGGTCTAGCAGAACCCCTGCTCTACCAGAACCCCTGCTCTATGAGAACCCCTGGTGTATGAGAACCCCAGTTCTTGCAGAACCCCTACTCTATGAGAACCCCAGTTCTAGCAGAACCCCAGCTCTATGAGAACCCCAGTTCTAGCATAACCCTGCTCTATGAGAACCCCAGTTCTAGCAGAACCACAGCTCTATGAGAACCCCTGGTCTATGACAACCCCAGTTTTTGCAGAACCCCCTGCTCTATGACAACCCCAGCTTTATGAGAACCCCAGTTCTTGCAGAACCCCTACTCTATGAGAACCCCAGTTCTAGTAGAACCCCCTGCTCTTTGAGAACCACTGCTCTAGCAGAACCTCCGGTCTAGCAGAACCCCTCCTCTACCAGAACCCCTGCTCTATGAGAACCCCTGCTCTAGCAGAACCCCTGCTCTATGAGAACCCCTGCTCTATGAGAACCCCTGCTCTAGCAGAACCTCCGGTCTAGCAGAACCCCTTCCTCTATGAGAACCCCTGCTCTTTGACAACCCCAGCTCTATGAGAACCCCACTTTTAGCATATCTCCTGCTCTATGAGAACCCCTGCTCTATGAGAACCCCAGTTCTAGCATAACCCCTGCTCTATGAGTACCCCAGTTCTAGCAGAACCCCTGCTCTATGAGAACCCCTGGTGTATGAGAACCCCAGTTCTTGCAGAACCCCTACTCTATGAGAACCCCAGTTCTAGCAGAACCCAGCTCTATGAGAACCCCAGTTCTAGCATAACCCCTGCTCTATGAGAACCCCAGTTCTAGCAGAACCACAGCTCTATGAGAACCCCTGGTCTATGACAACCCCAGTTCTTGCAGAACCCCTGCTCTATGAGAACCCTCAGTTTCTAGTAGAACCCCTGCTCTTTGAGAACCACTGCTCCAGCAGAACCTCCGGTCTAGCAGAACCCCTGCTCTACCAGAACCCCTGCTCTATGAGAACCCCTGGTGTATGAGAACCCCAGTTCTTGCAGAACCCCTACTCTATGAGAACCCCAGTTCTAGCAGAACCCCAGCTCTATGAGAACCCCAGTTCTAGCATAACCCCTGCTCTATGAGATACCCAGTTCTAGCAGAACCACAGCTCTATGAGAACCCCTGGTCTATGACAACCCCAGTTCTTGCAGAACCCCTGCTCTATGAGAACCCCAGTTCTAGTAGAACCCCTGCTCTTTGAGAACCACTGCTCCAGCAGAACCTCCGGTCTAGCAGAACCCCTGCTCTACCAGAACCCCTGCTCTATGAGAACCCCTGGTGTATGAGAACCCCAGTTCTTGCAGAACCCCTACTCTATGAGAACCCCAGTTCTAGCAGAACCCCAGCTCTATGAGAACCCCAGTTCTAGCATAACCCCTGCTCTATGAGAACCCCAGTTCTAGCAGAACCACAGCTCTATGAGAACCCCTGGTCTATGACAACCCCAGTTTTTGCAGAACCCCTGCTCTATGACAACCCCAGCTTTATGAGAACCCCAGTTCTTGCAGAACCCCTACTCTATGAGAACCCCAGTTCTAGTAGAACCCCTGCTCTTTGAGAACCACTGCTCTAGCAGAACCTCCGGTCTAGCAGAACCCCTCCTCTACCAGAACCCCTGCTCTATGAGAACCCCTGCTCTAGCAGAACCCCTGCTCTATGAGAACCCCTGCTCTATGAGAACCCCTGCTCTAGCAGAACCTCCGGTCTAGCAGAACCCCTTCCTCTATGAGAACCCCTGCTCTTTGACAACCCCAGCTCTATGAGAACCCCACTTTTAGCATATCTCCTGCTCTATGAGAACCCCTGCTCTATGAGAACCCCAGTTCTAGCATAACCCCTGCTCTATGAGTACCCCAGTTCTAGCAGAACCCCTGCTCTATGAGAACCCCTGGTGTATGAGAACCCCAGTTCTTGCAGAACCCCTACTCTATGAGAACCCCAGTTCTAGCAGAACCCCAGCTCTATGAGAACCCCAGTTCTAGCATAACCCCTGCTCTATGAGAACCCCAGTTCTAGCAGAACCACAGCTCTATGAGAACCCCTGGTCTATGACAACCCCAGTTCTTGCAGAACCCCTGCTCTATGAGAACCCCAGTTCTAGTAGAACCCCTGCTCTTTGAGAACCACTGCTCCAGCAGAACCTCCGGTCTAGCAGAACCCCTGCTCTACCAGAACCCCTGCTCTATGAGAACCCCTGGTGTATGAGAACCCCAGTTCTTGCAGAACCCCTACTCTATGAGAACCCCAGTTCTAGCAGAACCCCAGCTCTATGAGAACCCAGTTCTAGCATAACCCCTGCTCTATGAGATACCCAGTTCTAGCAGAACCACAGCTCTATGAGAACCCCTGGTCTATGACAACCCCAGTTCTTGCAGAACCCCTGCTCTATGAGAACCCCAGTTCTAGTAGAACCCCTGCTCTTTGAGAACCACTGCTCCAGCAGAACCTCCGGTCTAGCAGAACCCCTGCTCTACCAGAACCCCTGCTCTATGAGAACCCCTGGTGTATGAGAACCCCAGTTCTTGCAGAACCCCTACTCTATGAGAACCCCAGTTCTAGCAGAACCCCAGCTCTATGAGAACCCCAGTTCTAGCATAACCCCTGCTCTATGAGAACCCCAGTTTCTAGCAGAACCACAGCTCTATGAGAACCCCTGGTCTATGACAACCCCAGTTTTTGCAGAACCCCTGCTCTATGACAACCCCAGCTTTATGAGAACCCCAGTTCTTGCAGAACCCCTACTCTATGAGAACCCCAGTTCTAGTAGAACCCCTGCTCTTTGAGAACCACTGCTCTAGCAGAACCTCCGGTCTAGCAGAACCCCTCCTCTACCAGAACCCCTGCTCTATGAGAACCCCTGCTCTAGCAGAACCCCTGCTCTATGAGAACCCCTGCTCTATGAGAACCCCTGCTCTAGCAGAACCTCCGGTCTAGCAGAACCCCTTCCTCTATGAGAACCCCTGCTCTTTGACAACCCCAGCTCTATGAGAACCCCACTTTTAGCATATCTCCTGCTCTATGAGAACCCCTGCTCTATGAGAACCCCAGTTCTAGCATAACCCCTGCTCTATGAGTACCCCAGTTCTAGCAGAACCCCTGCTCTATGAGAACCCCTGGTGTATGAGAACCCCAGTTCTTGCAGAACCCCTACTCTATGAGAACCCCAGTTCTAGCAGAACCCCAGCTCTATGAGAACCCCAGTTCTAGCATAATCCCTGCTCTATGAGAACCCCAGTTCTAGCAGAACCACAGCTCTATGAGAACCCCTGGTCTATGACAACCCCAGTTCTTGCAGAACCCCTACTCTATGAGAACCCCAGTTCTAGCAGAACCCCAGCTCTATGAGAACCCCAGTTCTAGCATAACCCCTGCTCTATGAGATACCCAGTTCTAGCAGAACCACAGCTCTATGAGAACCCCTGGTCTATGACAACCCCAGTTCTTGCAGAACCCCTGCTCTATGAGAACCCCAGTTCTAGTAGAACCCCTGCTCTTTGAGAACCACTGCTCCAGCAGAACCTCCGGTCTAGCAGAACCCCTGCTCTACCAGAACCCCTGCTCTATGAGAACCCCTGGTGTATGAGAACCCCAGTTCTTGCAGAACCCCTACTCTATGAGAACCCCAGTTCTAGCAGAACCCCAGCTCTATGAGAACCCCAGTTCTAGCATAACCCCTGCTCTATGAGAACCCCAGTTCTAGCAGAACCACAGCTCTATGAGAACCCCTGGTCTATGACAACCCCAGTTCTTGCAGAACCCCTGCTCTATGAGAACCCCAGTTCTAGTAGAACCCCTGCTCTTTGAGAACCACTGCTCCAGCAGAACCTCCGGTCTAGCAGAACCCCTGCTCTACCAGAACCCCTGCTCTATGAGAACCCCTGGTGTATGAGAAC
Organism: Crenichthys baileyi; assembly: GCA_036173005.1. Lineage (NCBI taxonomy): Eukaryota > Metazoa > Chordata > Actinopteri > Cyprinodontiformes > Goodeidae > Crenichthys > Crenichthys baileyi. The sequence goes on along the minus strand of JAHHUM010000581.1, from coordinate 611,941 downwards.
CCCAGTTCTTGCAGAACCCCTACTCTATGAGAACCCCAGTTCTAGCAGAACCCCAGCTCTATGAGAACCCCAGTTCTAGCATAACCCCTGCTCTATGAGATACCCAGTTCTAGCAGAACCACAGCTCTATGAGAACCCCTGGTCTATGACAACCCCAGTTCTTGCAGAACCCCTGCTCTATGAGAACCCCAGTTCTAGTAGAACCCCTGCTCTTTGAGAACCACTGCTCCAGCAGAACCTCCGGTCTAGCAGAACCCCTGCTCTACCAGAACCCCTGCTCTATGAGAACCCCTGGTGTATGAGAACCCCAGTTCTTGCAGAACCCCTACTCTATGAGAACCCAGTTCTAGCAGAACCCCAGCTCTATGAGAACCCAGTTCTAGCATAACCCCTGCTCTATGAGAACCCCAGTTCTAGCAGAACCACAGCTCTATGAGAACCCCTGGTCTATGACAACCCCAGTTTTTGCAGAACCCCTGCTCTATGACAACCCCAGCTTTATGAGAACCCCAGTTCTTGCAGAACCCCTACTCTATGAGAACCCCAGTTCTAGTAGAACCCCTGCTCTTTGAGAACCACTGCTCTAGCAGAACCTCCGGTCTAGCAGAACCCCTCCTCTACCAGAACCCCTGCTCTATGAGAACCCCTGCTCTAGCAGAACCCCTGCTCTATGAGAACCCCTGCTCTATGAGAACCCCTGCTCTAGCAGAACCTCCGGTCTAGCAGAACCCCTTCCTCTATGAGAACCCCTGCTCTTTGACAACCCCAGCTCTATGAGAACCCCACTTTTAGCATATCTCCTGCTCTATGAGAACCCCTGCTCTATGAGAACCCCAGTTCTAGCATAACCCCTGCTCTATGAGTACCCCAGTTCTAGCAGAACCCCTGCTCTATGAGAACCCCTGGTGTATGAGAACCCCAGTTCTTGCAGAACCCCTACTCTATGAGAACCCCAGTTCTAGCAGAACCCCAGCTCTATGAGAACCCCAGTTCTAGCATAACCCCTGCTCTATGAGAAACCCAATTCTAGCAGAACCATAGCTCTATGAGAACCCCTGGTCTATGACAACCCCAGTTCTTGCAGAACCCCTGCTCTATGACAACCCCAGCTTTATGAGAACCCCAGTTCTTGCAGAACCCCTACTCTATGAGAACCCCAGTTCTAGTAGAACCCCTGCTCTTTGAGAACCACTGCTCCAGCAGAACCTCCGGTCTAGCAGAACCCCTGCTCTACCAGAACCCCTGCTCTATGAGAACCCCAGTTCTTGCAGAACCCCTACTCTATGAGAACCCCAGTTCTAGCAGAACCCCTGCTCTATGAGAACCCCAGTTCTAGCATAACCCGTGCTCTATGAGAAACCCAGTTCTAGCAGAACCACAGCTCTATGAGAACCCCTGGTCTATGACAACCCCAGTTCTTGCAGAACCCCTGCTCTATGACAACCCCAGCTTTATGAGAACCCCAGTTCTTGCAGAACCCCTACTCTATGAGAACCCCAGTTCTAGTAGAACCCCTGCTCTTTGAGAACCACTGCTCTAGCAGAACCTCCGGTCTAGCAGAACCCCTGCTCTACCAGAACCCCTGCTCTATGAAAACCCCTGCTCTAGCAGAACCCCTGCTCTATGAGAACCCCTGCTCTAGCAGAACCTCCGGTCTAGCAGAACCCCTTCCTCTATGAAAACCCCAGCTCTATGAGAACCCCAGTTCTAGCAGAACCCCAGCTCTATGAGAACCCCTGCCCTAGCAGAACCTCCACGCTCTAGCAGAACCCCTGCTCTATGAGAACCCCTGCTGTAGCAGAACCCCTTCCTCTATGAGAACCCCTGCTCTAGCAGAACCCCTTCCTCTATGAGAACCTCTGTTCTTGCAGAACCCCTTCCTCTTTGAGAACCTCTGCTCTAGCAGAACCTGTGCTCTATGAGAACCTCTCCTCTAGCAGAACCCCAGTTCTAGCAGAACCCCAGCTCTATGAGAACCCCAGTTCTAGCAGAACCCCAGCTCTATGTGAACTCCTGCTCTAGCAGAACCTCCCGTCTAGCAGAACCCCTTCCTCTATGAGAACCCGTGCTCTATGAGAACCTCCGGTCTAGCAGAACCACTTCCTCTATGAGAACCCCAGTTCTAGCAGAACCCCAGCTCTATGAGAACCCCAGTTCTAGCAGAACCCCAGCTCTATGAGAACCCCTGCTCTATGAGAACCCCTGCTCTAGCAGAACCCCTTCCTCTGAGAACCTCTGCTCTAGCAGAACCCGTGCTCTATGAGAACCTCTCCTCTAGCAGCACCCCTGCTCCAAAAGAACCCTTTGTCTATGAGAACCTCTCCTCTAGCAGAACCTCTGCTCTAGCAGAACCCCTGCTCTATGAGAACCCCAGTTCTGGCAGGACCCTAGCTCTAGCTACCGGCTTTGGACTCGAACGTGGGACCACCACGTCAAGAAGCAAAGCCTCTTGTACATGGGTTTCTATTTTTTAAAGATGCGATTTATTTTGACTCATTTTTTGTTATTTTTCAAACTACCAGAACCAGCACATATGTTTTTTCTATATGATGACATTTCTCTCACATTAAATCAGATTAATAAGAACTGCTCAAGTACTCAGTACTTCATTATCTTTTTTACTCTTGAGTCATTGTTTTGGATGACAACTTTTTACTTCTACCTGCGTAACAACGTACTGAAGTAGTGCACTCCTTATTGAGTGGTTTTTAGAAACTGTACCCACCTCTGCTGAAACTATAGGACACTTTCTGACGGTGTGCGGTTGAGCAGGACCAAAGAGGCAACAGGATGTCGGCAGGCACATGGTGGATGGATATATTTTATTAAGATCACTTATTGACATGGAGGAAACAGGAATCTGGGACACAACAGCGATGAAAACAGGCGACCCGACATTAAACAGAGAGAAAACAGGAACTTAAATACGCTGAAGTGAAAAGAACTACATGAAAACGATGCAAATAACAGAAACACAAACAGGAGCGGCTCTGACAGCTTTGACACCAGATTATCAAACTTCTTCGTCTTTAGTATTTTTAATGGCCGCTGGACATAGCTTCCCAAGATGACTACAGCTTTATTTTTATGGCAAAATTAAAATCAGTTCATGATATTAAACATGTAAAACATGCAGCACATGAGGGAAAGGACTGATGTAAAGAAATCCTGTCCTGATTGTCCAACGTGTTTGAGTCACAGTGAGGAATGACACAACCCACTCAAAACTAAAGTCCTGTTGACCATCATCTGCGGATAAATATATTTCTTTTCTTGGATAAAATACAGCAGCAGCAGCAGAAGGTCTTTGGAGGATCCTTTTTAGACCTGTGAACACAGAAGAGACCTTTGGTTAATTATTGTTCTCCAATTAAAACTTAATAACTGTATTTCTAAAGCGCTTTCAGGAAAGTGCTGAACAGTTACAAGAAGATGAAAATAAAACAAAGCAGTGCCGTTTAAAACAAATAAAACAAGGAAATACCAAAAGCATTTTTAGATAACCAGCCCCTGATTACAGAGAGACAGACTTTCCTTTTTGACAAGTAAGCAAAGTTTAGAGAGAAAGCAGATAGAGAGAAAATAGCTGTGTGCCAAGCACAGACCCTTGAGGGACCCTGTTCATGAGTTCCTCATTAAACCAGGGCATGGGGTTCTTTTTTAAGCTTTTTAAGATCTTTACAGGAGCCACAGAGTTCAATAAATCAAGAAGGGCTTTATTAAAGTTCACAGTCAGCGTGTCCACACATAGTTCATGGATAAAGGCGCAATACAACACATCAGGTAGGTGAAGGTTAATTTCGGAGTAAAAAATAACAAAAGCTGAAAAAATAAAAAAGGAAAGTCCTGAAACTTCGATATAATGGCGGCTAGTGGTAAACGCAAATCCATCAGTACAGAGAACACGCCAACTAAGATGTCGGTTAAAAGCCATAAATCGAAGGAAGAAAATGACCGGGCTGATAATATCATAACATCTATCAAGCTAACGATAAATGAGAGAGCAGACGGTCTGCAAGCAAGTATAGATGATCTCAAGGAATCGGTGGATTTTATCCATGCAGAAATGAAAGAGGTACAAGGAAATTTGGCGGAGACCATAACGAGAGTTGGGAAAACATAACAAAAAGTGCTGTATATGGAAAGCAAACTAATCGACCTCTCACCTTACAAAAGAAGATGGGATTTACGACTTTCAGGATTAAGCGAGGAAGAAGGAGGAGATGTTCGTAACAAGATCATTTCCATCTGCCAGAAGACAGAGCCTGGAGGCAAAGAAAAACTACCTGATGTCATCGACACTGTGCACCGGCTGGGTTCTCCATGAGTCACTACAGGGACATGATTTGGAAAGCGGCCAAGTAGTCAGCCTTTCTGAAAACACACAACCTGAATTTCAAGAAGGACTTCTCCCCTGAGAACCTACAGAGAAGAACCATGCTGTGGCCACTAGTGAAAAAAGCAAGAGAAGAGGTGAAAACACCCTTCTACATAGGTCCAAGGGCCTTTGTTGTTGGCAAAGGAGGAATGAGGAAAGAACTTGAACCATCTAATGACTAGAAAGTATTAGTAAAAAAAGTCACATTTAACCGATAAGTTGTAATGTTTAAAATATTGAAGGAGCTCTGTTTAAAATATAATATCTCTGTTGGGAGAGCTTGTTAAATTTTCTTGTAAATTCACAGGGTTAAAAGCTATAGCTCTTGGCAGCATTTCTCTGTTAAAAGTTATTTCACTCAATGCTCGAGGGTTAAGAAACAATATCAAAAGAAAGGCAACATTTTTCTATAGTAAAAATTTTAAAGCAGTTTTTTTGTTTTTTACAAGAAACTCATTCAACCTTAAATGATTCAAAATTCTGGAAAGCTCAAAGGGGAAATGAAGTGTCCCCAGCGCATGGCTCCTCTCAATCAGCAGGTGTAGCAATATTACAAAACGACTTTAATGGAGATGTTCTATGCTCAATCTCAGATAAATATGGACATTTTGTCTTATTAGTTATATCAATAAATGAAGACATACTCTTATTGGGTTCCATATATGGGTATAACACAAAAACGAAAATACACAACTTTATGAAAAACTAAATCATGAGATAAATTACTTATGTGGGAAATATCATAATATGAATATCATAATTGGTGGGGACTTTAATTCCACTCTAAATGATGCTATAGATAGATTTCCTCCCAAGGTTAATGCAAATTCAAATACAGAGTTAGACCAATTTATATCAACCTTTGGTTTGACTGATGTAGGGAGACAAAAAATACTTCCAAAATTGAATTTACTTGGCAAAACAAAACAGGCTCCTCTAAATCTACAACTGATTTCTGGCTGGTGTCTGAGTTATTAACTGACGAAGTTAGTCTTATATTCTTCGAGCTCCTCTATCAGACCACAAACTTATTCTCATCGAAAGAATTAAATCAAATCAACACAGAAAAAAAAAGTTACATCTTACTGGAAACTCAATGCTTCACTTTTGGACAATAAATCAGTGGAAGAAAACATTAAAAAAACAATCATAAAATACTGGAATAAAGCTAGTAATCAGAGGGTATTTAGTAGAAATTGGGAGCTCTTAAAATATGAAGTTAGAAAAGTATTAATGAAAATTGGAGCTGAGATAGCACAACAAAAAAAGGAAAATGGAATCAGAGGTAATTAAAGACATTATTTCTTTAAATAGTATTTTACCAGAAAATGTATCTGAAGAACAGAAAGTCAGATTAAATCATTTGCAACTAAGCTTAGACAATATTTATATTTCTAAAGCTAAAGGAGCCTATATTCGATCAAGACAAAAATGGTTAGAAGAGGGTGAAAAGAACTCAAGCTACTTTTTTAGGTTGGAAAAAAGACACCAAATGTCTATTAACATCTTAAAACTAAGAATAAATAACAATACATGCGAAGACCCTGTGCAGATCTCTGCTTTCTGTGAAATGTTTTTTCAAGACCTTTACCAATCAAAATGCTCTGCTGAAACTACCACACAATTCATCAACTCTTTGGAAAAAATACAGCAAATTAATAAAGTTAGTAAAGAACAATGTGACTCTTTCATTACACTTGAAGATATTCAAACGTCCATCAACAAGCTTAAACTAAATAAGTCACCGGGTACTGATGGTCTCAATGCAGAATTTTATAAAACATTTTCAGAACAACTATCACCTTTTTACATCAAGTTTATTTTGAAAGTTTGAACTCTGGAACACTTCCACCAACAATGACCCAAGGACTTATTACACTGATCCCTAAACCAGAAAAGGACAAACTGATCCTTGATAACTGGCGACCGATTACTTTACTACAAAATGATTATAAAATTATCGCAAGTTGTATTGCTAAAAAAATTAAAAATACTCTCGAAGAAGTGGTTGATGAAACTCAGTCGGGGTTTATACCAGGTAGACATATAACTAATAATATCAGACTCATATTTGATTTGCTAGATTACTCAGATTTAATAGAAGGGGATGGTTTTATCTTATTTCTGGATTTCTTTAAAGCTTTTGATACAATTGAACACTTTTTTTTGTTTAAAGCTCTAAAAGTTTTTGGATACGGAGAAACCTTCATTAAAAGTTGTCAAATGCTATATAAGAATTGTAATGCATCAATAAAATGATCACATGGTTGCTCTAAAAGATTTTATTTAAAAAGGGGTCTCAGACAAGGATGCCCTGTCTCCCCATACTTATTTATTCTGGCCATGCAGATTCTCTCAGTTAAAATCAAGGAAAACATTACAGGAATAAATGTTGCATGCAATGATAAATAATAAAGTCAAAGAAATTTCCTTCAAAATTATACACAACTGCTATCCCGTCAAAGCATTTTTGGTAAAAAGATATAAATGGGACTTGGACCCCATGTGAACTTTGTGTGAAAATTCTGAAGAAAATCTTGTTCATCTATTTTGGGATTGCTGTTGCACCAAAATATTCTGGAGAGATATGACCAATTTTTTCATCAAATGAGTATAAATGTAATATTAACAGATAAGACTGTTATACTTGGAATGGAGAAATGTGACCTTATAAATGCAGAATCTTTATATATTGTTAATTTTTTTATCATTTATGGTAAATATCTTATTCACACCTCCAAATATTCACATCAAAAACCTAATTTCCAGATTCTATTGTCTTCTATAAATATTTATATAGAATCCATAAAATTAAGCTCAAATGCTAAAGCAGTTCAAATTATAACTACCTTTGAGAAACTTCAACCCTCGAGCACAGATTTGAATTTAAAAATGTAACTTACCTGTTCTATGTTCTGTAACCTTTTTGGTTGTATCTGTATGTATTCATGTTCTATGCTGTTCATGTATGTTCTTTATTTGCATTAAAAAAAAAGCTGCAAACACTTCCTGTTTAACTGCCGGTTGTTCCTTTTAAACCCTGCTGTTACAAAGGTTAATACGTTTCAACTGGATGAATGTGACCGATCATTTTAAAATTCATTTTCATGTGTACCACAGTCAGCTGAACTTTAAAATAAGCTACAAATGAAAGTAGTTCCTAAATCCCAGCTTCCAGGAGCCAAATAGAGCCTCTTTTAACACAGAAAAGCTCGAAGCCCTGATCAAATTTCCTCTTTAGAACTGATGAACACTTTGCTGCAGAAAAAAATACAGTTTATTCTTCATATGTGGACCACCAGAACAAAGAGGACAACAAAGAAAAGTTTTAAAAAACATCGATTTATTGGTTCCTTTGACAGAACACAGCTACTCTCTGTTCAGACGGGATAAAAGATGATAACAGCTGAAGAGTTGGAGGAACATCAGCACTAATGCTTAGAAGTAACATCATGTGAGCTGCAACAGCGGCACATATGCCACAGAGCGGCACCTTTTCGACTTTTTAGTCATGATTTCAACACTTTCTTGGAAAGGAGAGAAGCACTGCAGAACCAGAGACTAAATATTTGTGTTATACCCTTTTAGAGTCTTTTACATTGTTTAGTAGCGCCATCTTCTGGACACTGATCGACAATGGCAAGTTTCTGCCTTGAACTCGTGTGTCCAGTAGAAGAGAACCTATTGACCCTGCACACTCCCACATTTCAGGCAGGTTTCTAACTGACTTCACCATCAGATTCAGAGGAACTCAGAGTAAACACAAACACCAGAGCAGAGTTCTCATTGGTAACTAAGCTAAGAGTTCAGCAAAGATAGGATAGGTGTTAACTGCTAATTTAATTCACCCCTGTGGATTTTTATGCTAGAAAAGGATCTTTATCCACCACGTTACGTTTTGCTGGGAGAACATCTCCATCATGGAGCCATCTGTCTGCTTTATTTAACTGAGTTTTAACTGTTTTTGCTGCTGGCTGATTGGGGAGACTAGGTCATGTGACCCAGTCTTTTATTTTGTTTAGAAATTAAAGAGCTTCTCAGTGTTAACTGGAAACTGGAAACCAGTCCAGATGATCAAGACACACAGCTGGTTAACATCCTAACTCACAGCTCCTGCTGGGAGGATCTGTTGTGAATCAGTTTGGGAATTTTATTGTTGTTGATTTCTTCAGGTTTCTTCTCTGTTGTAGAAAATCCATCACATCTGTCATTCATTTTGATCTTTAACCCACTGTGGGGCCTCTTTTGCATTGTAGAACCCTCAGACAGGATGACAAAACCCAGCAGTTAGGAGGAGGACCATAAGATCAAAAAAAAGGAAACAGGTGTCATCAGTTTTCCAGAGCTCTGTGTTTTTTCATTTAATTTCTTTCATAAAAAATGTACACCATCAGCTCACCAGTGCAGATTCTGGTACAGGTCTCTTGCATCACAGGTCAGGTAGAAAAATAACTTTGGCACAACCCATCTCAACAAAGAAAACAAAAAACAACCAGCACTCCTACGCTCCAATCCTGCTTAAATATATAGGGATGCTACCACTCTTCAAATTCAAGGGGAATTTCCCTTCAGCAAAACAGCTACATAAGCTATCAGAATTGCTCAAAAGTCATTTTAAACGCATACACACCCACTTGACTAGCAACTTATTTAAATATACAAGTCAACAAAAAAACAGAGCAAATCAAAACAAAAACTTCAGTCCATTTGTACCCTCAGCTTCACCCAGTTGCCCCAATGATATGGATGAAGTCATTAGACTGCCATCATGTGTGCACTGCATGAAGCTAGCCCTCAGGAAGTGGACCTCAAAGAAAAAGAAGTTAATCATCAAAATAAAAACATAATACCAACTTGCTATTAGTTTTTGTGTGTGCTTCACTTAGTGAGGGCGATGCTTCCCAGCACCCTCACACCCACATTATTACATTTTGCTCATATTTGATATTTTATTTTATTTTTAGCGTCAGGAAGGACGGAGAAGGTAAGGTTCATATTTATTTATATTTCTCTGCTGAATCCAGATGCGATTGTGCTGTTGTTTTTATTATCAAGCAGGCTAGCTCTGTGTTAGCATGCCTCCTCAGCCCAGTGGTGGGAAGCAGGAAGATGCTGATGCAGTTTTTCATCTTCAGCATCGTCTCTGATCCCGTTCACGAGGCAGCGACTGACCATAAAGGAGCAGAAAGAAAGGTCCTTTTTTCTCCCTGCAGCTGTCAGACAGAATATCCAGAATTTCATACAATCTGTCTGCAATCTTTACACTATTTATCCTGTTATTTTTCCCCAGTCACTACATCTTACAATGCCGTCAAAAGTATTTTTAACGATTTCTTCTGTTTTCGCTTTTGCCAAACCTCAGTGTTTCCAATCATTAATGGTATTAGATAGATCTAACCTATTACTACTACCGAATACTAAAAAGAGCTTTCAAATGACGATTTTATTTTAAAAAAGTGTTGTTTAATTATGAATAAACTGTGATTAACCACATTTTTATTGGTCGAATTTCAAAGACCAAACCTGATCTAATTACTGCCAGTCCTGTGGAATAAATAAATCGCTTAAATATAACCTGTCTCACAACATGAACAGCAAGATTTAAGATGTCCCAGTTTTTACCAGTATAGCAGTGCTATGACTGGAAATATGCCTCCCTCCATGAAAAAAATAAGTGTTAAGTCATGAAGTATCTGGGATTTATCGCATTTTTGGGAAATCTTAGTACAATGTCACTCACCACGCCCAGCACCGCCTTACCTTTAGTTTCAACAAATCTCCTTAATAGAACCTGTCTGACAACAGGAAGTAGGTTATAAGATCTCATGAAGCAATACACCAGGCCTTGATCTGACAGTTTGGAGCGGGCTACAATAGATTTCTAATGCTTTGCGACTTCAGAGAACCGCTATAAGGACCATTATCCACAAATGGAGAATTAACAATGGAGAACCTGCTCCGGACTGGCCGGCCTACAAAAATTACTCCAAGAGCTCATCAACAACTCATCAAGGAGGGCACAGAAAAACCCAGAACATCTAAAGTTCTGCAGGCCTCATAGCCTCAGTTGAGGTCAGAGATCATAATTCAACAATAAGAAAGAGATACTGAGCAAAAATTGCCTCCATGGAGGAGTTCCAAGGCCAGAACCACTGCTGACCAAAAAGAACACAAACCCCAAAGATCTCACATTGGCCAAAAACATCTTGATGATCCCAAAGCTTGTGGAATTTTCATCTTTGCTCTGGTGAGAAAAAAACGTCATAGAGTACAACATCTATTTTTTTATGAAATTGATAGTTATAGAGTAAAATTTTTATATGTAGCTTTAGGGGTTCGCTGGTCTCTGGCACTGTTATTTTGGGGTCACAGGCTTAAACGTTAGGGATCCCTGCTCTAGCAGAACCCCTGCAGAACCCCAGCCCTAGCAGAACCCTACCCCTAGCAGAATCCCGGCTCTAGCAGAACCCCAGCCCTACAAGAACCCCGGGTGTAGCAGAACCTCTGCCCTAGCAGAATCCCGGCTCTAGCAGAACCCCGGCTCTAGCAGAAAGTCCGAAAGGAGAATATCTGAACATTAGTAACATTCAGCTCAAGGTGATTTGAGTTGAGCAGCAGGACAGTGATTTAAAACCAGCAAGTCTACATATAAGTGACTCAAAGAAAAAAAAAATCAAGATTTTGGAAGGGGCTAGTCAAAGTCTGGACCTAAATCTGATTGATACTGTGTCATGACCCTAAACAGGCCATTCATACTTGAAAGCCCTCTATTCTAAAAAGAGGAGTAGACTAAAATCCCTGCAGAGCAATCTAAAAGACTGATCCTCAGTTACCATAAACTCTTGACGGCAGTTTTTGCTGCTAAATGTGGGAAAACCAGTCATTAGGTTGAGGGGGTGAAAACCTTTTTACATAGTCCAAGTTGGCTTGAAAGCTTTTTTCCCTAAATAAAAACCTTGTGAAACCTTGTTTTGAAAATGACATTTTGTTTTAATTCGGGTCATATTTGGCATGGAAATTTGCAAATATTTAAAATATATCTACATGGTGTTAGAGTTGTTAGGGCGGCTGCCTTGGAGTGAGACGTCCCTGGATTTGAATGCTGGCCACGGCCTTTATGCACTAAGTTTCCATATTCTCTGCTTGCAGGTTCTCTCCTGTTACTCTGACTTCCTCCCTCAGCAAGAAAGTTTTTAACTTAGTCTAAACTGATAAATTGCTGGTAATTACCAGTATTACCAGTATGTGTATGCATGGTTGTTTGTGCTGTGTGTCTATGTTGTCCCTGTAATAGATGTTGTCCCATTGTCAGCTGCAGATAGGGACCAGAAACCCGCGATCCTGCTCAGATGAGCAGGTGTAGATGAGGATTAAATCTGACACATTTCAGTGTGAAGAAAAATATTGAAAAAAAAAAAACATAGGTAACAAGGCAAATACTTTTCCATGGTACTGAACAGGTCCAAACTTTCAGTCAGCCGAGCCATCTACTTTAATGGTAAAATAAAATATAGATCATGTTGTACTGAAGAAGTCTAGAGGCCTTCGTCTCTGTTAATTTGCAGGCTAGTTTTATTAAGTGTTTTGAGCACATTAATAACTATATCTGACTGATAGAGTAAAATTTTTCCATTGAAATAACAAATCTGCAAATTAAAAAAAGGAAAAAAACGATGGTTAGATCTTATCAGGTCAATACTGTGAAAGTCATAAATGCTGTTTTCAGGAATATTTCCTGTAGGAATGCTTTATTATTTGGTACTTATTTATTTATTTAAATGTTAGCAAACATTCATAAAGGGGTTTCTACATTCTGAATGAGTTTGAGAAATGTACAGAAATGAAAGCAACAGTGCACTACAGTTACAGCAGGTTTTAATGCTGAGCCCTTGAATGGCTTTAAGTCTGCCAATGTTCTGCTGCTGAAGCATTGCCATTTCCATGCAGTGAAACAAATAAAAATGCGTTTATTTTATTCTGTTCTTAATAATTTGTGATGAAAATGTCATACTGGCAAGCCAACCCCCTCAATATGAAGGAAGATCAAGAACAAAGAGTAAGTCATGATTAAAAACATTGTTTTATTTTGACAGTCACGGAAGCAGTATGAGTGAATTCAGAGGGGCACTGTATTTTATTTTGACAGTCACGGAAGCAGTATATCAGTTCCGTGCTGATGCTGACGGAGTGAAACAGTTGGAAAAGTACTGCAGGCTGCAGCTGAGCAGGAAATCTGTGAGTGAAAGTTGAAGCGGAGGTTAGTGAATGAAGATGGACTCTGCGGCGGTGGAGATAGACGGCAGCGTCATGGAGGGAGTGAGTATTCACTTTATTCAGCAGAGAAACGAGGGGAAACACGCAGACGGTCCTCCTCCGCGGTGATAATAACAGGCTAACGGGGAGCTAACGGCTAGCAGCCGCCTCTCTACGCTCTGATGCGGCTTCTGTTTCACCCCGGTGTCGGTTCTCTGCAGGGCGGACAGATCCTGAGACTCTCAGCGGCGCTCAGCTGCATCACCGGCTCCGCCATCAAGATCACCAAGATCCGGGCTGGCAGGAGCACCCCGGGGCTCAGGTGGGATGGCGGCTAACAGGCTAACGTTAGCCTATTCATTAAAGTTGGTTCAGTCCATTTTAAATGAACAAAACCCCGTTTAATCAGCGCCGCTGTTAGTTTGTTTATGTGAGATTTGTGTCCCAGCTCAGTTTAAACCTTTAACTTTTATCTGGACGCTGCTGATTTTAAACTTAAACAGATTTCATGACCAGCATCCCCAAACACAGACCAGACTTCATTCAAAAATCTCCATAAATAAGAATATTAATGAGCATCGGAAGCATCAGTGAGTCAGACTGCCAGCCAATAGGAGCGTCTTTCAGGTTCATCTGGAAGGATTAAAGCCTCCAGATTATTCGCTGTTTTCTGTGCAGTTTCTTTCCTTCCAGAGAAATCTGCTCCTCATCAAACATCCTTCAGTTCCTGCTGATTCAGTTCACTTTGGGCCAGAAATGTAAAAACTGGATGATCATGGTTTAGCTCAGCCGGAACTCAAGTAGATTTGAAAAATGATTGCTTTTTGAGACCATAGTTTGACCTGCCCTCAGTAGCCACCTCTTTAGAGAATAATACAACTTAATTATGTTTTTCACTTGTTTACAAAACCTAATGAGGAATTAAAAGCCATTTGATTGGTTAACAATTATGCCCTGTGAAGTGAATATATCTATTGTTAATTTTCTTCTGTTTTGCTTCGTCAACACATTTTTCACGTTTTTTGTAAATAAAAAAAGCTTTTGTGTTGTTTCTGTATGAGAGTAGAGGAAGAGAAGAGAGAATTTATATAGAATAAAAAACTTAATGAACTTATATAAGAGGAGTACATGTTCTGAATAATGAGGTTAAATAAATCCTTTAAATATTTATGATCAATTAAGAGAAATAATTGTCCCACTTAAAAAACAATGCACACAATAAATAATGCAGCCTTATAATATAATGACTTAACCGAACCTCATCCCTGGTGAGGACCAGAAACTAGTCTTTTCTGTCTCCTTGATATTTTATATTATTGCTTATTTCCATATTATTTTGGTCAGAGTTATTAAGAGTCACTCTGGAGGGTCTGAAGAGCTGCAGGTTACAGACTCCTGGTCTAAGCTGTGTCATTCAGCAGAGGCCTGGTAGCAGTAGCAATAGAGGATTAGTGGTAATAAATGTCAGATCAGTGCTTCTATGGTCTTTATTCTGTGTTTTCAGACCACAGCACCTGATGGGCCTCCAGCTGGTCTCAGATCTGTGTTCAGGCAGTCTGCAGGGAGCCACCATCGGTTCCACAGACATCAATCTGACTCCAGGGAAGATCCAGTCTGGGAACCACACGGCAGACACCCAGACTGCAGGGTGAGTCTCTGTCAGCCGCTGCTGCACTCTGTGTTAACTCCTCACTCCCCACAGCTTTTAATAATGTGTGTTTTCTGTCAGGAGTGTGTGTTTGCTGCTCCAGGTGGCTCTGCCCTGCGGTCTTTACGCTGACGCTGCCTCACAGCTCTGTTTAAAAGGAGGAACCAATGCAGAGATGGCCCCTCAGATCGACTATACTGTAAAGGTAGGCTGCTTGCTCCCTCTGCTGGAACTGCCAGGTCACTACATCAGGTCCTAAGGTTAAAGATGCACCAAATGATTGAATGCTTCATCCCAAATGTTGTCCAGTTTGTAACCATTTATGTCTGTTCTCACAGCACTGGTACCCTAGTTTGTTTGACTTCAGGAGCCTGATTCATGCCCAAATAATTTGTTGGGTAATATTTAGTAGCTTTACACAGGAAACTGCTGAAATGATCAGATCCCTGACAGAAATGAGAAGAACGGTTGATCCACACTTTAAAACAGGAATGTCGACTCCAGATGTCAAGGTCCAGTGTTCTGCATGTTTTAAATGGATCCCTGCTCCAACACAGCTGATTCAAATGGTGGAATAAGCTCCTCAGGATGCCATGAGGTTCTGACTATTTGATTTGAGTTATTTGTGTTGGACCAAAGAAACATCTGAAACCTGCAGCACACCTGCTCCTCAGGCTGAATTCTTTAAAGATTAAATAAAGGTCTCTCTGTATCGAGGGAAACTAAAGAGGAAACTGGATCAGGGGTTCAGTGGTGTTTAAATATGGCTAAAAATCTTTTTAATCAAGACTGGTTTTAGTGCCTTCCTCAAACCCTGAAGCCCCTTTGATGAGAACCATATTCTGTGATCAGTGGAAGACAGTGATTGGATCCATCCAGGCCCGGCCCAACCCAACCAACTGGCTTCTGTTTACTCTGAGCTGCTGATGTTGTGCAGCGGAGAGTCATTTCAGATGCTTGTATTCATGAGATGTTCTTTCAGTCAGTACCCTAAGCTCATGACCACTGGTCAGGGTTGGATTTTGGTTCTGACAGGTTCTATTGTACTTATATTCCCACATGCTTCCCCAACCCGCATTCTAACACGAGCCCAGGTTGTTAAAACACCTCCCACTGGCGAAGTAACCAAGTCCAAACCTGCAGGTGGGGTCGTCATGGTGGAGGGGATTACAGTAGCTGACTCGGCAACCCCAGAACCTATGTTATCCCAGGCAATGGAACCCAATGGAGGGGTTTCTCTGGGCTTACTGGTTCTGGCTGAGCATCCACACTAACGGTTGTTACTTCAGCATTATGGAACCAAGTGACCTTCTAAGGATTTAAGGATCTTCTGGCTTTTAGGAGCACGGAACGTCAGGTGGGAAAAGAGCCCAAGATTATGCTGCAGGATGAGAGCTGACAGCTCGATCTAGTTGTGGTCGCCTTGGCCTACAGCATGGCACCCTGGAGATGATGGCTAATCATGGCTTTGCTCTTCCTGGTCGCAGCCATTTGTTCCATCAGTGTGGATGAAGGGATTTTATGAGGGAAATTACATTGGGTTTTACCGTAAACACACACTAAACCATCTTCTAACATCTAGATTTCTCCTTCAGGTGTTTAAACCCATCGTGGAGAAGTTTGGAGTCCACTTTGACTGCGACATCAGATTGAGGTTTGTTCACTGATTTCTCTGCGCCACGGCGGCTGTTTACTGTCAGAACGTCTGGATGTGATGGGCTCTGTTTGTGCTGCAGGGGTTACTACCCTAAAGGTGGAGGGGAGGTGATGGTGACGGTGAATCCGGTCAAGGAGCTGCAGCCTGTCACCCTGACAGAGAGAGGAAACATCACAAAGATCCATGGCAGAGCATTCGTGGCCGGAGTCCTGCCCTTCAAAGTAAAACTCGCTCACAGACGCGTCCCATTTCATATTTATAGTCTCCTGTCATAATGTCTCTTTACATTTTTTTAGTTTGAATGCCTCCTTAAGTCGCTTGTTTGTCTATTTGAGCTGAATTTATTTTCCTGTTTCCTAGTTGGCTAAAGACATGTCGGCCGCCGCCGTTCGGACCATCAGGAAGGAAATCAAAGAACTTTACATCAACATCCAGCCCGTGCAGGAGAAGGAAAAGGCCTACGGGAACGGGAACGGCATCATGTAAGCCCCGCCCACTTACCACTGCAGCATCTGTCTGTGAGCTCTCACCAGCAGCTTGCTGATTGGTCGCTCTGTCTGTGCTTCAGAATCATCGCAGAGTCGTCTACAGGTTGCCTGTTTGCAGGCTCGGCTCTGGGAAAGAAAGGTGAGGATGTCAGCTGACCAGCAGGTGGCAGCACCACTCTACAAACTGGTCTCATCACTGTGGTTAGACGTAGACTGATTCATTACAAAGCATTTTATTGGTGTACATTTCCCTTTTTAAGAAAAACTCGGCTAACTTCATTTCAGGACAGTCTTATATCTGCAGCACAAGTGAAGCTGAAATCTCTCCTTCAGTCTAATTAGCAGGCTGGTCGCTGCAAAAGAGGAGCAGATATGCTGAAATACTCATAAAAGCATGCAGCCATCATCTGCTTGCATTAAAACGACCTTACATGCAGGAACCGGCTGCTGAAAATAATACTTCTGGTAGAACAGTTTTCTGGATCATCAAGAACATCAAGCTGAGAGGTTCAACCGTTGGGTAGAAGTCTTCAAGATGTCCAAGAGGGTCCAGAAAGCTTTAGGATCATCTACTCCTGAGGGGCTGCTACAGAATGTTGTTGCCACCAGTGCAGAGCTTGCTGAGCACTGGCAGCAGGTGAATATAAGTGCATCTGCATGGACAAAGAAGCATCTTCAGACAAACAGGAAGTTATGGGATGGGCAGGAGCACCTTCTTCTAACAACCCAGGAAAAGGTGGAGAAACAGAACACAACAACCTGAGATTGACTCTCAGGACTAAGAAGACAAGAATGGGTCCCATCTGTCAGGATCTGGTTCTGACGTTGAGGATCACATCCTTATCAAGACAGAGAAGCAACACTGCAGATGTTACATGTGTGCATAAATGAAATTTACTAAAAAACTTGGGATCCATCATTAGTTGTTCTTCAGGGTAACAAATAATGCTGTTAATAAACAACGCAGCCAAAACATTTAACTACGACTCATCTGAACATGAGATCTGATGAGTTAAATCTCCATTTGTTAACATGGACTCTGGTCGTTGCCATTGTGTTACATTCCCTCAGTGGGCAGATCTAGGATCAGCTCTGATCCGACCAATCACGTCTCAGGTCCCCGCCTCCTGTAACCTCTCACCTGTCCGTTTCAGGTGTGTACGCAGATAAAGTCGGTATTGAAGCTGCTGAGATGTTGCTGAGAAACATCAGACACAACGGCTGTGTGGACGAGTTCCTGCAGGACCAGGTGAGACTCAACACACCTGATGATGACATGCCAGGGGTGATCGGCTGTGACCTCACTGACCCTTCCTCCTCCTCCTCCTCAGCTCATCATCTTCATGGCGCTGGCGAAGGGAACGTCTCGGATTCGGACCGGCGCAGTGACGCTACACACACAGACGGCTATCCACATCGCAGAGCAGCTCACTCAGGTCAGACGCCCTCTAATTGGGTCTTAATGTCACTAAATCTAACATCTCATGAAACACTGAAGATTATTAGGGGTTTTAATCCAGGGAAAAATTGTTAAAGTTCATATTGAACCTGTAAAATTTGTAATTTTGGTTTCTAAAAAAAAAATCAACCTATCAATGTTTCACTCACTGACATTTGTATTAGCAAATGAATAAATTATGTGTGATAATATCCCCAGAGAAAGGTAGGGTTCTGTAAATGATTGCCTTGTAAAAATGTTTTAAATCCTTGAAATTTTACACAATTTTTTCCTTTTTATCCACAAACTCGAATGTTTTTTATTGGGATTTTATATGACAGAGCAACGCAGAGTAACTGTGAGGGAAAGGAAAGATTCAAAATAGAGACCTGCATCGGGTGGGAAGTCCCGCGGGACCCGACACAGATGTCGCGGGATCGGGCGGGATTTACGTAGTCTCGGGCGGGATTCGGCGGTCAGACCAAAACACATCGGTCCCGACTCCCGAGTGAGAGTGAGGCAACATAACAAAGCATGGAGAGTGGTAAGGAGACAGTGGCCTCTGTGGAAAAGAAAATTAGAGAAGGGTAATACAACCTACTGAATAAAGCAGGGAAGTCGGACATTTGGACCCGCTTCAAAATTAAAAAATAAGTAATAATTAACACTGTAATGATTTAAAAAAAACGTTTTATAAACAGCCCAATAAACACCATAACCTGATCTACTTATTCAGCTACTTTTCCTCTCGCACGCGTCACGTGACATACTGCGGCCTTTCAGCGCCTGTCAATCTTGTCTCGCTCGGCCTCGGAGCGCTGAAGAAAAGGTAGGGGGTTGGGGGTTCTCGGGATCGGGCGGGAGTGGGATTGAAAACTCAGTCCCGTGCAGGTCTCTAATTCAAATAAAGATCTGAAAGGGTGGTATTTATTCTAGACTAAACTCAGAAGTCACCCCATCTTTTCTGTTTCTGGCCTCAGAGGTTTGGTTAAAGAACATTAATGAACAAACGGGATCATGAAGACCAAGGACCACAGCAGACAGGTCAGGGAGAAAGTTGTACAGAAGTTTAAAGCAGGGTCAGGTTCTACAACGACATCCCAAGCTTTGAACATCTCCCAGATCTCCGTTCAATCCACCATCTGAACATGGAGAAAGGATGGAGCAACTGCAGACCTACCAAGACATGGAGGTCCACCTAAGCTGACAGGCTGGGTAAGGAGAGCATTAATTAGAGAAGCAGCCAAGATGGTAACTCTGGAGGAACTGCAGAGATCCACTGCTAATTTGAAAGAATCTGTCGTCAGGGCAACCAGTGCTCACATTTTTCACCAATCCGTCCTTAGCTAGAAAAAAGCAATTGATTGAAAATAAATTTGGCACAAGCCGTTTAGGAGCCACAGCAAACATTTGGTAGATGGTGTTCTGAGTCAGATGAGACCAAAATTCAACTACCCCGTGTGGAAAAAAGATGAGTCTGCACATCACCGACCAAACCACGCCCATAGTGAAACATGGTGGTGGCAGCATCATGCTGTGGGAATGGTTTTCACCAGCAGAGCCAGGGAAGATGGTTAGAGTGGATGAGACCTCCAGACCCTAAACATACAGTACAAGTGAAAGAGAAACAGTACTGATTGAAGCATGTCTTGGAATGTCCTAGTCAAAGTACCGTCCCGATTCTCATTCTCTAGATGTACATAGCTGGTGGAGACAGCAATAGTTTCTTCTACAAAGTGTTGACTCAGGGGGCTGCATATAAATGCATGCCACACCTTTCCGATTTGTCTCTTTAATTGTAACAGAACCTTTCAGGATGAGACGTGATATGAGTGGGTGGGGCATCAGGCCTCCCTTTAAAAAACGTGACAAGACCCAGCAACGCAAACGCTTTATAATAACAGAGAAATTCACTTTTTTGGCCCTTGTTGCTTTTATTGAACAGTAATTTGACAGGAAAAGGGGCGGAGAAAGAAGAGGAAGACCTGCTGCAAATAGCCTGAGACTTTGTTCGACTAAAATTCAAACCCGGGACCAGCTTGTCGAGGACTTTAGTCTCTGCGCTTGGTGTGCCTGCTCTACCAACTGAGCCACCCAGCTTTTCTGCAGGTTTTCTGTTTTTCTTTACTGGAGGAACTGGGTCAGGTTTGCTCACACACACCTTCTCCGATCTGCTCACCTGAGTTTTGTGATGGCTGCTCTAAAACATCAACTTTTTCGTCTGATGTCTTCATCTTGCTTCGATATTCCCACAAAGTTTTCTTTCCTCATGATGTCATCTATTAAGTGCACCAGTCCCTCCTGAGGCAAGACATCCCCACACCATGATGCTGCCACCACTGTACTTCACAGTTGGGATGGTGTTCTCAGGCTAGCAAGCTTCCTTCTTTTTCCTTCAAATATAACAATGATCATTATTTCCAAACACTTCAGTTTTGGTTCCATCAGACCACAGGAATGTAGAAACGTCTTTCTATCTAATCTAAACCTCTAACCTGCATTGCTATTTGTCCCGTGTGTCTCTGTGATGGACTGGCGACCTGTCCATGATGCCGCCTCTCGCCCAGTGACCGCTGGAGATCCGTGCAGGGCCTGGATTTTATAGCATTGATCTTCTGCCACAGTTTAGACTTTATAGATGTTTCTTTCTCCTGTCAGTCTCTTCAGAGGTCTCACGTTTAGGGTTTTATTCGGAAACTTTAATTCATTCAAACCTCCACCTACTGTTGTGTTTGCAGGCAAAGTTCACGATAACGAAGAGCGAAGACGAGCTGAGCAGCAATGTCACCTACATCATCGAGTGTCAAGGATCAGGAGTGGTTAATCCCAACCTGTAGTCTCACACACACACACACACACACTCTGCTGGACTCGTAGCTGTTCCTGACATGGCCGACCCTCTTAGTTTCTGTCGCTCAGGGTTTTGTTTTGTTTCCTTAAAATACTGTAATAAAATAAATAAATAAAATTCTTCCAAACAAACATGATGTGTTTTTTTCTGGTTGTTGTTTCATCTTTAAAGGAACATTTCAAAGTTTTGAATTAAAACTAAAATTTTCGGTGTTTTTATTGTTGGGAAAAGTCATGTTATAGATTACATGTTTCTGTTTCTGGACATGAACCACTCTTGTACAGCTGGATTCTGGGTACTGTAGTCTGCTCCAGCTGAGGATGGAAAAATCAAAAACACATGACGTTTTCCAGACTTCAGCTGCTGGATCAGGACCAGTACTTCCTGTGTTGTCCCACCTTGTTTCCGTGGCGTCAGCAGCGCGGTGTCGTGTTGACTCTGAGCTCTTTCACGCACCTGCTGCAGGTGAGCTGATGTACAGCTGGGAGTCCAGCTCAGACCTGAATGTGTGTTGAAACCTGAGAATGCTGTAAGCTCACACCTCTGGCCCCTCCGGGACCAGCAGTAACCCGATCCGGGTCACCTGACGCCTCCTGGGCTCAGTGTCCTCGCAGTCTGCTTGTCGTCCTGCAGCATGGCGGAGACGGGGGCCTGGAGGAGGCACCAGGATGAACCCCGGATCCCCCAGCCTACACCAGGACCTGGACCAGCTCCGGGTTCGGGACCAGCACCAAACTGTGTCTGGATCTCACTGATTGCAGGTAAGTTTAACATCATGATGCAGTTTTGTTTCCCTTGTTGTCTCATCTGCTGCTTCATCTGGACTCTAAAGCCTAAAATCAGAGCTAATTATTTCATCTTCTAACATCAGCAGCTTTTTCTCTTAATGGGCTCAGAGGATCAAATAAGTTTGAGCCTGAAATAAACATGGTGGGGATATTTTTCCAAACTCAAGGTTTTTAGATGAGAAGATGAATTCTGTAGCTGTCTGCCGCTCCTGAACGCCATCTGAGCTGACGGTCCGGACCTAAAGAGCTGATGGATGCAACGAGAGAACAATAGGAGCTGCAGACTTTCAAATAAAGTCCCTTATGAGCAGAAATAATTTGTTCTGGAACATCTCAACAAAGTTAAAAAAAATATATTTAATAAAAAATCCACTTTTACAGGACCAGGTTGTCCTATTAGTGCACTTCCGTTAATTAGTAAGGTCATGGAAATAACTAGCTTTTCAACAGATGCAAAAAATATTTCATCACTAATGGGCTGATTTCAATAATCAGCATAACCTTTAAGGCTAGCAATTACTAATAAACTTCAACTAATACTTTATTATTATGGAATGTTTTCGTTACAAAACAGCCCTAATTTTTTGCTGAACGAGTAGTAAACAATCAGTTCTTTAACAAGGCGAGCAACAGGTGAAGACATTAAACTCCCCCGACCCAGGAAAACCCACATGAAATACACCGTGTTCTACAGAGCTTTATCTCACTGGAACCAACTGACATTAACAATACTGTACGTAGAGTCCAGAACAAATTAAGACTCTACTAGAAGATCTTGTCCTCAGAGCTACTGCAGTTGACTTAAAGAACAGAGCTGTATTTATATAGATATTGTTGTGTTGCATCATTTTTATCTTTATGAAATAATTTTATGTTCTAATGCTATTTGAAATGGTTGTAGTGAAAACCCCAGGAAGATTAGTAGTCCTGGCAGCTAATGGGATCCTAATAAAACAGTATTTTTAAAATTATGATTGTGTCTTGCTTGAAAAATTTGATAAACTCAAAGTCATAGTTGTAAATTAAAGCTAAGTGAAGGAATAGAATAGATTTCTAAACCATGCAAACTCTATTGTAGTCAGGATATATTTTATGGCAAAATTCGTTTTTTAAAGCTTCACATACCGGTGATTCTCAACAAATAATACTCATTTTTACAAGTAATTCACTCTAACACATGAAAAAAAATCATTGTTTAATTAGAGGGATATATTTCAAGATTGTATTTATTAATTTTGATGGTTGTGGCTTACTACTAAGCTTACAGTTTATCAGGAATTTAGAATAGTACATCAGACCAGTAGGAGAAGGATTTTTAAATACAAAAATATGGGCCTATTGAAAATTGTCTCCATGTTCATTACAGTATGTTCACTCCGTACTTGGTCTGGGCTCTTTTTTCCATGAATTACTGCATCAATGCGGCGTGGCATGGAGGAGATCAGTCTGTGGAGGTGTTCAGGAAGTCCAGGTTGCTTTGATAGTGGCCTTCAGGTCATCTGCATAGTTGGTTCTGGTGTCTCTCATCCTCCTCTTGACAATACTCCATAGATTCAATTCAATTCAGTTTATTTATATAGCACCAATTCACAACACATGTCGTCTCAAGGCACTTCACAAAACTCAGGTACATACATTCCAATTAATCTTAATAACTGAACAGTGCAGTCAGATTCAGTTATTTATTCAAATTGGATAAAAAGTTTTTCTATCTAAGGAAACCCAGCAGATTGCATCCAGTCAGTGACTTGCAGCATTCACTCCTCCTGGATGAGCATGTAGAGACAGTGGACAGTCACTGGCGTTGACTTTGCAGCAATCCCTCATACTGAGCATGCATGTAGCGACAGTGGAGAGGAAAAACTCCCTTTTAACAGGAAGAAACCTCCAGCAGAACCAGGCTCAGTGTGAGCCGCCATCTGCCACGACCGACTGGGGGTTAGAGAGAACAGAGCAGAGACACAAAGAGAACAAAGAAGCACTGATCCAGGAGTACTTTCTATGGGAAGGGAAAAGTAAATGTTAATGGATGTAGCTCCTTTAGTCGTTTCACCTAGAAAAGAAAAGAAAACAGATAAACTCTGAGCCAGTTTTAAGGTTAGAGTCTGAAGAGAGCACATAGTTTTGTCACAGTAAAGCTCAGTCAGTAGCTATGTCTAGGAGAGAAAGGGTTTTTTAACACTAAAAGACAGGGCCATGTGGATCATCGGTAGAGGGTGAGCATTAAGTTGTTGCCAGCAGAAGCTCGGACGATGCCCCTCTCCAGAAAGGTGTCACAGGTAGACATAGTCAGGCCAGGTGTAGCTTCTAGGAAGAGAAAAAGAGAGAAACAAAGTTAAAAGCTGAGATAAAAGCAAATAATACAAAATTGGAGAGTAGTATGAGAATGTAGCGAAGAGGGTGAAAGTGGTCATTATGTCCTCCAGCAGCCTAAGCCTATAGCAACATACTACCCCAGATAGCTCAGGATAACCTAAGCCACTCTAACTATAAGCTTTATCAAAAGGAAAAGTTTTAAGCCTAGCCTTAAAAGTAGACAGGGTGTCCGCCTCACAGACTAAAAACTGGGAGCTGGGTCCACAGGAGAGGGGCCTGATAACTAAAGGATCTGCCTCCCATTCTACTTCTAGAGACTCTAGAACCACCAGTAAACCTGCAGTCTGAGAACGAAGTGCTCTGTTAGGAACATATGGAACAATCAGATCTCTGATGTATGATGGAGCTAAATCATTAAGGGCTTTATATGTGAGGAGGAGAATTTTAAATTCTATTCTGAATTTAACAGGGAGCCAATGAAGGGAAGCTAAAGTAGGGGAAATATGATCTCTCTTTTTAATTTTCATCAGAACTCTTGCTGCAGCATTTTGAATCAGCTGAAGGCTTTTAACTGCATTTTGTGGACATCCTGATAGTAAAGAATTACAATAGTCCAGCCTTGAAGAAACAAATGCATGGACTAGTTTTTCAGCGTCACTCCTGGATAGGATATTTCTAATTTTGGCAATGTTCCGGAGATGAAAAAAGGAAATCCTAGAAACCTGTTTAATATGGGATTTAAATGACATGTCCTGGTCAAAAATAACACCAAGGTTTTTTACTTTATTACCGGAGGTCAATTTAATGCCATCCAGGTTAAGTGATTGACTAAGCAGTTTCTTTTTTAAAGACTCCGGTCCAAAGACGACAACTTCTGTCTTGTCTGAATTTAGAAGCAAAAAATTTAAAGTCATCCAAGTTTTTATGTCTTCAAGACATGCTTGTAGTCTATCTAACTGGTTGGGTTCATCAGGATTTATGGATAAGTAAAGCTGAGTATCATCAGCGTAACAGTGAAAATTTATTCTATGCTGCCTGATAATTTGACCTATTGGAAGCATATATATAGTAAAGAGAATTGGCCCAAGTACTGAACCCTGTGGTACTCCACAATTAACCCTGGAGTTTAAAGATGATTTATCATTTACATGAACAAACTGGAATCTGTCAGACAAATAAGATTTAAACCAGCCTAGCGCTGTTCCCCTGATCCCTACAGCATATTCCAGCCTTTTTAAGAGAATATTATGATCGACTGTATCAAATGCAGCACTGAGATCTAACAGAACCAGTACAGACACAAGTCCATTATCTGAGGCAATAAGAATATCATTAGTGACTTTCAGCAGAGCTGTTTCAGTGCTATGATGAGCTCTGAAACCTGACTGAAACTCTTCAAACAGGTCATTGCTGTGTAAATGCTCACACATTTGATTAGCAGCTATTTTCTCAAGAATTTTAGATAAGAATGGAAGATTGGATATCGGTCTGTAATTTATTAAGTCATCTTGATCAAGCGAAGGTTTCTTAAGTAAAGGTTTAATTACAGCTACAATAAAAGCTTTTGGTACATATCCATTTACTAAAGATAAATTAATCATATCTAAAATGGGGCTGGTAATCAGAGGGAACACTTCCTTAAATAATTTGGTTGGGATTGGGTCTAACATACAAGTTGAAGGTTTAGATTAAGCTAATATTTCTGATAACTCAGGAAGCTCCACAGGATCAAAGCAGTTCAAACACAGATCAGGTTCTACAGTTATTTCCAATGTTCTCTCACTTGTTGAGGATGAAGTAATCATCTCTGGGAGTGTGTCAAAGATTGTATTTTTAATAGAATCAATTTTATTTAGGAAGAATCCCATAAAGTCATGACTGCTGAGAGATTCTCTACGGTGTTCTGGTCAGGCCCGTTTGCTGGCCAATCAAGCACAGTAACACCAGGGTCATTTTACCAGCTTCTAGTACCTCTGGCATTATGGGCTGGTACCACGTTCTGCTGGAAAATTAATCCAGCATCTTCATAAACTCTGTCAGCAGAAGGAAACATGAAGTGCTCTGAAATTTCCTGTTAGACGGCTGTGTTGACTGTGGACTTCAGAAAATCCAGTGGTCCAGAACCAGCAGATGTCATGGCACCTCAAACCATTAATGACTGTGGAAACTTCCCACTGGACTTCAAGGAACGTGGATTCTGTGCCTCTCCAGTCTTCCTCCAGACTCTGGGACCTTGATTTCCAAACGAAATGCAAACTTTAATGCAATTCCGTTTATTTCCCAACAAATGTATTCACAACAGATGTTTCATTGCATTTTACTGAACAGATCCAGTTAATATACAGAAATGTATAGATCATTTATTTGGTTGTGTAGAGAAGACTTTGGACCACTGAGCAGCCGTCCAGTCCTTTTCCTCCTTAGCCCAGGTATGTTGTTTTTGTCTCTGGTTTAGGAGTAGCTGAACACAATAAAGCCCACGTCCTGGGTATGTCTGTGTGGTGACTCTTGAAGCTCTGGTTTCAGCTGCAGCCTTTGCTTTACAATCCTCTACAGGTTATGGTTATCGCTGTTGCTTGTGCACATTTTTCTAACGCGTTTGTTCCTTCCACTCAACTTTCCATTATACTGCTTTTATGCAGAACTCTGTCAACACCTTTTGTGGCTTACCCACCTCTTGGAGGATATCAGAGGCTGTCTGCTGGACACATTTTGAGTTGGCAGTCTTCCCTTTGATTGTGTAAGCCACAGTGAAAGAATATTGTTTTAAAAATCTATTTTTATTGGTTTGATTCAATATTTTAAGTTTCTGAGAAGCTGAATTTTGGGTTTTCATTAGCTGTAAGCGGTAATCATCAAAATGAACAGAAATGGCTTAAAATATGCTTTCACTTTTGTAGTTTATGTAATAAATTTGGGGAAAAAATAACTTTCTCTTGATGTTCTAATTTATTTAGATGCGCATGTATAAAACAAAAGTTCAAAAAGATTCAGTCAATTAGAATAATATTTCAGAATATATGTAAATTATTATATGGAATAATTTGAGTTTTAAGGGGTATTTTATGTTAAAATTTGGTCCTAAAGTTTAATTTTTATTTATTTTTCTGTGGTGGAGTAGAAAATTGCATTTCTGCCGCGGCATGTGATATAAGCCAAACTACATACTCAAAGTAAAAACGTCAATTCAGGACAAAATAAATCCGTGAACTAAATGTGAATTTATTGTAGAGCGAGTATTATTTGGCCTCGAATTTAACAGTTTTTTTTAGATGTTCCTGTTTTCTCCTTCAATTATTGTTTCCGGTGGACCGTGAACGCGGCACAAAGTGTTCTGCTTGTTGATTGGCTGCGGTTTCCTGAAGAGCGGCTGCCGTTGTTATGGTAACGTATCTTAAGGAGGGATTTAGTCAATCAGACTTTCAGACTCTCGTCAAGCTGTCGGAGCGTTAGCATGCTAGGCCGGGCCGATTTATGGTTAATGGGGGAGAAACAAAACAATAGAAACAATGGGAATAAATCCGCAGTGAGTGGGAAGAAGCTACAGTGACTGATGGGGAACCGAGGAGGAAGTTTTTAAACTTTTTAAACACTATGTATCCCGCTCGCTGCTAGCCCCGCAACTGCTAACAAGTTGATAGTTGGAAAGTTTCTGAAGTCGCCCGGGAATTAGACGGACCCCTTTCTGGAGCTGAACAAGTGCAGGAATTAGACAGATCCAAGACGGTGGAGGGTGTTAAGCAGTCCCCGGTCCTGTCTGCCCTGTTCGGGATGGCTGAAGAAGCCGAGCCGCAGGAAGCGGCAGAGTTGATCAAAGGTAACTTTAAGAAATATGACGTTAAAATAACAAAATGAAGTTAAATTTCACAGGACAAGGTGGATGTTACATATTCAAATAAGATACTTAAATTTAAGGACACAACCTAAAACCCTTTAAGAAGTTTTAAAATCTCCCACGTGACTTAGCAGTAAATTAGCTATTCATAACATAATATAAAGTTTATACAACAAGAGAAATGATGTGGTAATTAGTTGCTGTTTGGTAAACCTGGATATTCTGTAATTTAATTCTTTTTTCAGTTTGGGTCAAAATGAAGTAACATTTTAAATGTGCTTTTAATTGTGTTTTGACACATTTAAAGCTTTTAATCGGCTGCAGGCAGCAGGTGGATGACCTTCAGGTGATCTTTCCTGCCTCTCGGACTGCAGCTTATTAATGATGATGACAGGAGATGTTCACAGCCACCAGTTCTTCATCAGTTAAAGCTCTGTAGAAAAGCTCTTTGTGTCACTAGTTTGATTTACTGAGCAACAAAAATCATTTTTCCAAGTTTATCAAACCCGTGTGGTTTACTAGGACTCAACAATGCGCATAAAGGCATGAATTTTTTTTTGTATTAAAACAGAACAAAACTGGCTGTACATGCATGTACAAACTGCTCCTTCATCCTTATCTTTATTTCCTTTAAAGTTTATATATTTATAGTTAATGCTGGAACGCTCTGAGCTTTGGAAACCGAAGTCAAATTCTTTGTTTGTTCACATAAATAAAGCTGATTCTGATTCTAATTGGAGTAATAATACGTGTTGAAAAGAACCTGTACAGTAGTTAATAACTATGTGAATAATGATAATTAAGACTAGTTTATTATCTTGGTGTTGTTTTTACAGATTAATGATTTCATAAATGAAATGCATTTAAATTAAATGTTAGTTTTATTAAAGTTTAGGTAATTGATTTGTTCTGAACTTAAGTTAAAAGTAAAAAAGAAAGCAGGAACAAAACTTGTGCGACGTGCAGAAAAACAAAGGCTACCAGCCTAAATTTCCTGTTTCAATATTACGCTGTAAAAAATTTTAACAGTAGCAACCAGTGTTTGAATCCAATGTGACAGAAAGTAGCAGGACCAAAGGTCACTGCAACCCAACCCCCAACATGTCGTTTTTAAAATTCATTTCTATTTTGGCTTCGTTTCAATCCATCACACAAACTCTTTTTATATTGTGCGAACACACAGTTATTTTTATATTCAGTTTTAACCCCCGTCTCTCTCACTAAGCAGGTTTTGGATATTTCCTGGAAATAAACTGTTTCTTGGCCTGATCATAATTATTGTCATTTTGAACTTAATCAGATCAACCAGTTAGAATGTTTGTGACTTTAAAAACTGGATATACACTCACCAGCCACTTTATTAGGTACACCTTGCTAGTACTGGGTTGGACCCCCTTTTGCCTTCAGAACTGCCTTAATCCTTTGTGGCATAGATTTAACAAGGTACTGGAAACATTCCTCAGAGAGTTTGGTCCATATTGAGATGATAGCATCACACAGATGCTGCAGATTTGTCGGCTGCATCCATGATGTGAATCTCCCGTTCCACCAAATCCAAAAGGTGCTCTATTGGATTTAGATCTGGTGACTGGAGGCCATTTGAGTCCAGTGAACTCATTGTCATGTTCAAGAAACTATCTGAGATGATTCGTGCTTTAGGACATGGCGCGTTATCCTGGTGGAAGTAACCATCAGAAGATGGGTCCACTGTGGTCATAAAGGGATGGACATGGTCAGCAAGAATACTCAGGTAGGCTGTGGCTTTGACACGATGCTCAATTGGTACTAAGGGGCCCAAAGTGAGCCAAGAACGTTTTTTCCAATCTTCTATTGTCCAATTTTGGTGAGCCTGTGCGAATTGTAGCCTCAGTTTCCTGTTCTTAGCTGACAGGAGTGGCACCCGGTGTGGTCTTCTGCTGCTGTGGCCCATCCGCCTCAAGGTTCGACATGTTGTGCTTTCAGAGATGCTCTTCTGCATGCCTTGGTTGTAACGAGTGGTTATGTGAGTAACTGTTGCCTTTCTATCAGCTCGAACCAGGCTGGCCATTCTCCTCTGACATCAACAAGACATTTGCGCCCACAGAACTGCCGCTCAATGGAAAATTTCTCTTTTTTGGACCATTCTCTGTAAACCCTAGAGATGGTAGTGCGTGAAAATCCCAGTAGATCATCAGTTTCTGAAATACTCAGACCAGCTCATCTGGCACCAACAACCATGCCACGTTCAAAGTCACTTAAATCTCCTTTCTTCCCCATTCTGATGCTCGGTTTGAACTGCAGCAGATCGTCTTGACCATGTCTACATGCCTAAATGCAATGAGTTGCTGCCATGTGATTGGCTGGTTAGAAATTTGGGTTAACGAGCAGTTGGACAGGTGTACCTAATAAAGTGGCCTTGTTTCCCACATTATTTACAATCCTGATTGCTCTTTTTTTATTATATGTATAATAGGTGTTACCTAGGGCTGCAGCTAACAATTATTCAGCTAATCAATCATCTGTTATTACTTTTTTGATTAATAATCGGATAACAAAAGGTGCTTCATAGGAGATTTCTTACAGAATTCGGACCAGGTGAAACTAAAGCTAGGCCACTTGAAGAGCTCTGGATAGAGCATATTTACACACGAAGAAGGTTTTTCATCCTAAATGCAAAATGTATGTAGTTTTTGTACAACTTTTGCTTAAATACTGCTCTAAGTGGGTTGTTCTTTTAGAGAATGGCATATTTTAGAATATGTATACCCCAGTTAACGATTAGTCGATTACTATATTAGTTGGCAATTATTTCAATAATCGATTAATCGTGATTAATCAGATTAATTGTTTCAGCCCTAGTTTTACCTCAGACTTGAACATAGTAAGTAACATACGGTATTTTTACATGTCTTATTTGAAGCCTCCAGCAGATTTGTGGTTTAGTTTTTCACTTCATTAAGGTTGCATTGACTTTTCTCAGTGGTGTACGTTTACTGCAATGTATGTTTTACATCAGGGAATGTCGCCGCCGTCTCAGTATCAGTGTGCAACATCTTCTGGATGCAATATTTTATAGGGTATGAAATTTAACGTGCTGAGCTGGCAAATTCTGCTTTACCAGAAATACATTAGGCCTGTTGGATGTACTGTCACCGTTCTTACTGGTTTAACTGGATGCATGTTTAGCCGCTGAGATGCTAAACATCACAAAGGGTGGCGTGACACTGTGATCAAAGAAAAGTAACATAGCGTTCATTTAAATTGAGATGTGAGCATTTTTATTATGATGTAACACCCCAGTTTATTTTTAGATTTACTACCAAAGAAATAAACTGGTTACCTACGTGTGTGAAATGGCTGTTTGCTGGTACAGAATGGAGGTGGGAGGGGATGGAATAATGCTGTAAGGAAAACATCCCCCACTGGAGCGTCGCTGTGGTGTTTCTGGCCTCTCCTGTCTGGATCGGGATCAGGTCGGGTTGTTGACAAGAAAACAAACACAATCTGAAGCTTCTTGTATGAAAATGGTCGTCCTGCTATAGAGTCTCAGATGCTGAAACACTTTAAAGGAGGAGTTTCTATAAAGATCAGGAGCTGCTCTGACAATCAGAGCACAGAACAAGAGAGAAGCTGCCTCTGAGCCGCCGAAGGGTTAATCATCTTCATCACGACTGGTTCACTGAACGGTTCTACTCCACTGCTTCACCCTCCTGTTTATCTTACTGTTGAAAATGTAACATTTACCTGATCTGATTGAATCTGAATAGTTCTTTGCATTTTCCCTCCAGACCGTCTGTACTTTGCCACGTTACGCAGCAAACCCAAAAGCACCGCCAACACCCACTACTTCTGCACCGACGACGAGTTCATCTACGAAAAGTAAGTTTGATTTAAACATCTGCTGTGTTCAGTTCATCTAAAACAGAGATTCAGCACACCTATGAACAGGTGCGACGACCTGTTGAGACATGCAGCCGTTAATAGGATTAGAGTTTATGTTGAGTTTCTAGGAGCTCAGGTGATCTTTACATCACATCCTGTAACCTATCAGTGTTTTCTAAACGTTTTCTTTAGAAATGGGTCCTGTTCCTACCTGCCAACACCATGCTCTCTGACTGATCCAGACAGCACCAAATACAGGTGTGAACACGCTAAATACAGGTGTGAACACGCTAAGGCCAGCTCCTTCAGACCATCCCGTCTCTGCAGTCATTGGGTCGTCTGAGGGCAGTCCGTCCTGGGACACGTTGAGTTAACACCCACTGATCTGACGTGACGCCAGTCAAACATTTACCAGCATGTTGAATTAAAATAAAACCTTTACTTCTTAGACCTCCTGTCAGTAAAACTAATGTCCTCCTATCACAGGTTTTATTGCAGGGTGGACATCAGGGTGTCTGTGAATTCCTCTCTGCAGTCGTTCATGATTTTGGCGCTGATTGGACCTGGTGGGGTCACCGCATTATAAAAGGACAAATACAAAACCCAGAAAGTCCAGTCAGGTTCATGTAGCTCGGTGTGTGTAACCCATGAAGGTTGTGCCTGTGAGCCATCAGCTGTTCTACTGCGGCGCTACGTCCGTGTAGATCAGAGGTGTCCAAACGTTTCGTCATGTGGCCCAAAAATGTCAAATTAAACGTATTTTAATTATTTTATTAAAACTGTAAAAAACTGTCTTTTCTGTAGTTTAAATCTCAACAATGAGTTAAAGACAATATTGTGGTGAAACAAAGTAGTTGAATTCCTGCAGAACCTGTAAATCATTTCCTGCTTGAGGAAAAATAAACGGCGTACAACGTGAATTTTAGTGGTTGATTATATTCGTTTTTCAGCAACAGGATATGGCTTTCTCCTGCTTAAGTGTAATAGTAACTGGATGCTTGTGCATTAAATTAAAAGCATGATTGATAAAAGATGAATACTTTACATTTTCCACTCTAAGAAGATTTAAATGCTTCTGTATCTAGACGGGCCCACGGGCCACTCTTTGGACTCCCTTGGTGTCGATTCATCCAGGACTTGGCAGTCCTGATTGAAGGTCGCTGGACTTCTTCTCTTGTTCGTTGAAGATGTTTCACCTCTCATCCAAAAGACTTTTTCAGTTCTGTGTGGAGCCCGCTGACCCGTTAGGGTCACGCGGGTCACTGGCCCTACCCCTTGATGTTAGGGACGTTGTCACGTGACGATCCAAACGTGTCAACCTGGCCCCATTAGTGGGATTGTTCTGGCTACATCTCCTCAGCCTGATACCTCGACCCGTGTTCAGAACTGAAGCAGTTTTTTTCACGGGGCGAGACGTCTTGAGGAAGAAGAGGTCCGGTTGGCATTAACATCTCTGTCCGTTGACATCTGGCTTGATTTATTCTCCGTCTCTCCCATAGCTTGCCTGTTAGGCACACAGCTAAACACATGAGGAGTTTGTGTGGATGAGATGGTTCTGGTGTTCCAGAACCATCAGCAGACCAGTTTGTCCCTACTGCCCACTCTGTGGCATGTCTACGTGTTCAATTGAACCTCGGTAACAGATTTTAATGCCACATGTGAACTGTCGTTGTTCGGCTCGTTGACCTGGATCAGCCAGGAGGCATGTTGGTAGCATGTCTGAACCGGGCCATGGTTCTCCTGGCTTCGGTAAAGGTTTTATTTTATTGTTTACTTCTCTGTTTTTTGTAAAACTTTGATCGGTATTTATCTATTTATTAACTGCGCTCAAAATATTTTTTGAGTCTTTCTGCCCTGAGAGATCAATCATTGTTCATACTAGGAGCAGGGGGTGATGTCACACTGTGTGTGTGGAGAGCAGTCACTGTAAAGCAACAACAAAAAGCTGATTTGAAAGGGAACATTTCATATTTTTAGTATCTTATATGAATGATTAGCATGGTTAGCATTGCTAACTGTAAACATCACTTTTTGTGTAGATATGGTGTGTTCATGTGACCAGGAAAAAGGTTGGATTTATGGGTTTGGGAGCAGCTGGATCAAACGGCCAGTTCCAGTAACGTTCTGTCCCGATTTCATATTCAATCAGATTTATTGTTCTGTTGGAGGTTTAACCTTTAATCTCTGAGGAATCCGTCTCTGGTTTTCTCCTGCGGCTGCTTTGGATCTATTCGTTTGTTTCTGGTTATTTGCAGCTACCATGACACAAAAACGCGTCTCAACAAAACAGGATTTTCTAACTTTTTTTCCAATAAAAAGAAATCAGGTTTTTTGTTTCTGGCGTCGGCTGATGAACAAGTTTCAGCTGAGAGTTCAGAGGCTGCCTGGCTGAGTTGGGAGTGACCTGTTGGGAAAGTTTAGATCATTTTGAGCAGGAAGTATTTCTGGAATTTCAGGGGAGACTTTCACTCTTTGCTGCTCAGCATCATTTCCTGTTTTCCGTCCTGTTTCAGTCTGAGGATCTCTGACTAGTTTGAACCTTGTTTTCTGTTTCTCCTCAGTTTCTATGCAGACTTTGGTCCTCTGAACTTGGCCATGTTGTACCGATACTGCTGCAAGCTCAACAAGAAGCTAAAGGTGAGTTTCTCTGCTGCTGATCCTCCCTCTGCAGGAATGTCCTGAATGTCAAACAGGAATGATGTAAACATGATGCAGTCATTCTGTCAGACAGTGCAGCAGGTTTGCTCCGCCGCCGCTGCCGCTGCCGCTGCTGCTGCTGCTTGGTTGGGCTCTTTCAGCTCCTCCTTCACACCATTAAACGTGCTTTCTCCTTGTTTGTGTTTGTTGCCATGGCGCTCGGATTCCTCTGGTGGACTGTTGTCGCTCGTCATGCCGACCGGATGGTCCGGATTCGCATGGTGGGATCAGAGTTAGAAACTCAGCATGAAGCTGCTATTCATCACAAGTTAACAGCTAATCTGGGTCTAACTGCAGCAGTTAATGATTGGTTCAGACTGTGGCCAGAACCCACCCAGTATCCTCTCCTCCTTTCATCTGTCAGCGCTGGAGAATGTACCTGTTCCCATTTAAACCAGTC
Organism: Crenichthys baileyi; assembly: GCA_036173005.1. Classification (NCBI taxonomy): domain Eukaryota; kingdom Metazoa; phylum Chordata; class Actinopteri; order Cyprinodontiformes; family Goodeidae; genus Crenichthys; species Crenichthys baileyi. Next base: position 577,331 of record JAHHUM010000581.1, on the reverse strand, counting down.
CAGCTGACTGGGGGATGATGTCACTCACTGGTTTGCTTTTGGCGTGAACTTTTCCATGTAGACCCCAGACCTTCCAGAAGCTGGTCCTGGAAAAGTTTTCACAGCCTTTGAACTTCTGCATATTTTTTCATGTTTCAACCCTAAATGTCGACATGTTTTACTGGGACTTCATGTGACAGACCAGCATAAAGGAGGAAAATAAAACCTGGTGTTGAAAATGTTTCATAAATAAAAATCTGAAGAATGTGGGTGGGCATTTGTATTCAGCCCCTTCACTCTGATACTCCTAAATAAAATTCAGTGCAGTCGGTCAGACGAACCGCTCTGGAGTTTCTTTGGAACCGTACCAAGACCACCTCCTCCAAACGAACTCCAGCGAGGTTCATTTATGGTGTGGGTGAGATCCAGCACGGCTACCAGGCGTACGCCGCAAGCTTGATTCAGACACCTTCCCACAGCCAGGTTTGCATTGCATTGTGGGATTTCTTAAAGCAAACAAACTAACAGACAATGGAAACGTGTGTTTGTCTTAAAGCGTAAAGACCAGTGCAACTTTCTTCTCAACATCATTCTGTTTACTGCTGGGATCATTTTAGCTGAAATGAACCCAGAACCACACTAAGGGTGTAGTAAAAGGCCAATGGTGGAGAATCTGTTAGGAGTCTTTGCTTTTCACTCCACAAATCTGGCCTTCTTGGAAGAGTAGTGAGAAGAAAGCCAGAGGAGGTCCTGGTTGCAGTTGCCCAGGAGATGTTTAGGGACACAGCCAACATGTGGAAGAACATGCCCTAGTCAGATGAGACCAGAATGAAACGCAACATATGACCCTGAATACATCACCTCCATGGTGGCACATGGTGGTAGCAGCATCATGCTGTGGGGATGCAGTGGTTGGCACTGCTGCCTTGCAGCAAGAAGGTCCCAGGTTTGAATGCCCCCATGGGCCCTTTTGTTCTCCCGTGGTTCTCCAGCTTCCTGTCACGCTCCAGAAACGTGACTGCTAGGTTGGTTGATCTCTCCAAGTTGCCCGTAGGTGTGTGTGTGGTTGTTTGTTCTTTCTGTCATTCTGTTGCCCTGTGACAATGCTGAACAGTTTGAGAACCAGTAGTTTTGTTTAAAGCATTTTTATACATGTTAGAGTGGCCTAGTTAAAGTCCAGGCCTAAAGAGAATGATCTCAGATGTTCCCCATGCTGTCTGACTGAGCCTGGTCCATCCATTGCTTCTTGGTTTGAACAGAAACCCGAGTCGATCCATTTAACGTGTTTCCAGTCCGTCGTCCCTCCTTGTGTGTAACCATCAGGGGTGATGGGATGGAACGAGGACTCTGCTGGTGTTTTTGGGAGAGTAGCCGCTCTCTCTAGATGTTTACTGGGTTCAGTGGGTTCATCAGGCAACCTCTAATGAGAAAAAATGGAGACAGCTGATTGTTTAACAGCCGGCTGTGACAATCTGCATCTCTGTGTTTTCTCTGATTCAGCAGCTGCAGTTTTAGTCCTTCCTGAAACTCACAAACTTTAAATTAGTCATCAGTTCACACTTCAAATTCAAAGAGGTGTGGAAAGTTCTCGCCCAGCTTCCTCTTCTGGGTTTCTGCTGTGACTTTATGGTTTCTGTGAGGGGGAGAAAAACAACAAAAATAGATGCAAGTTCTAGCTGAACATCAATCAATAACTGCATTTTTCATTTGTTGAGGTCATTTCTGTTTGTGTGCAGTCGTTCACTCTGACCAGGAAGCGCATCGTTCACTACACCAGCTTCGACCAGAGGAAGAGGTCCAACGCCGCGGTTCTGATCGGAGGCTACGCTGTGAGTCCATCTCTTCTCATCAGTTTGTCTCAAAGGGAGGAATTTCAGCACATCTCTCCCTCTGTTACACTGTTTGTGTAGGATGGTTATTTCTAGCTGTGTGCGTGTTGACGGGTGTAGGCAGCTGTGGTCAGGAGACACTTAGCAGTAGAATCGAATTCAAATTTATTGTCATTTCACATGTACAAAGCAACGAAATGCAGTTTACATCCACCTATGAATATGCTATAACTGTTAGTATAAGTATATACAAGTTATGAATGTACAGACTGTAACAGATTATCTATGAAGTATATTCAATGGTGGGCTGACAGGTGAGAGAGCAAGTAAGAGGTGTTCAGGTCCATGTGTTAAAGTGCTAGAGGTGATGTTCCAGTTCATATGTTGTTGTGTGTATCAGGATGCAGTCCGTCATTGTTGTTCAGATGTCAGGAGGCAGAGTTCAGGAATATGACAGCTGTGGGGAAAAAACTGTTCTGGTACCTGGTGGTCTTAGTCCAGAGTTTCCTGTAGCGCCTCCCAGAGGGCAGGAGGATGAAGACTCTGTGTGCTGGGTGACTGGAATCCTTGAAGATTTTCCCAGGCCTTTTCAGACACCGCTTCCTGTAGACGTCCTCTACGGCAGGAAGTGGTGCTCCGGTGATGTGCTGGGCGGCTTTCACCACCCTCTGCAGCGCCTTCTGGTCTGACGCAGACCAAGTCCAGTACCAGACGGGGATGCTCTCGATGGTGCAGTGGTAGAAGTTCACCAGGATATCTGAGGACAAGTTCCTCCTCAGAGTCCTCAGAAAGAAATGGCGCTGGTGACCCTTCTTACCCAGCTTGGAACAGCCGGTCGTCCAGGTGAGATCCTTGGAGATGTGGACACCCAGGAACTCAAAGCTGCTCACACGCTCCACCGCCGTCCCTCTGATATAGATGGGTGGATGTGGGTCAGCGTAGCCTTCTCAGCGTTAAGCAGCAGGTGGGTGGTGTCGCACCACTCAGCCAGAAGATCCACCTCCTCCCTATAGGAAGTCTCATCGTTATCTTTGATGAGGCCGATCACCGTGGTGTCACCTGCAAATTTAATGATGGTATTGAAACCATCGACAGGTTTGCAGTCGTGTGTTTGGGCAACTTTTTATGAAACCATCTAAAGAAAACCCCAAATTTACAAGGTTTGAGCCAATCCCAGATGGACAATGAGAAGCAGAAAAGCAACCTGCATTTCATAATGAAGCTTCTCCAGATGAAAGCTGCAGAGCATCGCATCAAAAATCTTCCTGAACTTCTCAGTCGGCAAAAGTACTGAAGCAGGAACGAAGCGCCAAACGTTCATCGCATGCAGAGCAGAAGGTATTTAATGCAACACCTTCTGGTTCTTGATTTAGCTTGAAGTTTGAATGCAGTGAAGCCAAATTCTCCAACAGCTTCAGATGGTCCTGGATGTTCTCCACTGGATTGACTGAGTAAATCAGCCGTCTTCCTTCACTGTAATCATGCACAGAAACCCATCCACTGTTGTGCATTACACCGTTTAGGAGGAAGCGTTCACAATCGCAGACGAGGTGATAAACTCGTCTCAACGCTGGGAATCTGTCTGCAGATAAAGTCTGTAGATAAACTGTCTCCCTTCATTCAACGCGATTCATCGGTTAGAGTTGATTCTTTTAATTAATGACTTTGGATTTTCTTTATAAAACGTGGTAAAAAAGTTCATCCTCAGTCTTTCCACAGCATGAAACTAACACTTTAACATCCAACCCACCATTTTTACATGATCTAAATAATCAGTTTCTTCCTGTGGTGTTTAGTTTGTTCTGTTATTTCCATACAGACACTATTTGACTTTGTTGGTGTTCTGGAAGTCAGGCCCTTCTAGAGCTGCTCAGCAAGATAAAATCTCCTCTTCCTTCAGCCTCTTCTTCTACTCATGGAGACATCTGTCTGTTAGGAAACACCAGAACCAGAATCCACTTTTACAGAGCTGATTCTGCTGCAGGGAGCCCAGCCTCTTGGGTTTATTTTACGCTCCTGATTTCTGGCTCTGAAGGTGGAGCGGTCTGTCCGGACCCAGACTCTCTCCTCTCTCTCCTGCTGCGTTTTGCACATTGAATATTTGATGTTGGTGCAGCCGCTGAAACAAAAGGTGATTGTGTGCATGGAGCAGCTTTGGACCCTGTCAGACTCTCTACAAGAAGAGTTTTTCATATTTTAAGCGATTAAATCTCCACATTAGGAAGCAGAACACTGCAGGTGGTTTGTGTTCAGTGTGCTCACCTTACAGTCCAGTTTTCACCGACACGAGGGATTTACAGTGCCTTGCGAAAGTACTCGGCCCGCTTGAACTTTTCAACCTCTTGCCACATTTCAGGCTTCAAACATAAAGATATAAAATTCTAATTTTTTGGTGAAGAATCAACAAGTGGGACACAATCGTGAAGTGGAATGAAATTTATTGGATGTGTCAAACGTTTTTAACAAATAAAAACTGAAAAGTGGGGCGTTCAATATTATGAGGATCATTCAGAGATCAGTGAGGATCTCTGAATGATCCAATGTTGTCCCAAATGACTGATGATGATAACTAGAATCCACCTGTGTGTGATCAAGTCTCCGTATAAATGCACCTGCTCTGTGATAGTCTCAGGGTTCTGTTCAAAGCGCAGAGAGCATCATGAAGACCAAGGAACACACCAGGCAGGTCCGAGATACTGTTGTGGAGAAGTTTAAAGCTGGATTTGGATACAGAAAGATTTCCCAAGCTTTAAACATCCCAAGGGGCACTGTGCAAGCAATCATATTGAAATGGAAGGAGTATCAGACCACTAAAAATCTACCAAGACCCGGCCGTCCCTCTAAACTTTCATCTCGAACAAGGAGAAGACTGATCAGAGATGCAGCCAAGAGGCCCATGATCACTCTGGATGAACTGCAGAGATCTACAGCTGAGGTGGAGAGTCTGTCCATAGGACAACAATCAGTCATACACTGCACAAATCTGGCCTTTATGGAAGAGTGGCAAGAAGAAAACCATTTCTCAAAGATATCCATAAAAAGTCTCGTTTAAAGTTTGCCACAAGCCACCTGGGAGACACACCAAACGTGTGGAAGAAGGTGCTCTGGTCAGATGAAACCAAAATCAAACTGTTTGGCCACAATGCAAAACGATATGTTTGGCGTAAAAGCAACACACCTCATCACCCTGAACACACCATCCCCACTGTCAAACATGGTGGTGGCAGCATCATGGTTTGGGCCTGCTTTTCGTCAGCAGGGACAGGGGAGATGGTCAAAATTGATGGGAAGATGGATGGGGCCAAATACAGGACCATTCTGGGAGACAACCTGTTGGAGTCTGCAAGAGACCTGAGACTGGGACGGAGATTTATCTTCCAACAAGACAATGATCCAAAACATAAAGCCAAATCTACAATGGAATGGTTCACAAATAAACGTATCCAGGTGTTGGAATGGCCAAGTCAAAGTCCAGACCTGAATCCAATCGAGAATCTGTGGAAAGAGCTGAAGACTGCTGTTCACGAACGCTCTCCATCCAACCTCACTGAGCTCAAGCTGTTTTGCAAGGAAGAATGGGCAAGAATTTCAGTCTCTCGATGTGTAAAACTGATGGAGACATAAACCAAGCGACTTGTAGCTGTAATTGCAGCAAAGGGAGGCGCTACAAAGTATTAACGCAAGGGGGCCGAATAATATTGCACCCCCACTTTTCAGTTTTTATTTGTTAAACAAGTTTGACACATCCAATAAATTTCATTCCACTTCACGATTGTGTCTCACTTGTTGATTCTTCACAAAAAATTAGAATTTTATATCTTTATGTTTGAAGCCTGAAATGTGGCAAGAGGTTGACCAGTTCAAGGGGGCTGAATACTTTCGCAAGGCACTGTTTGTCTGTCCTCAGAACCTAAACTACCTGACTGAGAAAGTATCTTCTTCATTGTGATCATCCAGCACCTCCTTACAAGTCTTTCCTTTTAGGGCTGCTGATCCACTGCTACAGTTCATCTCAGAAATGTAGACGTTGATTCAGACACCAGAACCACTTTATGTTCATAATGCAAGTCCTTTCTTGGGTTTGTGTTCTCCAGATGAAGAACAATGGTCTTTCCTTCTTTCCTCAGGTGATTTACCTGAGGAAAACTCCAGAGGAAGCCTACAGAGCTTTGATATCTGGTTCCAACGCCTCCTACCTGCCCTTCAGGTGAGTTCCTTCACTCTGTGAATCCTGTAGCTGTTCTAACACAGCAACAATAATCTTATTTAATGTAGATTTTCCATCTAATCCAGTCTGATTCCTCAGACATGTCTATAATCATTACGCTTGCATCCTGCTGATGATCCAGATGCTGGCAGAAAGGAAATCAGGCTCCTTGTAGAGCTGTGTTATATACTGGATCACCATCATGTCTCTGTAATGTCTGATAGCGTGATCACCTGTCCAGCTGCACTTTCTCTGCTTGTTTCTGCAGCGAAACGTCTGACGTTAAAGATCCGGACGTCTATTTTTACGATTATTTCATTTAAAACCAGCAAGTTCTAACAGTCGGCATCGTTTTCATGTAGAGCTGCAAAATTTCAGGAAAATATGTATCTGTTACAATATTGTTGCAAATTGAGATGATATGAATTATGATTACCCCTCATTCCCTCGTGTAATATTAACATTTATTGGCCCAAAATGTTCATATCTGTGCATCCCTACTTTTCTTTCTTTCCCGTTACACGATGTGCCCACCATCACTGTTGATCAGAACCAGTGGCCGAGGTTCCAGTCAGCGAAAGCTTCGGGCTGTGTGCAGATCTCGGTGTAAACATGCTGCTGTGAGCTTTAATGACTGACGCTAAGCTGGCAGCACCAGAGCAAACGTTTGGCAGTGATGGTGAAGGAAATGTTTGCATGTGGAGGTTTTCCCTCAGATTCCCTCCTAGCTCTCCTCCCTTCAAACCGCAGCTCAGACCAGGGTAGCCAGCCCGCTTTATCTGCTGGATGGAAACTTCTGATAATAATTAGCAGATGAGGCTCGGCCCATCTGCTCCTGTTTGGATTTCCAACAAATAAAACTGTTCTGCTGCTGCTGATTCTCTGGCTGGACTCTTCTTCTACTGCAGAACCTGGTTCTGACTCGAGATATTTGGTGCTTTGGTAAAGTTGGTGTCAAGCTTCTGTTTTCTCAGTGCTGACCCAAACAGAACAGCCGAGCCTGTCTGAAGTGTGTGTGTCTGAAGTGTGTGTGTGAGTGAGTGAGATAAAGGGCTTTTTGTCATGAACACACTGAGCGGTTACATAACAGCAGAAGACTTTGTTCTTCTGTCGGCCTCATGAGGAGCTCTGAGCTCTTTGCAGACCGCTGATGGATTAAACATGATGTAGACAGGCCACGCCCACTGAGGGAGGCCTTCACTGTCGGCTCGTAAAATCATCACTTCAGAAGCTTCCTGGACCCTCAGATCCTCAGTGCATGTTTGTGATGTTGGAACTTAAATAGCAACTTTCCCCCAAAATGAAACATAATGGCACCAAACATGCAGTTAACTCTGAATATCTGGTGTTTTTGCAGAACTTGAACAAGACAATCATGATTTTAAGTGAAAAGGTCGTCCGCCTGGAGGCCCGTCCAGAACAAGAACATTAACTCTGTGGATCTACCAAGGAAGGTGTAGTTGAAAGGTGGAGTCCAGCCTCTTCTGCAGCAGTAGTGACCCTCAGAACAACAGAACCCAATCAGGGTCAAAGGTCATTCTGGAAAGATGAACAGCTTCCCTGGTCTTTAAATTATATATACAGTAATAGATGAACGAATTAATAATAAAATAATCGAATATTTATTTTACATATAGAACATATTGAGATAGATCTTCTGTTTTCCAGCGGTTTGGTTTATGTGGGCTTAATGATGTAGAAGAAACAAATTTTCTCTAATTACTGATCATAAAAAACCCAAATATATATTTATCTAAAAGTAGAAACCTGAGCAGTTCTGATTTTCTGCCTTCAGCGGGGTTTGTTTCAGGACAGGAAGCCATCTTTGATTAAGCAGCCTCCATCTCTCCACCATGACCTCAGCGAGAGTCTGACACTGTAGACCCCCCTCTTCTCCCAGTGGGTTCATGCAGAGACCAGTTGAGACCAGTGTCACTGGGAGCTGAGTACGTCGGGACTGATGGTGTCCCTCTGCAGCCCTGGTTGCTATTCAGTCACATCAGGTTTCCCTGGTTGTTCTCCCCTGCCACCCTGGCTGCATGAGCCCAGTCAGCAGGTTGATTCTGGTTCTGTTTTTTACTTTGATGGTGGAAGAAGTTACTTTCTACTGACTGTGACTAAAAATACAGCTGCTGGTCCTGGATCTGCTGCAGCTCCACTGGTAGCTCTGGGTCCTGCATGTTTTCCGTATTTTGAAGACAAGCACATTCCAGCAAGTTTGTCCTCTTCATGTGAATAATTTAATATTCCACATGTTGCTAGAATTAAATGTAGCAGATTTAATAAACCAAGCTGAAAACAAACAGCCTCAGGGTGAAGCTCCATGTTGGATTATAAAGGATGATGTAAAGCAACATAATGGGCTGCAGAAACAAATCTATTATCAGTATGCACACTCATATCTCATATAAACTGGATTATTCTGGCACATTTCTTTCATTTTGCAGGACGTTTCTAATGCAGTTTGTTCCTTAAATGTTGGGGAAGATTTCAGAGCTGCGGTCTGAGTTTATAAAGCAACATTAAGAGGTTTGACGGAAGCTGTAGGATTCAAGGCAGGGTTCAAGTTCTCCAAATGTTCCTTCCTCTACCCGACTGACCGGCAGTAGCAGCTAATAACCACTGATGGGGTCTCATAAAGCTCCATCTGTATTATTATCTATGTTTGAGTTAACCTGCGTTCTGTTTTCTGTCTCTGCAGGGACGCCGCCTTTGGGAATTGCACCTACAACCTTACAGTTCTGGACTGTCTGCAGGGAATCAGGAAGGTGAGATCATCAGCTGCTTCAAACCGTGGTGGTAAAAATGTTCTGCGACTAAGATGTTCAAAAGAGGAGCGCTAGAATGTTTGATGGTCATTTCATAGTAAGATCAGAACCTGGTCCTAAGCTTCTAGAACTTGGTCCTAAGCTTCTAGAACTTGGTCCTAAGCTTCTACAACCTGGTCCTAAGCTTCTACAACCTGGTCCTAAGCTTCTGCAACCTGGTCCTAAGCTTCTGCAACCTGGTCCTAAGCTTCTACAACCTGGTCCTAAGCTTCTACAACCTGGTCCTAAGCTTCTAGAACTTGGTCCTAAGCTTCTAGAACCTGGTCCTAAGCTTCTAGAACTTGGTCCTAAGCTTCTAGAACCTGGTCCTAAGCTTCTACAACCTGGTCCTAAGCTTCTACAACCTGGTCCTAAGCTTCTAGAACTTGGTCCTAAGCTTCTAGAACCTGGTCCTAAGCTTCTAGAACTTGGTCCTAAGCTTCTAGAACCTGGTCCTAAGCTTCTACAACCTGGTCCTAAGCTTCTACAACCTGGTCCTAAGCTTCTGCAACCTGGTCCTAAGCTTCTGCAACCTGGTCCTAAGCTTCTACAACCTGGTCCTAAGCTTCTACAACCTGGTCCTAAGCTTCTAGAACTTGGTCCTAAGCTTCTAGAACCTGGTCCTAAGCTTCTAGAACCTGGTCCTAAGCTTCTACAACCTGGTCCTAAGCTTCTACAACCTGGTCCTAAGCTTCTACAACCTGGTCCTAAGCTTCTACAACCTGGTCCTAAGCTTCTAGAACTTGGTCCTAAGCTTCTAGAACTTGGTCCTAAGCTTCTAGCACCTGGTCCTAAGCTTCTAGAACTTGGTCCTAAGCTTCTACAACCTGGTCCTAAGTTTCTACAACCTGGTCCTAAGCTTCTAGAACCTGGTCCTAAGCTTGTACAACCTGGTCCTAAGCTTGTACAACCTGGTCCTAAGCTTGTACAACCTGGTCCTAAGCCTCTAGAACCTGGTCCTAAGCTTCTACAACCTGGTCCTAAGCTTCTAAAACTTGGTCCTAAGCTTCTACAACCTGGTCCTAAGCTTCTACAACCTGGTCCTAAGCTTCTAGAACCTGGTCCTAAGCTTCTAGAACTTGGTCCTAAGCTTCTAGAACCTGTTCTGTAGAGAATGCCTCAGCTCTGAAGTACCGTCTGTATGTGGATATTCTTGATGCATGAGAACATTGATCAGTGGAACAAATACCCAGTTTTTTTTTATCTCCAAGCATGTTTGATCAAAGCTTTTTCCTCACAAACTTCTGTCTAACATGGATATTAAAACGTGGAAATAGTCTGCTGGACTTCCAAGTCAACCACATGAAGATGATGAGAAACTGAGGTGTTTCCGTGTGTTTCAGATTGGAGGTTTTAAACGTTTGCTTGTGGACTGGAGATCCAGAGTAGATCAGAAATGGAACCGCTGAGCATTTTACCACATCTGTTTTCCTTTTTTCTTTCTCTGATGGCTTTAAGTTTCAAACGCAACCTAAACGAGTTAAAGGTCGACAGTTCTTCATGTTCAGAGCTGCACGACATCAAGGAAACGCGTCATTCTTATTTGTGTCTCAGCCACTAAAAATATACCTTCAGCGTGAGCATAATATTCGAAGTGAAACATTATTTGGAATAATTATTCACAGACTTTATTTCTGTTAATTACTATGGTTTTCGGCTTGCAGCCAATAAAAACAGGACATTTAACATCAGACCAATAAAGAATACAGAAATGTGAGCTGAATGAAAAGTTAGTTTCATACCTGCTTAAGTTCTTTTTAAAGGTACTTTTAACCTGACAAATGAGGCTCCTCAGAGCATATATTCTAATTTATTGATTATGGCTGATTATGACTTGATATATGGCCCGTGAAATCTCGTATCCTAGCAATCACTGCATCCCTGCTGTCTCTTACAGCTGTGATTTTGCACACACAGATATTTTGAGGATGACTGTATTGGCTGCATTGTGTAGCTCTACTTATTTTTAATGCTTAATGTTGTTCTGGAGAATGACGAGCCATGGAGTTTACAGCACCTCACAGTACCGGGAAAAGCTCAAGAGTCTACAAAAATATTAAGGACCACAATGACCGAAGCGGGTCAAACCGAAGTCTGTGGCGCTGTTCTGAAAGGGATGTCTGGATGTCGGCAAACTGACCGTTTTCAGAGAACCATGTGGTGCTGGAACCATGAATGGAAAAGAGACGGTGGCATTTAGGCCTGAAACAGTGATTTGGATTAATCGCAATTCATCAATTAATGAAGTAATCGTCAACTAATTTAGTAATCGATGCCATTTGCTCAAAGAACAACCCACTCAGAGCAGCAATTAGGCCAAAACTGTACAAAAATATATACATTTTTCATTTAAGATGAAAACTCTTGTATGTCAGTAAATATGCTCTATCCATAACTCCTCAGGTAGCAGAGCTTTAGCTTCACATGGTTCAAATTCAGTAAAAAATATATCTATTATTTAGCACCTTTTGCTGTTTATATTAATATTTGCATTAATATCCAAACTATATGGCTTAAATATTAATGCTTTCCAAAAATGGTGAATATTTGCTCCCTGCATAGTTTATAAAATAAAACCCTTATTGTTGAAAGTAGCCGCAGACTAAAGTAGCAAAGAAAGATGCATCCCTCCATCCACCTGTACCCCTCATTAGAAAGGCCCAGTAGGCATCTCTACAGGGTGCTGAGAACGTCTCCAGCAGCCTCGTTTTGTTCCAGAGAAGCTGAACTCAGTTGGAGGTCATTGGAGGTCATTGTGCCGTTTTCTAACCGAGGTCTTCTCTGGGTGCTGAACAGTAAATGGTGTTGGTTCTAACAGAGTCCAGTCACGCTCCGTCTAGTTCCCTACAAACTCCATCACCAGACTCAGTGCGTGAGCTAATGATGATAAACTCCAGAGTTTTTAATCAGTTTGCTCCGTCTGCACAGAGCATGCTCAGATCATAACAGTGTAACTAATCGAGCGTAAATGTTCTAAGAGCTGAATCATTCTGCCGGTTTCAGCAGATCAGAAACCATCACCCCCACTGTGCTGATTTCCCACGGGCCGAAGAGTCTGATTGGAGACTATATTAGTTGTTTGCTTGACTTGGTGTTGGTCTGTTCAGCTTAAATGACCAATAAGATGATGTCACAGAGGTAGGAGAGATGGAGAACAGCTTCACAACATCTCAACATGACTGAGGTCTTCATCTGGTTCTCTGGACCAGGTTTTAAACACAGCTTTATGGACTTTATGAGCTGCTGAACCGTCTGAGAGCGTCGACAGCCAATCAGAGGGCAGCAGCTCGCTGGAGTGTTCGTCTGGGCGCTAATCTGTCAGAAGTGTGAACGATCTTGTCGCTGAGCGTGTTCACATGGAGCCGAGAGTCCCAGGAGCTTATCTGGGAATACTGGGATCTGGTTCTGGAGTAGCCTCTGGTTGCTGCTCTGTACTTACCAGCTAACCACCTGCCTGCCTGCTTATTCATGCAGTTCAGATGTTTGTTGGTCTTCCTGTGATCTTCAGGTTGTTCTTGTTGATCAGTTGTTGAGGATTTCTGAAGGTCTGTCACTGTTCATCTTTGGACCATTAATCAAATCCTCTGTCTGGTCCTGTTCTTAAAAACCAAAGGAAGCTAAAGTAAAAACCATCCCCTGCAGATGAACAGGATCTAAAGGTCGTGTCTTATGAAAACCAGGAGGAAATTCAGCAAAGAGCTGAAGCAGAGCCTGAGAGATGCATCGAGCTGATCTTACGCCACGTTACCAGATGCCAGCTCCGAGTGTTTTCTCCTGTATCTCCATCACAGTTTAACATTTCTCACTTTCTGGCTGCTTGAGGATGAGTTCGATTTAAATTTGTGGAAGATTGTCCCAGTGAGGCCAGACCTTCACCATGTTCTGCTGCTGCAGGGATACACAGATGTTCCTCTTGGAGAGATTTCCTCACATCTAGTATTAATATTACTGTTTTCTAAGATCTTTACTTTTGTCTGTGTTATATTGATAATATGAGTAATCAACTGTCCTTTGGAATATTGTTTTTAAATACGATGGGTAAGATAATACTTTATCAGTTTGCACAGAAGGTTGTCTTAAAACGCCTGTAGAGACATTATCACTTTAGCTGGGTGAAGGCTGGGAATCGTTTTCAGTTAATTGTTCAACCATCATCATCTTATTTGGGCGATATTCCCGTTTATTGATACCTCTGGTTAGACGCCGCGCCACCTGTGGGCGGAGCTCTGAGCTGCCTGGCGTGAACAGCCACCGTCACCAGGGCTGAAATACAAACCGTGAAATATTTCATAGCTGTACAGTTTTATTTTTCCATGTTGTAAATTTCCCCTTTCTGTAAAGTCTTTCAGGTTTATTTTCTGTTTTTATATTTTTGGCATTGAATGAATCTGCATGCTGCTATTTGCCCGTCACTTTGCTACAGGTACATCTGAATTTCCCCACTGAGGCACAATAAAGGTTATTTCTGTTCTATTGCAGAGACCTTATATTTTGATAGGCATTGTTTTCTGTCTGTGTTTATTTGGATGAAATACTTCAAGGTTGTCCACCTGTAAATCAGGTGTTTAGATCTAACTTGTCATGCTGTAGGTTGGTTTGTATGTTTCAAAACAGTTTGATCTTCCTGGTCCTGATTCTTTCTGCTGTTTGGTTCACATTATGGAGGAAATATTGACCTATTGATTCACTCATTGACAGATGTTTTGCAAACACTTATTCATCAAATCACTGCAGTATGAGTCTGCTTATTAAATGAAATAAATCCTAGTTAAATCTGTTAAACCATCCTGACTGGTCTCCCTCTCTGTCTGCTTATAATATGAACCTGTATTTATGATCTAATTTTTGTAAAAGAAATCTTTTTTCTTTGTGTTTTTCAGGCTTTGCAGCACGGCTTCTTTGACTTTGAGACATTCGACATGGACGAATACGAACACTACGAGGTAAAACTGGCACCAGAACCAACCAGCTACAGCTGCAGAGCCTTTAGTGGTTCAGCTAGAAGGAGGTTTTGGTCTGAAAACTGGCTAAAGCAAAGTTTTCAGGGTTTCCTTGCTGCAGCTGGAAGTCTGTGTGTGTTTTGCTGATTATTGCCTCTGATGAGGGAAACGGGGCTTAGAAATTTAGACTGTGGTGCCCCCTTCAGGATGACCAGAGTACTTTCAACTTAGATCCAAATGAAAGGAAACCCAGGTTAAAATGATTAGAGGTAAAAGATTTCATTTTATTCTTCACTCCCTGAAATCATCCAGCAGCTGTTCTACATCTTCTTACCTGCTTTGTGTTTCTGTCTCCAGCGTGTGGAGAACGGAGACCTGAACTGGATCGTCCCGGGAAAGTTTCTGGCCTTCAGCGGACCTCATTCTAAATCTAAGATAGAAAACGGTGTGTGAACAAGTTTAAGAGGTTTTTCTTTCAATATTCTATGAAAAATACTAGAAACCTTTATGTTCTGCACAGTATTATCGCTGCATTTGGATCATTATGTCACTGACGGACTATAAACTTAATTTTTTTAAGCCGGTTTTCCGTTTCTTACCCAGAAAAGCTTTAATGAAAACAAACAGAGTATTTTCACTGCATCCAGTTTTTTAATGTTCATCTTATTTTACATTCAGTACCTTTTCCATGAGGATCTCACCCACCCAGTTTAGACAGCATAAACTCCACCTACATACATGGCAGACTTTATATTCCCACCCTTCATCGTGTTCGGTTAAGCTCACTCTTCTGTTGCACAAACAAAACCCTGAGCTCTGATCGTTGAAACATAAACGGATTCCAAAGCTTCCAGAGATGCCAAATAAGTGAGAAAAGAGCATTTTTCACTCTTGCATTTCTCACCTGAAAGTTTCCAAATTATTCTGTGAGAAAATATCCTTGTAGGGTTTTAAAGGTGTTTTACCCCTGTAGTTGCTCTGCCCCCTGCAGGTTACCCTCTGCACGCGCCCGAGGCTTACTTCCCCTACTTCAGGAAGCACGGCGTGACCACCATCATCCGCCTGAACAAAAAGATCTACGACGGCAAGCGCTTCACCAACGCAGGCTTCGACCACTGCGACCTCTTCTTTATAGACGGCAGCACGCCCAATGACATCATCGTACGCCGCTTCCTGCACATCTGTGAGAACGCACAAGGAGCCGTGGCTGTCCACTGCAAGGGTGGGTGGTCTCTCTGTCTCCTCTGGTATCTGTCCCTCCTCAGAGATGTGAGGTGTAGTTCTCAGAGTAGCCAGCAGAGGGGGGTGTACCAAACATGGACAAACATGAAAAATGTTTTCTGCCAAGATTAAACTTTGAAAGTTTCCTTCGACGGCGTCTCTCAGCCGGCGGTTTCTTAAACATTCGGTGCTGGAGGAGAGTTGGCCGATGGTCTCTTATGGTCACATTTTATTAACGACAGTAATTATTTCAGATTGTCAAACGATCATAGCTCTGATGTCGGAGATTTATCTGAGCATCAGAGGATTTCCAGCAGGGATGAACAGAGATCTAGTTTATGGTCTAACATCAGACACTGCGCTCTACATACTGTGGGCTTCTTTTCTTTTAGTGAGCTTAAAGTCTAGTTATACAAGTTGTAGTCCAGCTTTAAGATCTCCTGATCATCTCCTCGCCATCATTGGTTAATACCATGACAGAGCTTCTCTTTGACCAAGTAACAAATACATTTTGCACGTGACCCGACTTCCTTCGGACTCTCAGCAACCTGCCCATATGTGCGATTTGCTGCTGAGGCAATGAGGAGATGGCACTCACTGACCCTACCCTCTAGTCAGCTCAATGTTTGGGTTGCTGTTACCTGACGATCCAAACGTGCCCCTAATGATGCCATTTGTGTTATTTTGATCATGTCCCAAGGTTTGAATTGCTGAAAAAACATCTAGAGACGAGTCAGAGCTGCAGAGTAGGTGTAAGAAAGGTGAAATCTGAGTCCACCTCCTCACTGGAGGAGCCCCGTTAATGGCTTTAATGGCCCTAATAGCCCATTACTTCCAAGCATTTTCAGCCTTTTGATAGAGGGGTGAGATGCCTTGAAGAAGCAAGAGGAGAAGTCCATTTGCTTTCCCCGCGGACAGAAATAGTGGATCAGAACCAGAAAGTTGAGGATGGTGAAGGCTACTCGGCTTACAGCTGATGTTACCCGAGAGAGCAAGCAACTCTGGACCCAAGAGCAGAGAAGGGAACAGGTGGTTTTATTCTGACGAAAATCTGAAAATAAAGTGAAAACAAGACAATAAATAAAGCTTGAATTAGTCTGGTAAAAATCGAATAAATATTACAATAAAAAATAAAATAAAATCTGGTTTATTGTTTAGTTTTCCAAACGATCATAAAAGATAACTTCTTATCATGGCGTCACATTCTGCTTTGCACCACTGGGATAAGCAGATTCTGCCTCATTATTTGGACAAATCGCCGCTCTTCCTCCGGAGCGAAGTGTATTTTGGAAATGTGAGCGCACCCCCACCGTTTCCTGTATGATCCGAGCCCAGGTTCTGTTCTGTTGTCAGCAGGTTTCCCAGCATGAACGGCCTATGTAAAGTCCAATTCAACTGAAATGCTGTTAGTTTTACATCTCCACCTTTGTCTCATTAGTCCACAGAAGAATTTCCCAAATGTCTTCAGGATCATCAAGATTCATTTTTTGGGGTAAATGTGAGACGGGCTTTGTGTTCTTTTGGGTCAACGGTGGTTCTGACCCAATTTTTGACGAGTCGCTCTCTCTTCTTGTTGAATCGTGACCTCTGACCCTAACTGAGGCAATGAGGCCTGCAGAGCTTCAGATGTCCTGGGTTCGGCTGTGATCTTCTGGAGGGTTGCTGATGCTCTCAGCCTTTTTCTGCTGTGCTTCAGCAGGCTGGGTTCAGGATATCCCGGGTCAGGACTAGATAAAGGTCCGGTATCTCTGGGTGTACACTGTGCCGGTTCTGGCTTCATTTAAATGTGGCGCTTATCTTTCAGGCAGCAGCAGCACAGACCGTAAATCTACGACTCAGCCGCAATGAAGCACTGCTAATCTGAAGCCCTGTTCAGAAGTTCTGACCCAAACAGCTAAGCTTAGTTCAGTCATGTCACTCTGCTGAATCACACCTGTCCTTTCTGTCTCTCTCCATCAGCTGGTCTGGGCAGAACGGGCACTCTGATTGGCTGTTACCTGATGAAACACTACCGCTTCACAGCCGCTGAGGCCATCGCCTGGATCAGGATCTGCAGGCCGGGTTCTGTGATCGGCCCGCAGCAGAACTTCTTGGAAGAGTGAGTCACCCGTTATGTGTTCACGCAGCTCAGGGTATTCCGTCTGTTCAGTGATGATTAATTTTGAAAACAGTTTCTATACAAAAACCAGCAGAAGAAAAACTGTTGATATCAGACCCGATTCCTGCTAGGTTTTAGGTTCTGTCGGGCTTTTAATGGTTGGTGGTGAGTGCCAACCCACTGCGTGTTTTACTTGGCTGTAATACAGCATTCTCATTGTCTGGACAATTCTCACTTTCCACACAAGCCATGGCAGGAGTTTCCACAATGAGCTCAGCTGGATTTAAATCAGAAAGATCTGAAACTGTAGTAACTTGGAAAGGACTGACGACGACTGATTGGTTAACGGATCCGATATCTAGTTTCCCAAACATTTCCAGGGGTTCCAACTAAATGTGGGGGTGAAAGGTTGTACTGAAAAGCAGTGGCGTAAAATTGGCGGGTCAACTTTAAGGCCCCCCATTCTGTTTGAGGACCCCTCAGTTGGGCTTCTGAAACTAAAGGATGATCTAGAAGGGCTTTGGATCGACAGTCGGTTCACATCGTCACTGTGTGGAAAAACGATTCCGTCTGCCTTCATTGAGCTCCGTAAACGGCTCAGACCCAATCAAGTGCTGTATTTACTGCTTTTCATCAGTTTTACGTGTTCTGCAGCCGTGTTGGGATGGTGCTACCTAACCTCCAGCAGAGCTCACAGAAATACGCTTTAATGTTCTCACACATTTCACCAAACACGTCATTTATTTCCCACCGCAACCCTTCACCTCGCTCTGCTGAGGAGCTTCGCTGAGGGAGATGTTTGCTCAGATGCTAGGCCAATGTTAGCTGGACTCGGAACATGTTTACGTCGGGTTTTAGCGGCTCGGAGCGCTGGGTTCGGGTCTCTCCCACACGGCTGCTGTTCTGAGGGCGAGCTGAACGTATAGGGTTCATACCCCAGATGTGTTTGATCAAATGACCAAAGATTTTTTATTAGGTGGTCTGGTCTGTGCCTAAAAAATATTGTGTGAACTGGGTCTGAATTGACGTTCTGTTCGGCCCAGACCCAGATCGGGTCTAGACTTCGAGAAGCACTTTTTCTAAAATGTCCGTTTGTGCTTCGTTTTTTAGACCAACATTAGTGGCTTCAGGCGTTAAAACTGAAAGGAAATGTGACTCGTAAAAAGTGACTCGTAGTCATGATCAGGAAAAGAAACGCAGTCAGAGCTAAATCTGTTTCCATTGTTTAGACCCTTTCCCCACCTGATTCCAGCCTCTGATGTTCTTATCTTAATATTATCTGTGTGCATAATAGAAAACCATCATCTGATGGCTCCATTTGGCTCGGTTCTGGAGGTTGGGATCGCAGGTCTTCCTTAGGGGGAAATTGTATTCCTAAACATAAATTATTTCAGATAAGAAAACTGAGAACAGAGGCAGGAAATCCTGCAGAAAAGAAAGTTTGTGTTCCAACATTTCCACTCAGACGTCTAATAATGCAGCATTGAGAAAGAATAATTATTGATGTCATACTCATAAAAGTGAAACAAAAACGTCATGTCCCTCAGCAACAGCCCGCTGTCCCGACTGTAGTCTGATCCCTGAGCAGCAGCGCCTGGCAAACTGATGACCGTAGAACCACTGGGCTGAATCTGGACCAGTTACACCAGTTCAGCAATGGTGTGGAAAAGGTGCTGTAGCTGATATCAGTCGGAACTCTGTTCTGAGTCTGAGCTCTGGGGCATCGGTGCCCTGGTCCAGTCCTCCAGAGCTTCTGAATCAGCTCTGCAGAGGCTAACGAGCCAATCATTGGAGAGGGATGCATCTGTACGCACGACAACGCGATTTATAAATGTCCCGGTCTCCGTTGTCGTGTAGACTGGAAAAACTAAATCTCCAGGTATGTTAAGCCCTGGCACATGTAGGACTCCAGTCAGTAGAAATGAACGCGTAACGCCTGCTGATGGATGTTCTGAGTCATCTGAATGGCGCCTGCTGGTTACGTGGCAGAGAAATTACACCGTTTTCTGGATTAGATTAGAATATTATTAGTTCCTTTACTTCAGTAACTCAGGTTCATTAAGTGAAACACATTATACAGATTAACTACTGAGACCAATTTATTGAATGTGACTTCATATAATATAACCTACTTTAGTTAAAATCAGGTTCTTGTGTGTTTTTTATTTAAGTAAATTCTGGATGAAAGCAAAATGAGGCCCATAAAGCACTTTTGAAGTCAGGATGTTTTATTAGGATTAAATCTGTTAAACAAACAGATCTTTTGACTTTTTAGTAGAAAAGTCATTCCTGACATTTAAAGTACTCTGCAAACAGTTAAATTTTTCTGGTTTCTTTCTATGTTGCCATTTGTCCTGTAATCTTCTTAAGGGCGCCCTCATAAACAGTTGTTTTCCTGTCCAGAACCCGACCATTTTAAACCACTTAACTCCAATCATTCAGGCATTATTTGGCTCCGGAACATAATAGACAACTTGGTAAACAACCAGTTTTAAATTGGATCTTCAAACTATTTACCAGCAGCCATAGTTCTTTCATTTCTTTAACTGAATCTATTAAAAAACAAAATTTGACTCAGTTTGACAGAAAATAGGATTTTTAGTTCCAAGAAAGTGATTCCCAAAGAGCCGTTGTGAATGTGACCAGCTGAAGGACGGTTTGTCCATCAGGTCATCTGTCAGGTCAGCTGGATCATCAGATATTTTATAGCTGCTTCTAAAGGCCATCGTCTGAGTTTCCCCCACTTTTAGAAAGGTTTATAGAACTTCAACATAACCTCGTTGGAAAGTGAAGTGGAACGTTTTCTCGAACTAAAGGTTGGAGCTGTGTTGAGTGTGTTTTCGTGTAAATGTGTGTGTCCACAGAAAGCAGGCGGCTCTCTGGTTGCAAAGCGACAGCCAGCACTCCCCGAAGGGAAAAATGGAGGACAAGACGACGCGTCTCATCAGCGGCATGGACGAGCTGTCGTTAAGCTCCACCCACATTGGCAGCGTCCCCCGATCAGCCAGCTCCGACCATCTACTAGAGGTTAGGAACACAACTGGCGCCGTTTCATTGACTCTTCATGTAAGACTCGGTTCTTTAGTGCTGTGGGTTATCGATGCGGTGTTACGGACCCGCCTCACGGTTCCAGGGCTAACCTGGTTCTAGTACGTTTTAGAAAAGCCTTTCTATCTCTGCACCAACTCTGTGACGGTCCTTAGGAGAAGCTGCATTCATCAGCAGCAGGAGACGGGTTCATGGAGACCAACAACCAATCAAAATGTTATGAGCACCACATTTAGTTTTCACTTCTAATCTGCATAATTTAATCCCAGGCTTCAGAGTTATTTCAGCAAATGAGATTAGGTCTGGTCTAACATGACATCATCGTGTTGATGTACGTGAGCCTATCACCTGATTGCTGTTTCCAGCTGCATCTATAAACCCTGTTTGGCTCTGCTTAGAAATGATGTCTGGGGTTAATGTCACCAGGCTGAAATGTGGCTCCATTAGTGAAAGAGAGGCATAGATTTGGAGCTGGGTCTGTCTGTGTTCCTGCAGAACCAGTTAGGAACAGAGTCTTTATCTGGTCTGTTGGGACCAGGTTCTGTTGGTCCATTAAAACCAGATTGATGACAGTAATTAGTGAATCTCTGGTCATTTACTCTGTTTTTTAAACTCCAATTTAGAATGATCCATTATTTTAAAGCTTTGGCCACAGAACCTTATCAATAAGTTGTCAGTAACTTAATTAATTGCATTGCTGTGGTTGTGTTTCTATCACTGGGTCGGCGTTGGGGATAAAAGCCTTCCCTGTTCAGTTTGCTGAAGTCTTATTGACTGAAATAAAACTATGAAGCTTCATGTGTAGAACCCCATCGGTTCTTTTGGGCTTTTTCTCAGACATCTGGATGCTTGCCTGTGTCTCCCAATATATATCTGGGAATATATCTGGTTTCACTGAAACAAGACTTTTAAAACTGCCAAAATGTTCAATAATCATTTTTTCAGAAAAATGCAGAAACTGGGAATATTCTAGCTTGACTACAGAACTATCCAGATGCATTAGGGCAGCAAACATGGAGTTCAAACCATTAATGGGAACATATTTAAGAATGTAAATTTCACCTAATAAATCAAAATGCAAAGTTACATCTCTTTAGGGTCTTTGAATGCATCATAACATATTTTTTAGCTGCATGTTTAGGAAAATCTGATGGATGCTTTGATGCAGGAATAATGATTCAGTCATTTTCTATTAGATTTAATGCTTGGCTCTCTCTCAGGAAACAGGCAGAACATTTTCCTTCATCTTCAGGGTTAGTTGCATTTATTTGTTGAATTAAACCAAAGTTCTCCTCAGAGAGAAAACCAGGTCAGACCTCAGAGGAGGAAGAAATCAAATGGGTCTCTAACACAAGCGAACTCCTGAGATTATTCAGTTACTAACAGCTCTGTGCAGAACTCCACAACCTCTAATTAAAGTGCATTTCATTGTTTTTTATATAGCTTCTTGTTAGTTTATTCTCTCATCAGTCATCTTATGAAGCGCTGTTTTATCGTCCAGGGAGACCTTACAGAGCCCTCAGGTCTGACGCAGGGGGACAAACTCCGCGCCCTGAAGAGCCGACGCCATCCTCGTCCAGCTGTGACCGGACCTCTGAGGTACGGGACTTCAGCTTATGCCTCAGGCAGGGGAACGTGGGGGTTGTTTAAGCTGTTTAGATGAAATAGTTTTATATTTTCTCTAGGTTGGTGTCTCAGACACAGCAGCGGTTGGTTACCTGAACTCATGGGTCTCGTTTTGTTTCAGATTTGAGGAGACAAAGGTCCACAGCCGCTCCAGCTCCCAGCCACTCCGGTACGATCTTCATCTGATCGGTTTGGGTTTAATCAATGTTAGATGCAACTATTGTTCATGATTTATGTGTTTGTTTTTTAGGTTATCTATGGGGAGCAGTCAGACCCCCGCATCGGTACTCAAACCCTCAAAGTTCCCAGCATCCTCTACTTCTGCTGCAGCCAAGAGGATTGGGAGGAACTCGTTATCGCCGATGTCGAACATCCGAAGGTCAGAGCTCCACCGGGCTTCCTGTCTGAATCCTGCTCTTCTTTTTTGGCATGCTTCACTCCTGCAGTCCTCCCCCGAGCCCTCTTCCTCATTATCTCCTACTCCTCATCTTTATCTCACTTCTATCAACACGTCTTTATTACATCCTGCTTCTCCTCATCAGGCTGTGCTAAGACCTCTTCTTGCTGTAACTGATTATTGTACTGAAGGACGATCCGATCTGCAGGTTGTGTTACTGAACATTAGAGAAAC
Source organism: Crenichthys baileyi (assembly GCA_036173005.1). Lineage (NCBI taxonomy): Eukaryota > Metazoa > Chordata > Actinopteri > Cyprinodontiformes > Goodeidae > Crenichthys > Crenichthys baileyi. The sequence goes on along the minus strand of JAHHUM010000581.1, from coordinate 554,945 downwards.
GATTGGATTTAGAAAAATAACTTAAGCTAATATTTCTATTTATTTCTTGGTTCTTTATGTTTGTTTGCTTAAACACTGATTCATTCAGTCATACTAGTTGTATTTAAAACTAACTCTAACCTGAGTCATGTTTGAACGCAGTGTTTTCAGTCTTGAAGGAACCTGGTAATTAAAAGCCAGCGTTGTCGAACCAGGACCCGTCTTATTAGGTTTGAAACCATTCCTCAAATGACTCCAGTGACTCGATCACTAAATGTCCTAAGGACTAATTCTCTGCCTCGATAACCGGGTGGTTATTTGTGTTGCACAGCGCTCTCACTTCCGCTCATGATGGCCTATTCTGCGGATACGTGGAGGCCAGGTTCAGTTATCAGCTATGGAGGGGACAACGAGGGGCAAAAAGAAACAACAGAAAGTGTCAAAAATGTGGGATCACTTTAAACTCCACAGAAAAGACGACGGCGCAGTGCATGAACCGCAGAACTGACTTGGCATCCCATAACAGTGCGTCCTCCATACTGCAACACCTGAGCAGGAAACAGGTGCTGCAGCGGTGGACCAACCACTCCCAGGACCAAGTGGCTTTGAAAGCAAACCAGAAAGACGCGTTTTACTGACGCAACACTTCGGTCAACAATAGATGTCTGCAGAATGAGACTGAAAGTGAAGTTTTGTTTATAAAATGACCTTATTGATGGGTCATTTGTAATAATTTTTTATTTCTTCTGTTTTCGCACCAAAAAACTGGAAGAGTGTAACTTGGCAATATCAGGGTTCTATTTTATCTGGATAACTTTACGCTTTTTGAGGTTAAAAAATCTCTTCAGAAATCCAGAATCTCGTCCCGCCAGGCCGTTGTTCCTAATTAACTTACCTGGTTAAATAAAAAGAACGCTAGCAGCAGCCTTACATCCTGTTCCTGTTTGTCAAGTTCTGCAGTTTCTGGCTGTTTCTAGATGAAACATTTCGCCTTTTAATGCTTCATTAGAAGTTATTTCATTTTGATCACAAGCTGTCGGGCTGAGGTCAGTCGGTGTGAAAGGTTCTTCTGATTTGGCTTTCACAACACGACCCCCAGCTAATAGTAAGGACAGCTGCTGCTGCTGCTGTAATCAACTTTATTACGTTACTCTTCCTCCAGTGGGGAGCACTGCCAGTCATTTCCTCTTCTTTCTGATCCTGTTGCTAGTATCTACTTTTAGTGAGGCATTTGTGCCTGCGCTTGCTTTCCCGTCCCGTCTGTGGAGCGATTCCTCTGCAGCGACTAATCGTACGTTCCAACATGTTTACAGGCAGGCGTGTTGAACTTGGATGAGATCCTCTCTGTTTGTTGCCCCTTGATTTTGTTTTTCCTGTTGCAAATGTCTTCAGCTTTTATGGCAGCACAATCTCACATTTAAAGTAGTTATAAAGTAGATGACACTCAATACACTCAACTAATAGGAATCATAAACAACCAAAGCAGCACTTCATATTATTTGGGAAGATAATTTTTCAGAAATCACGTGTTCATATTCGTCCTCAAGTAGGAAATCAGTCTAAACTGTTAAATCTGATGCAGTCTGTGTGAGAAGTTTTGTTGAACTGCAGTTAATTTTAGTTTGGTTCAAGTAAAAATCTGTGAAACAGTTCGAACAGTTCAGCTTAAATTCCACTATATGGTGCAACTGCAGCCCCTGTTGGCACTGATGGGTCTCTGCATGGAGAAGATAATGGACGGAGGAACGAACACTGATTGCCTGAACTGGTAGATCCTCCTGCTGCTTCTGAGTAATTTATTGACAAACTGTTCATTCCTCTAGCTGATCATTAAATATGGACCGGTAACAATAGAACAGAAGGTTCTGAAGGTTCTGACATGATGTCACATGACGTGGACTGTAGCTTTCATGTTGTTCATGGATGTTGTATTTGCTCCTCCCACTACTGACCGCAGCTCAGCTTTTGGCTCGCGATTGGCCAGCTCCCTCGGAGATCTCTATGCCGCCGACATCGAGGAGGACGAGAAGCCTTCATTTTCCTCTCTTCCTCCCTCCTCTTCCTCCCCTGTTTCTTTAAGCCCCTCCCCCTCTCCTCTGGCCCCGCCCTCTCTGTCTAACTACGGTAGCAGGCCTCGGACCATGCAACAAGAGGTCAACAACAACAGTACCTTGTACAGCAGCTCTGTGGCGCCCCCTGCAGGCAAAGGTTACATGAGACCACAGCCTCAGGACGTCGGTGCCTACAGGGGCCACGGGCCTTACAGCGCCATGAAGGGCCCCTCAGGACGTTACCTGAGCCGCTCCATACCTGTAAGTCCTCTGACACAGCAGCAGCTTTGCTCCGCCACTTTGTTCTGATTGGTTCTTTCTGTTCTGGCTTCAGTGGCACCCTGAATACAGCTTCAGTTTTCAGCGTGTTTCTGAACTTTTCTGTTTGTTGGACAGCAAGCATGTGACGAGGTGTTTCCACACTAATAATTAGAGATGCACCCATCAGCCGACCAGAGATTGGAATAGACCAGTTGAACCCTTAACTGGCTCTGATTAATTAGAAGAACATTCAATTATAATCAATGATGTCTGAAGACTCCAAACCGGGCTTTGTTGTCAGGATTGTTTCTTTACATTTTTCTCCACGGGCTCCATGAGAGCAACAATAAATATCTATATATTCAAAAAATACGATGAAATCTGGTTACCTTGTGCAACTTAGTGATTTAAAAAAAATGCAATTTTCTCATCTAACCGGTGTCCGGAGAAGCCTGTTTTATGATGGCATGTTTTCGATGAGCAGTTTTTGTTTTTGTGGAGCTTAAAGCCGTAGAAGTAGCATAAAAATGACTGAAAAGAAGTTCAGTCAAACATGCTGCCTCCTGCAGCATGTTTGTGTTTTATAATCGCTAGAATCAAAAGAACCAGAATCAGCAGGTCAGACCTAAAAGAAAACCAGACATCGGTATCGGCCAGGCAGAACCTCATCGGTGCATCTCTAATCGTAATAAAGCTCCAAAGAAAGAGCTGCAGATTAAAGGAAGGCCTCGTCATCATGACTCCTTATAAGTCTGTTAGGTGTTTGTTTTTAACCTGGTTGTGATGTCATTTGTGTCTCCATAAACCTGTTTAAAACCTGTTCATCAGTGGGAGGCGAGGTGTTTCTCTTCTTCACTGTTTTACCTTCACTAACTCTGAACTCCAAGCTGCTGCTGAGATGAGGAAATGCTTCAACACAATAGTGTGAAAGGGCGCCGATGACACTGAGGCGGTTCTGATCAGAAAGCTTCATTGCGGTAGACGGATAGATATCAGAGCGTAGAGTCCGAAAGTCCTTTCCCTTCATGAGGCGAGTCAGGCGAGGCTCAAACCGACGGGGCTCCTGGGATTCATCGAACCCAGACGACACGGGCCAAAACCGCCACGACCCAACTAATAAAAAGCTGTCTGCTAAATATTTATGTGATAGTTTATATAAAGCTGTGATAATTAACAGAGTTTAATGAAAAAAACATTGAGATATTTGTGTAAATGAGTTAAAACCTAAATTAATTATCTGTTAAAATTATTTAAAAATCTGCTCATTTATTTCATACAGTTCTCTGAAAAATAGAGACCCCAGTAAATACAAAAACCGGTTTTCAACCAGTGATTTCGTCTATTAAGAGGAAAAAATAAAGAGGACCTGTCTGGCAACATGAAGTAGACTAAAAGATCTCAAAGGCAACACATCAAAGTCTCTGACATCAGTCGGTCTGGACAGGGTCAAAGTAATTTCTGAGGCGTCGAGAAACCTGAGAACCTCAGTGAGAAGCATATCCAGAGATGGAGAACACATGGACCATTGGAGAACCTTCACAGGAGGAGGACATTTCTTATGAGCACTTTTTAGATTATTTGTCCTCTTCCACCAGAAAGTGGACATTGGCGCCTTTTCTTATCTTTTACATGCAGCTGGACGGCTGTGTAAATACTTCCTAGAAATGCCAGGGATGCTCAACAATCTAAAGCGGAGGTGAAACGTCTCCGACCATCTGGGATGGTTGCCTTTTAATTACTCATCAGGACCTGGTCCAAGGGGAGGAAGACGAGGAATTCTCCCTTTTTACCTTTTGGAAAAGAAACCTCGGGGATCACTAGACGTCTCTGCTGCTTCTCTAGGTTTGGTTCACAAACAGAAAAGGGTCGGTCTGTGACATGGAATATTTTTCTGTAATTCTGTTTTCACAATGAATTGAACAGATATTTATGGTCCAGTCCCTGCCCTGTTACTCTGTTTTATAAATACATGATGATAGCTGAAGGGGTCCCGCTTTGTTTTGGTTCCTGATGGAACAGACGGAAAATTTTACCAAAACAGATCCATCCATGAGCTACTCAGTTTAGGTTCATTTTTATACCACTTTTCATACAAAAGGCAGTTCAGTGTGTTCTGTAAAAAGACAATAATATGATGATGATGATCATGATAACATTTATGCTGCTGGCTTCACTCAAAGTACAGCCACTTCAGCCTGTAATAGATTTTAGTTATTTATTAAATTTTCTGAGAAACCAGTGATGGTGATTAGTTTGCACATTTTTCATAGCACAACATTCCTAATTGGGTGATCATAGATTTAGTTAAAACAAATATTCGTATCAAAGGAAACCCAGCACATTGTTACTACTCACTGCATTAATCCCTGCTGCTGAGCAAGGGTGCGGCGACGGAAAGGAAAGACTGCTTTCACACTGGAAGAAACCTCAAGCTTGCATCAGAATCAGGCTCGGTAAGACAGTCTATCTGCTGAAACCGGCTGAAGGTCCTGAGGATGGAACCGAAACAAAGAAAAACACTTCCCCGCTCCAGAAGTACTTTCCATGGCAAAGTGAAATAAAGGGGGTACACATTACTACAGACAATAACTCCTTCCGTGGCCTTATTCAAGGAAGAAGAAGCACTTCAACACAGAATTACTGGGACAGGCATATGAGAACATTAAGTTGGTGGCAGCATTAGTTGCAAAAATAGCATGAATGGAGAGTAGTAGGAAAAAACAATTAGTGAGGAAACTGATCAGTATGTTCTGCAGCAGCCTAAGGCTAAAGCAGCATACCTACAGAGATATGTGGACCACAGCATCTGCATATCAGGACATATCAGCCCTAGGGAAAGCACTACTGTGCCTAATGTCTGAGATTCACAGGTCAGGTGTACCTTCAACAAAGTTTGTGTGAATGAGGTCCAGCTGTGATTTATTGTTTTAAATGATTTCCTCTCCTACATGCAGGATTTCATTATCACTGTAACAAAAAAACTTTTGAGTGGAAACTTTTCATGTTTTCTCTTTCAGTCTCTTCGGTCGGAGTACATCCAGTACTAAAACCAGCGGTCCGACCTGAGGATCCTCCTCCTCATCCCAATCCTCCTCATCATCACCCGAATGCTCTGGTTTTTAAAAGGGAAACAGAATAAATCCGCGAGAGCTCATCTCTGTGGACTGAATCACTTCACCGCTCAGACTGTATGTAAATATGATGTAATCTACACGCGTGTTTGGCTGAACATATATTTACACCAGAGACTGATTTTATATTCACTATTTGTGACAGAAGAGGACATATTTTTGTTTTAACATAGAGTATTTTTGAGTTTTGTTTTTTTTCCTTTTTGAGAAATGGGGGTCAGCTGATGGCGACTGAGCCCGTCACCATGGTTACAGTATTTACGTCCAGTCCGATCAGTCCACGGGCAGATTTTCCTGCAGACGAGACGGATCAGCGTTGTTTTTGTTCTGATCAGCAGCAATAACGATGAAGGGACCAGATTAGCAGCTAAACTCAGGGGACTGAAGGAGACTTCAGAGTGCGGACGCCTTAAAGAAGCTTTAAAGTTCAGGTTTTAACAGTAAAAAAGTGTAGCAGACTGAATATAATGATGGATAACCAAGTACAGACAAAGTTCTCATTCTCAGGTTGTAAATTATGTCACCAGCACAAAAAAACAAACAAATGTTTTATTCTTTTTTTATTCTGAGACCTCCAGCGTGCCTGGAAAAAATACAAATATTTTGGACATTTTAAATAATTAACTAGTCTTTAAATATAGATTTTAGTTGCCTTAAAGACATGAGCAGAAGATTTGTCCAAGTGTTGATATTTACTATCAGACTGAAAGATTCGATCATAATAAACCAACAGCTGCCTTTAGGGGGCGCTTTAGGGCACCCGGCACATGTAACTTTATCACGACTGTTATATTTTAATCATGTTTTTATTCTCTGTTCACTAAATGACCGGTCATAAAAACATTTTTTTATGACAGAACACCTGGGCTAGAAAATATATTCAAAGTAACAGTGATTCAGAACACCTCAGAGGCTTTCAGTAAACGGGTCAAAAGCTGGAGACGACTGTTCCTTCAGAAGTGACCAAAGCTGCTGGGTTCGGATCTACATGGAACCTCCAGCTTGTCCCTGGCTGGATGTGATCGACCACAGCTGTGGAAGTTCACTTCAGACGTCGGATCAGAGCTTCGACCATGACCTGAAGATGCCAGACTGATTGATCTGTTGGGTTTCACCTTTGAGACCCTGAAGGCAACGTTGGTTCCTCTCCTTCACATGTCAAACAGGCTCAGAGTGCCTTGAACAGGTCATCCTGTTGGAATGAGGAACTGTGGCCATGAAGGAAAGACTTTTATTTTGGCGGTCCCCGACAGAAGGATGTTTAAATGAAGTTGTTTTAATCTGTATTTGTGTCACACTGAGGCTTTAAAGGGAAGTCAGAAGATAATGTAGATGTTTTTTCTTTGAACTGACCGCAGAGTTTCTATAAGAACAAAAACAGGAAATAAAAGGATTCTTGTAACTGTCGGTGGTTATTTGAGTCGAATGTCAGAGTTTCTAGTGTTTGGGATCGGATTTGTGGGAATTTGAAGTATCTTCCAGGGAAAATGTTTCTATTTGAATCCATCTGTGGACCAATTTTCATCCATCTATTTATCAATCCATCCCTCCCTTGGTCTACTCTGGTTTTTGCTGGTTCCATACTTAAAGCCCATCCTCTAGAGAAATATCTGCCTTAAATTCATTGTGTTGATGCTTTAAAACCGACAGGAAATTAACTGAGAACTCTGGGAAATGGAAAACGTGCAGGAACCCTGAAAAGAACATCTAGACCTGCAGGTTATAGAACAATATGACCTTAACTTTGAGTCTTTACAGAGTGAGTGAGAGTCGGGTCACATGACCACTGATCAATAAAATGTAACTCAGCCTGTTATCAGTTAATAAGACCGAAGACTGAGAGTTCATCACCTGGAGAACATACCTGCAGCTCGGCCAGGAGCTCCTAGCTGTCGGATCACATTAATGGCTTTATGGTGCAACACTACAGAAACCCAAACGGGTCCGAACTTTACAGCAGAACCTCTGGTACCAGTCCAAAATAACACCAAGGAAAGATGCTGCTGTGACAGGACAAAACAGACCAATAATAAATACAATAGAAATAAATAATTCAAAATTAAAGTGAAATAACGTTTTAAACGAGCCCAAAAAGTAAAACAATCAAAGATAATTTGTCAAATAAAAACTGAAACTTCCATAAATAAGTAAAAATATTTCCCTAATTCCAAGATGATCCAATAATTCCTTGTTTTATGCTTTTCATATTTTAAACGGTGTCTGCGGCTCGTTAAATGAACCCTAACATCTGATTGGTCAACCTGCAAACCAATCAGCATCTGTATAAGTGCTGTAGCTCACTGGAAATAAAATATGAATAAATTAAAACATGTAATGAATTCAGTTTTTAATCAACATTGAATTATTTAATCATGTTTCATCTTAATTAAACGATATATATAATGCATCTATTTCCAGTTTTGTGTCTCTCAAACAGTATGTTGTTTATTTCAGATTGTTTTATTTGAATTGTCTCATTTAATCTCATTTCCTCTGATAAACTGAACATGCAGACGTGTTGTTTGAAATGAGAAAGAGATTTAATTAGATTTAATTAGGCCTGTTAGAGAGGCTAACGCTGCATTCAGTGATTTAAACTCATCATGTTTATATTCATGAGTTCGTTCTGTTGGAGGTCGGAGGGGGATGGAGGAGGTCAGCAGGGGGGCAGGAACACCTCATAATATAAGTTAAAAACATGGTTTGAATTTTATCCTGCAGGGGGCGATCTGGGCTCCCACATATAAAGGGTAGTCAGATAAGAGGGGGGGGGCGTTTCAGCTCATTTTCTGCTTCAGACTCAGAAACAAGAGCACAAAGGAGACGCTGCTGCTGCTGCTGCTGCTGCTTTCATCCATTCATCCCCTCATCCATTCACCCGTCTATCAGTGAGCGGTGAGGATGGACCTGCTGCAGGACCACAGGAGCTTTGTTCAGCTCCTCTCAGGTGAGATTTGGGTTTTCTCTGTTTCGTTTCACACCTAGCAGTCTGTTGGAGCTCATAGATGCGTTTTAATGATCAGTGGGGGGTTCTGGGGTTCTGGACGCTGCTTTATTTAAGCCTCTCAGCTGCTCTGCATTCATTTCAATAATAAAACAGCACAGAGGCAGAGGACACAAACAAGCTCCATTAAAAAGGCTCTAAATGATTAATTTAATGTGTTTAAAGATGAGGAAACTCTCTGGATCAATTACAGCGAAATATCAGTTTATCTGAACCTCTGACCCATCAGGTGATCACCTGATGGGTCAGAGGTTCAGAGACGATCACTTCACTGTTTTTTCTAAGAAGCTGATTAATTAATCAAAATGTTAAAGATAACGACTGATTCCACATTTTAGCCTTGAATTAGATTCTGTTCAATGAAAAGAATTTAAAGATGTAATTAGGCCTGTTTGACAGCTGGGTTCTGTTTAAAATGTTTTTTGTGTTTAGTGTCAGTGAAAACAGGACGTGGGTTTTGTTTCTTCTATTTAATAATCATGGCGTCAATCATGCTTTCCTCGGGTGGTTTGTGACTCATCCTGATTCAGAGCCCCAGAGCAGCATCGCTGTTTGTTTTTAATGTTTGCCGTCTCAAACACGGCTGGTTTAAACAAGCGGGTCAACATCGGACCTCCGCAGAGCGACCTGCTGAGTTGAAACATTCAAAACAGGTGTGTTTGAGCAGCAAAATATGTCAAACATGCAGAGCAACAAGTCCTCAGGGACAAGACTGGGAGGACACTGATGTAATGTGTGGAGAAGTATTGATTCCTTAGAGGGTTTTCATCAAATAAATGTTAATGTCAAAGATAACCTGAGGAAATACAAATAAATCATGATTTCATTTATTCAGAGTAAAAACTGCCCAAACTAAACTGGCATTTGTGTTTTTCTGGATCAGAAGTGGTTCTGGCTTTGGAGCTTGGAAGATCACGGAGCCCATTTTTACCCACTCCCCCTTATTGTTGAATCATGACCTCTGACCTTAACTGAGGCAATAAAGGCTGCAGAGCTTGAGATGATGATCTGCGTTCTTCTGTGACCTCCTGGTTGAGTCGTTGATCCTCTCTAGGAGTCATTTTGGCAGGTCGGCCACTCCTGGGACGGTTTTCTACTGGTCCATGTTTTCTCTTTGTGTATAGTGGTTCTCCCTCTGGTTCTCTGGAGTCCAAGGTTCTTACATTTCTTTAGATTGAGGCCGGAGTTGCTGCAGCCTACTTTATGTTGCCAGACGGATCCTATTAAGGCAAGTTCTCGATTTTAAAGGTTGGACAGAAACCAGAACTGGGTGTTAAGTGACATTAAACCAAAAAAATGTGGTTAATTAATGATTTTAAAAGGATCACTTTCCACATCGAGACATGTTGGTTTGGATGTTTTAAAAACTGCATTTAGTTTTTACTCTGGTTAATTTATTAAGTGCAACAACAGACAGCTGTGAGAGGGTATGAATACTTTTTACATCACTTTAGTTCTCTTGAATGCTCCAGTCAGACTTTTATGGATGCTCATGTTTCATTTCTTTTTTTAATTTTCAGTTTGTTTTTGCTTCTGTTGGAATAAAACATGAAAACAAAAGTTGTTTCACACAGAAAATCTTTTCCAGATGTTTGACATTTAACCTGCTGGCAGCAAAGAGTCAGTTTTACAAAAAAAATCATGTGAAGCAGCAAAAAGATCTTTTTGGTTTAGGGAAAAGTGGAATAATTCATTTCAGGGCAAAAATAAACCAAAATGTCTGAATTTCTGCTTGAAGCATCATTTAGTTAAATGATCTGAAGCCTTATTTCATCCTGCTAGCTCTCATTGTACAATCTACTGCAAAACTCCTTTTATTTCCTATATTTAAAAATTTTTTAAAGTTGTCTTCATCAGCAGTTCTCTTTGCTTTCTGAAGGTAGTTTAGAGTTTTTCTATTTTTCTCTGCTTTTTTACTCCGGATTAATAAATCCTTTGATTCCTTGGATGCAAAGTACAAAGAAATTAGAAGTGATTCAAGACTTTTGCACAGCTTGTTATAAACCTTCTCAAACAGTGTTAGGATAACTCTGTGGTAAGACTGTAACGTTATGCGTGAAACAGCGTTGGATAATTTCTGTAAAATACCATAATTATCATTAACTTATTCAGTAATGGAATGAAGATGCAGAAACGTTCTAACCACAGAGCTTCAGGCATGATGTTTGAAACGGTTTCTGCAAACATAAATGATCGCTGCCAGCCTGGGCTCTTTCTGCATGCAGTCTGCATTTTCTCCCCATGCATGTACAGCACTTTGAATTGTCTTACTACTAAAATGTGCTGTAAAAATAAACTTGCCTTGCATGCATGGCTTCTCTGCAGGTAGTCCTGCTATCCCTGAATTACCTTTAGGTATGAGTCAGTGTGGTTGTCCTGATGGACTGGAGATCCATCCCGGATGTACCCTGACGCTCTGCAGGTATGCACCCTGCAGGGATAAACTGATGAGTGGGCTTTAAAGAAACAACTTCAGTACCATCTCTTCATTGCAGCTTCTGCTGAAGTGCAAGAAGGTAAAAAGTCTCAATTCCCAGGAGTAACAAACTGAGTGAGGAGTTTGTGCAGACTTTTTACCATTTCTTTCCATACACTGTTGAAGATTTAAATCAGCTGTAGATTTATGTGATTTTTACTACTTTCTTTCTAACTTTTTGTCATTTTAATCTAATTTCTTCGGTTGATTATATGGGAATTCCCAGTTTTTCCAACGTCAAAGCATTTCGTCCTGGACTGAAACCACTCTGGTTGTCTCGTGTTTCTGTTCATGTGGACAAGAGGAATACAGCCTGAAATGGTTCTGAAATCATGAATATTCTTAATAACTGTCAGGTTAAAGGGCCACTGTTGGCTCCAGGGACCCATCAGTGATCCACCAGAGCACACATAGATCTGTTCTTTATGCTCTGAATTACCAGCAGCCTCAGTTTGGTGCTATTCCTTCAGTTGAATCACAAATAAAACGGTTTGATTGACATAAAATAGGATTTAAGCTCCTTTTAAGGAGATTCATCTAAACACTTAGTGTTTGTCTGCTTTGCATGAGGTTTGAATAAGATAATATGAGAGAAGTGGAGCAGAAACCAAGAAGTGATGAGGTCTATAGATCTAAAAGTCTTTAAAAACAGGACAACTGCACAGCAAAGAGGGAGAGATCCATCATTGTTCAGAGGATCTTCTCCCTCTCCGTCACTTCAGGCTTTTAACACAAAGGCACGTAAACAATACTTGGCCCAGAGCATCTGTTACTGGTTCTCCTGAACTTCAATATCTGCTGCTGCGGCTGCAGAAGAAAACGAGTCAAAGTCCTCATTTATTCCTGCTGTTGATCCAAAGGCTCTATGGCATCAGGAAGGTGATGGACAGCAGGACAAAAACAAGATTGACATGAACTGAATCAAGAACAAACATCAGGAACTTTGCAACATGTAAAATTGATGATATGGCAGAAAATAAAGTGATCTTCAAAGCAGTGAAGGTCTGAAACCTCTCACCAGATTTCTGATTTTGTTTCTCTTCATAGTTGTGCTGCTGATGTCATCGTGGTGCGTTCAGGGTCTCCATGTCAACGTGTTTCCCAAGAAGCCTCTGTTCAGGCTCGGCGCTCGCCAGCAGATAGTCTGCTGGGTTCAGGACTGTCCCACGGTACCGAGCATTTCCTGGTTCACTGTTAATGACCGTCCGCTATTGGGGTCTACCCGCACCAACAGAACCCACTCCGTGCTGACCTTTGACCCTGTGACGATAGAAGATGAAGGACAGCTGGCGTGTAAAGTCATTTGTGGAAGACAAACGCCACAGAACCGAACCTCTGTCAGTGTTTACTGTGAGTTTTCACACCCAGATAAATCCAGCACGTCTCACTCCACAGTCAGAGCCTAATATCATGTCCTTCCTCTGGTTCCAGCCTTTCCTTCAGACCCTGTGGTCACAGGTCAGGACCACCTGAGAGATCACCTGGAGACAGTCCTCACCTGCCAGGTGTCAGACCTGTATCCTGCTGTGGACGTGAACTTCACCTGGCTCAAAGGAGACACCGTTCTGATGACTGCTATGAAAGATTCTGGCTCCAGCTCCATTCAGTACCTGCCCCTGAGAGAGGACTCGGGAGGGAACATCACCTGCAGGGCAACGCTGGAGCTGGAGGATCTGCCATCTGAGTCCAGGACCAGAGAGACCACCATCCCCCTAAACGTCCTCTGTGAGTCAGTTCAGTCCTGAGACTTTTAGTCTGTTCCTTTCTTATTAGCCTGAGTCAGAGGCCTGGGTCCACACGTCCTGAATCTGAGGCTAAGGTTTAAATCTGAGTGCTTCTCCCAGGTCTAATGCCTAAATCCAAGTCGCGATGTATGATTTCCATGTCCTAATACTTTACGTCTTTAATTCCAGTCCACATCAAATCTAAATGTTTCTGTTGAACATGACTTGAGACAGTCCTACTGTCCGTGTCCTCCTGTCCACCGTAGAGCCAGAGATCATCCCTCAGCTCAGCCTCCTCTGTCTCAGCAGATCTAATCCCCTGACTCCCATCTCCATCTCCTCTCCCTCTACAGATGCCCCTATCATCAGGAATATGTCCGACCCTGTGGAAGTGATGGACGGCTCTCCGCTGACTCTCAGCTGTTCTGCAGAGGGAAACCCTGAGCCTACCATCACCTGGACAGTAGGTGGTAGGACCCTGCAGCGAGGTCGAGGTGGTCAGCTCCACTTATCGCTGGTCAAACTTTCAGACGCTGGACGATACGAATGTGAAGCCAGAAACTCAGTAGGAAACCAGACTGCAGCTGTAAAAGTCACTGTTCTAGGTGAGAGTGAAGCTCTCGTCTCATCAATTCTCTCTTTTTTTGTAGTCCTTTTTATCCCTTGACACACCTGCCTGTTTCCTCGTACAGCTCCGCCCACCAACACCTCCCTGTCGGTGGACCCAAGTGAGGAGGTGGTGGAAGGTCAGCAGGTGAATTTTACCTGTAGCTCTGAAGGAGCTCCGCCTCCTACACTAGTTCTAAAGAGGAAAGGGGAGGAGCTTCTGATGACTGACTCCGCCTCCTTACTCAGCTTCAGCCTTCCTTCTGCTTTTCTGGAAGACTCCGCCCTCTACGAGTGTGAAGCCTCCAACCGGTATGGCTCCCAGCAGGCCTTCAGGTCCATCATTGTCAGAGGTACTTTTACTCCTAGCTGTTAGATCTTGAACCTAGGAGCTCCACTCTAGAAGCCTGATCTTGTAGAACCTGGACTCAGGCTCTCCATGTGTACCTCCTCTTTCCCTCAGTTCACCCTCTGCAGGTGGAGGCGAGTCCTGAGGTCTCAGCGGAGCGGGGCTCGGCCCTTACCCTGACCTGCAGGGCCTCCGGGTGCCTGCACCCCCCCACCCTCAGCTGGAGGAGGACAGACCAGAACCGGACCCTCCTCCAGAAGACGGAGCAGCAGGACGGCTGGTCACAGCTCCACCTGCGGAACCTGGATCTCCAGCATCAGGGAGGATACAGCTGTGAGGCTGAGTGTGACTCCGTCATCAGGACCAGGGAGATCCACGTTCAGGTCTACTGTGAGTCTCACATTAACATGGTTTCCAGCCATGATGTTCTGACAGAGGTTACAACGTCGAGATACTTTTATGCATTTTCTGATCAAAACAAGGTCAAACGTTTACATACAACCCAACAAATATTTAGTAAATGTCTCTTAGCGAGGCGCACCTCAACAGCATGCTGTTCCATGCCGTCAACGAGCTTCAGCTTAAATATTTGACAAAACTGTTGAGTCCCTTTGAATGAGTTGGGCTCCTGGCACAGACCAAGCTTTTAGGCATAATTCACAAACTAAGGTCAGGGTTCAGGGATCCAGCTTTGTTCTGGACCCAGTCTGGATGTGTTCAGGATCATCGTACTGTTGGAGCATCCAGCTGAGTTTTGATTGTCTAACTCTTGATTTGAGGTGAAGTAGAAGAATTTGGAGGAAATCCTACTTTATTATTTAATCTTCTTTGTCCAATTTATCATTTCCACTGGCTGAGAAATAATCCCACAGTATGATCCTGCTACCACCATGCTTAACAGTTAATACCATGTTCTTAGGTTATCCTCCACTCTCATTCAAAAAAATTTCTTTTGCCAATAAAACGTCTCCAGAAAACATTTTTTAGTCAAGCTTGGAGGTTTCCACTGCAGAGTTGGAGCCTCGTTCTTGGTTGGTACGTTCTGCCCTCACTGTGGTCAGCGGCTCTGGTGTTCTAGCGGTGTCTGGTCCGTGGTTCATTGAGCCTCAGTGGTTCCTAGGATTGGTTCTGAACGCACTGACCAACCTCCTTTCATCTGAGGGTGAGTTTTCATCAGAGGGTTGACTGTCCAAAGTGAAACCAGGTTTATATTATGAACTGACAGGGTGCAGACCAAGAAAGACACCTCTGAAATCTGCAGTAGTCCACATGGAAAAGCCAGTTCCCCAGGTGTCTTCTGGAGAGAAGTGTTATGCTCCGACGAGACAAAGATTCACCTGTTGGACCTCAATGAGGCTTTCTAACTTCAGAACACATTTTCCGCTGTGAAGCATGGTGGTGGCAGCATCATGCTGTGGGGCTGTTTGGCTGCCAGGAGTACTGGTGCACTGCAGAAAGTGGATAGACGTCCTCCAAACAAGAGACATAGTGGACTATGCTCAACAGTGCCAAAAAAATAATAAATTTAACCTCCACTGAGAATGATTAAAAGCTTAAATTTCAGTCATGTTCGTGTTGATAGTTGGGTTTAAAGTTTGAGTTTAAAGGCCACCTGAAGTTCAACAATATAAACCCACAGCTGTCAAATGCAACGTCCCAGAGTCTGGGTATGATAGTAGCTTCAGTGGGGGTTTGGCTTCGGGCCTGCTGAGAGATATCAGGTTTAAAAGCAAAGAGAAAGCGCTCATTAATCAGAAATCCTTCTTTATCCAGAACAATCACTCATAAAAGTTCAGAGGAAGTCGTCCCAGTATTAATCACTAGGATCCAGCTTCATTTTGATTGGCTGCTGCAGCGTTCATCCTGCTGCTGCACAGGTCAAAGGTCAGAAAGTTTTACATTGTTTATTTAGTCCAAGAGGAAGCAAAAGCATATCTTTCTGGTAACAGAATAGGGTAACACCTCCTACTTTTAAAAGCACAACACAGCAGCCGTGGGCGTCGGGTTTCTGAGTCACGCTGCCAGAAATACAGAGAGGAGCTGAAAGTAAAGCCACTGAATGAAGGAGTTTCTGTTGGGCAGAAATTTAACTAAAAACTGCAGCAATCAGCTGCTCTGAAAATTATTTTTAAACTTGGAGACTCTGATATGAACAAGTCCCCGACTGAAAGACACGAGGAGAGACAAGAGAGCTGCTGAGTGTGGGAAAAATGTTACTTCTATCCACCCTGATCCTGCACTCTGAGCTGCAGAGGACAAACTTCACCGCTCCGACTGACGGGACATGACCCAACATGGAGAGAGAAGCCAAACACCCCCCACCCACGCACATGTACTGACTGGACCTCTTCACCGAGCTGTGAAAGCCCCCCATTCAGAAACAGGCAGGAGGAGACAAGTCGTTTCACATGAAAAGGTTTCATCCGGCCGCTGAGCTTCTGCAGAACTCTGTAATCCAGGCCTGAATCCTCCATGATGACGTTCCTGGTAGTTGGATTTATGACACGCTCCAGTTTATCAGAGCCTGAGCTTTTAAGCCCAGAACCACTGGAAGAACAGGAAGAAATCTACCTTTTTAGTCTCTCGACCATGCAAAAGGAAAATCATCGCAAAGTTGAGAATAAAAACTAAAACTATATAAAATGATTTATATAATAAATCCTAAAAAAGAGCAATAAAATAACCAAAACAACAAAAAATGATTTGTTCAGGCAATTTCTGATGTATAAAATACAGCACAGGTTAAATATTTGAACTTCTTACTATGACAGCATAAGAAATAAATAAATTAATACAAAAAGGGTAAAAAATAATTTAAAAATCAGTCCAGGCAATTATTGATCTATAAAATGGGGCAAAACTGGACATTTCAATTGAATTTGAGTGATCCATTAATTCTAATAAGATGCTTTATTAACGACCCCCCTGACATATGAACTTTTAACTAATAGACTCAGAGGTTCATCCTGGGTTTGAAAGGTCACAGCTTGTTGGAAGGACTTGTAGTGGTCCAGTCTTTAACAGGGTGATGATGTCTTCACAGATATTTATTAGACCTCCAGAGAAGAGAAATCGTCTTTTTACCTGAAAATTTGGAAGAAGATCCACAATACCTCGTGGAGGTTTTAGGAGGTTGGATATTTTGAAGAGGTTCTGATGAAGGTTTTTGGTCTGACAGTTCACAGCGGAGGTTAGAGGGTTTTTGAATGTGTTGAACAACTCCACTAGGAAGTTGTTGGTTTTGAAACAGAGGGTTTTCTGAGACACTTCAAGAGGTTCTGGATGATCTGAGCTGATTTTAGAGGTAATGGAGATGTTTTACGGGTCTTCTGGACGGCTCATCTGTCCAAGATTTTTTCAGACCATGAATCCTTCCAACATTATTTGATCATTCTGAAGTTCAGTGTGAAATTAGAATAACATAATTAAAGGTTTAGACGAATAACCAGAGGTCCTTCATCCTGTCTGACGTTTAGTACCTCTAAGTGGTTTCTCTGCTTTTCTCCGGTCTCTCCAGCGTTCCCCTCTGATCCCGTTCTGGAGGATCCCGGTCCAGTCCTGCTGAAGCGGGAAACCCAATTTCGCTGTGATGTCATCAACATCTTCTCAGCCAATCAGCTGAGGTTCCGCTGGGTTTCGGGAAACACAACTTTGATGACCGAGATGTACAAGTTCTCCGGTTCCCTGCAGAACATCTCATCTGTTCTAAAGCACCAGTTCGAGGCGGTGCAGCAGGCCCTGACCTGCAAGGTGGAGCTGCTGACAGAGGATAGAGGCGTTTGGAGGTTCAGAAGGACCAGCATTGCTCTGCAGATCCACTGTGAGTAATTAGGGTTTGGGTTTTAACAATCTCAGATTAAATAAATCCAGAATTATGCTGAGGTGATGAGAGTTCCACCCAATGTTAGCAGTTATAGTCGAAATATATTAGTATATATTAGTTCATTCAGATTCTGCTGATTTCTGAGCCGATTCCAGGAGTGAGAAGCTGGATATCTAACAGAATACGAGCCTTGCTGGAATGTCAAGAGTAGCTTCATTTAGGAGGATAGTTTTATCTTCCAACCAACACAGCAGATAATCCAACGCTGGAAAGAAAACAAACGATGACGATTCTGAGCTGTAGTTATTGTGATGCGATATTAAAGCGGGTTACCGCCCGTGCAGAGCTTGCTCAGCCAATGGATTCTATAGTACAAGTTACCACCAGTGGTAAGCAAGCTCTGCGCTGGTGGTAACCTGGTTTGATTCCCTGAACTAATTTCTTGTGCTCACTTCATAAAAATCTGAACTGTCCCTTTAACATTTAATAATCCTAAACTCTGTTTCTGACTCAGATCCTCCGAAATCGACCTCCCTGTCAATCAGTCCAGGTGAGGAGGTCCTGGAGGGTCAGCAGGTGACGTTTACCTGCCGTTCAGACGGAGCTCCGCCCCCCACGGTGGTGCTAAGGAAGAATGGGGATGAGCTTCTAAGGAGTGACCCCAACTCCTCATCCTCTGTCACCCTCAGCATCTCCTCCACCCTTCTGGAAGAGTCGGGCCTTTACGAGTGCGAAGCCTCCAACCAGTACGGCTCCCAGTTTGTCTCCAGCTCCATCACTGTCAAAGGTCAGCATGTTAATTATTAAACTAAGCCTTCCAAAATGATTCCCTGATAACCTAAAATAAAATCCAGGGCAGGTCACATAATTAGTAAATAGAGTTCACTGTGTGCAGTTTAACCCCAGTCTAAATGCAGATGTTCTGTGGAGGCCTCAGTGGTTTGTTGGAGAACATTAGTAAACATTAAGGAACACAGCAGACAGGTCAGGGAGAAAGTTGTGGAGGGGTTTAAAGCAGGGTTAGGTTCTAAAATGGTAAGAAATGGTAAATGGCCTCTACTTGTACCACCATAGTGCTTCATCAAGTCCCCAGAGACTCCTTTACACCACAATCAGTCATCCACCCACTGACAGTGGTGAGCTACAATGTACCACAGCTGCTGTGGGCCAGACTGACAGAAGTGGGCCATACAATCGGCGCCACAGAACCCTCTGACCACCATCTGCAGGCATGGCGGGTGAAGTGTCTTGCCCAAGGACACAACGACTGAGACAGGCAGAGCGGGTGTTCGAACCGGCAACCCACCGTTACAGGACAAACTCCTACTACCCTAAAAAAATACCTCAACATCTCCCAGTCCATCATCTGAACATGGAGAGAGGATGGACCACCTGCAGACCTACCAAGACATGAACGTCCACCTAAACCAGAGAGCCAGAAGAAGTCCTGATTGCAGTCTGCCAGAAGCCATGTTGGAGACACAGCAAACATGGAAGAAGGTTCAGAGGTTCCTCCTGGGTATAACTGGTCCCAGCTTGTTGGGAACCAGTTAAAGATGTTTTAATGAGGTTGTTTTAGGATCCAGCAGGTTCCCAGAAGCCTTCTAGATGTTTAATGGACTCTTGAAGACATTTCTGTGAACAGATTAAAGTAAAAGTAGGAATCAACCTCATTGGTCCTCTGGTCATTGTCAGTTTTAACAGGATCAACCTCAGATCCGATCTTGACCAGACTTTATTCAGCTTTCCTCCAGTGACCCCAGGATCCCACCGACACACTGACCTTTTCCATTTATAGCTGAGAAGGACTCATAGTGGTCCTTCTGAGAGTTGTAGCGGTCTTTACCAGGACGATCATGGCTTTATGGATGTTTTTTAGATCTCCAGAGAAGAACGGCAATTTCTGGAAAAAGGGAAGAAGATCCAGAATGGTTTCTGGAGGTTTCAGGAGGCTGGATATGCTGAAGAGGTTCTGATGGTTCTGAGGTTATTGGTTCGTCACACAAAATCTCTCCAGAATACATTAAAGTTTGTTGCTCTTATGTGGCAAAATGGAAAAAGTTGAAGACTTTTTGAAGACTGAACTTTCTTTCCATAAAGTTCTCAGTTCTTCCTCCCGCTTCCTGTTCCTTCTTCTGTTCTGTTCCGATGACTTTTATCAGGGAAGTCGACCTCTCGCCTTTTTCTACAAGATGCCCGAACAGAAATAGGCTCACATCACACCTCTGAGTCACAAGACTCTTGAGCTGTCAGCCCGCTTCAGTGGGTGATCGGACCGGGCCGCTGCAGGAACTGTGGGTGTTAGTTTGATCTCACGTCCCAGTAATACGTGCCTCTCAGTCCGAGAGTGCAAAGAAACGTCCAGAAACACATGAACACAAATGAGACGTCCTGCATAACTAACTTGAATGTTTAAGTTGAACATGTTTTTAAAAGAAGTAAACTAGAGAACATTTTTATTTCTGATGTTTTTGATTAAACAGATTTCAGAAAAATCTTCTGAAGCTGTTAAAGCTGCAATTAGCAGAAACCAGTTTGACCCCCAGTCAGATGGCAGGGTTGTCCACTATCAGGTGATGATGTGCTGGTTAAAGGTCAAACAAAAGGTCAAGAGGCTGATCCGAAGTGCTCTGACCCACGGCTGCAAACATGAAACGTTTCCAACCCATTTACAGAAACACTTAGTCTTTCTCTAGTTTTATGTTTTCTTTCTGGGAAAGCAGATTAAAAACTGTTCTTTATCAGAAATCTTTCAAGTTTCTACTAAACCATAACAGGCTGATCAGGAAGCAGCTGCCAGTGTCTACTTCACTTCTCTGTTATCTGAGGAGGTCAGAATGCTCCTGTGATTGCTTCAGTCTGAACCTCCCTAAAGTGTTAGAATTGGTCACCAGCGCCGCCTCCACACTCGCTTTTCTCCACGGTGTCCAGAGATGTATCACAGTTGATGTCGGCATGCTAGGAGACGGCTGGAGCCTCGATCGCTTCGACAGAACACGGCCAAAAGCAAAGCTGATCTTCCTCAGAGGGTGAATCACCACAACAGTAAAATATCGTATAACTGATTCATCATTGCAGGGTTTTTTAAAGCGAAAGAGCAGCAAAATCTAATGTGACTCACTCAGATTTGACCCATCTCACTCATATGTCGCAGCATATTGGATATTAATGAGCTTTAAAGCCAATTGTGTCAGAAAAGGTTTGTCACCGTTCAGGTACAAACACCTACCTACCTACCTACCTACCTGCCTACCTACCTACCTGCCTGCCTACCTACCTGCCTACCTACCTACCTTTCAACCTTCCTACCTACCTGCCTACCTACCTACCTACCTACCTGCCGGCCTGCCTACCTACCTTTTGACCTTCCTACCTACCTGCCTACCTACCTACCTTTCGACCTTCCTACCTACCTGCCTACCTACCTACCTACCTACCTGCCGGCCTGCCTACCTACCTTTTGACCTTCCTACCTACCTGCCTACCTACCTACCTTTCGACCTTCCTACCTACCTGCCTACCTACCTACCTTTCGACCTTCCTACCTACCTGCCTACCTACCTACCTGCCGGCCTGCCTACCTACCTTTTGACCTTCCTACCTACCTGCCTACCTGCCTTTCGACCTTCCTACCTACCTGCCTGCCTACCTGCCTACCTACCTACCTGCCTGCCTACCTACCTGCCTGCCTACCTACCTTTCGACCTTCCTACCTACCTGGCTACCTACCTGCCTTCCTACCTACCTGCCTACCTGCCTTTCGACCTTCCTAGCTACCTGCCTGCCTACCTGCCTACCTACCTACCTGCCTGCCTACCTACCTGCCTGCCTACCTACCTGCCTACCTGCCTACCTAACTACCTGCCTACCTACCTACCTACCTGCCTGCCTACCTACCTGCCTGCCTACCTACCTTTCGACCTTCCTACCTACCTGCCTACCTACCTACCTACCTACCTGCCGGCCTGCCTACCTACCTTTTGACCTTCCTACCTACCTGCCTACCTGCCTTTCGACCTTCCTACCTACCTGCCTGCCTACCTGCCTGCCTGCCTATCTACCTACCTACCTAACTACCTGCCTACCTACCTACCTACCTACCTACCTTTCGACCTTCCTACCTACCTGCCTACCTACCTGCCTTCCTACCTACCTGCCTACCTGCCTTTCGACCTTCCTACCTACCTGCCTGCCTACCTGCCTACCTACCTACCTGCCTGCCTACCTACCTGCCTGCCTACCTACCTACCTACCTACCTGCCTACCTAACTATCTGCCTACCTACCTACCCACCTGCCTGCCTACCTACCTGCCTGCCTACCTACTTTTCGACCTTCCTACCTACCTGCCTACCTACCTACCTACCTACCTGCCGGCCTGCCTACCTACCTTTTGACCTTCCTACCTACCTGCCTACCTGCCTTTCGACCTTCCTACCTACCTGCCTGCCTACCTGCCTACCTGCCTGCCTGCCTACCTACCTACCTACCTACCTACCTGCCTACCTACCTACCTACCTACCTACCTGCCTGCCTACCTACCTGCCTGCCTACCTACCTTTCGACCTTCCTACCTACCTACCTGCCTACCTACCTGCCTGCCTACCTACTTTTCGACCTTCCTACCTACCTGCCTACCTACCTGCCTGCCTACGTACCTTTCGACCTTCCTACCTACCTGCCTACCTACCTACCTACCTGCAACATCCAAAAGGTGACCAAAGTGATTTACAGCTAAAATAAAACAAAAATACAGAAAGATACACACAAAAATAATAGAATAGAATAAAAATAAAAGCATATGAAATCAATTTAGTAAGTCTTCAATTCAGATTAAAAAATACCTGGTCCACTTGAAAAGCACCAATTAGTGGAAGCTTGTTCCACATCCTGGAGCAGCAGCAGCAAAGGAACGACCTCCCCGCTGCTGGGACGTTGGTCTTTCTAAGTTGCATTGATTTGAAGTCCTCAGTGTCGTCGTGACTAAAAAGACAGATCAGATGGAACGAGGCTGTTTATGGCATTAAAAGCAAACATTAAAAGCTTAAACTGAACTGGAAGCCAGTGAAGCGATGAAAACTCTGGGGTGATGTGGTCTGTCTGGATGTGTTGGTTAAAAGACTGGCTGCAGCGTTGTGTGTGACACTTTATCTCCCATAAGCAGCTCAACAAAGTTTTCACTGCGTTTAACTAGTAAATAGATTTGTACATCATCAGCATAGAACCTAAAGGCAGTGTGTACAAAGAAAACAGGATTGGACTGAGAATGGAACCCTGTGGTACTCCTCAGGAGAGTAATGCTCCATGCTAAACATCCTGCAACTCCAGCAAAGCGCACCATCTCTGCATCATGTAACACCTGTAGAACCCATTCTAACACCTTCAGTCTGGTTTCGTTCTGTTCAGCTCCCCCGAGGAACACTACCGTCCTCATCCTTCCATCTACGGAGGTCCAGGAGGGACAAAATGTGACTGTCTGCTGCCAAACAATCAGCTTCCCACCATCAGCGGTGATCCTGAAGAAGCTGAACAACGGAACAGAGCTGTTTTCCACCAACGGCACCTTCCTGCTGGTCAACGTCACATCCAGAGACTCGGGGTTGTATCAGGTCAACGTGAGCAACGAACTCGGCTCTGAGATCAAAGTCTTCAGCATCAGAGTCAGAGGTAAGTAAAATCACTAAATCACTAAACAAAGATGTTAGATTACATTTCATTAAATCTTTTGCCTGTATTTCTTTTGCAGAGGTTAGAACCGGACTTCCTCCAGGCTTCAGCATCATCCTCATCTCAGCCGCCGCCGTTGCTGCAGGGCTGACGGCTTCTGCTCTGGTTCTCGACTACATGAGGAGATCCAGGAAAAAAGGTTTTTATCAGCTGCCCCAGTCCGCCCCGTCTTCAGCATGATGCTAGCAGTGAGCTAACAGACTCATTCCTGAAAGCCCTAAAACATGGCTTCTTCTTCGACCCTCTGTGATTTCCACATCCAAACGTGTTGCTACCAAGTTTTAAAGTCGTCATTTAAAATTTGGTGTGTGATTCCAGGAAGATAGCTGCTGGAATACTGGAGTAGGGCTTAGATGCACTGAAATGTGGCAGCTGACTGACAGGATGTGGCTTCAGTGTTTCTGTATGAGGCTGACTGCATTGGGACCTGAACATATTTGGAGAGAATCTCAAACTAGAGCTAAACCTCCCAAATCTGACCCTTTGATTCCCTGACAACTAACGTGCGTCATGTGGCCAAAGAAGAGCTACATGTCACATCTCCTCTGAATGCGGAGCTTCTTAGATCGCAGCTTTGACTTTTCCCAGTTTTCCCAGCATACAGTGCTGTAACACTAGTGTTTCTGCTTTTTAATCACATTTAAATGTTTGATGTCACCAAGCTAATTTAATCTCAGAATTAATAACAAAATACAGTTTAAAGTGATAATTTCATTTATTAAAGGAAAAGTGAACCAGCCCGTTCCATTGTTCAAATCATGAATCATCTGTGATCATCCACTTTTTTGTAACTTGGAGTGCAATTACACTCCCAACACTCAGCCTGACCTTTATAATCAAGAAATCCCTTAAAAGAACCTGTCTGACAACACGAAGTAGGCTAAAAGATCTCAAACAGCATCACATCATGACCTGATCTAAAGAAATTCAAGAACAGATGAGGAGCAAACGTACTGACATCTATCAGTCTGGAAAGGGTTGCAGGTCCATTTCTAAGGCTTTGGGACTCCAGAGAACCTCAGTGAGAGACTTTACCCACAGATGGAGGAAACATGGAACAGTGGAGAACCTTCCCAGGAGTGGACAGAGTGCTGACATTACTCCAAGAGTTCATCCACGACTCATCCAGGAGGTCACAGAAGAACTCAGGTGAACATCAAAAGCTCTACAGGCCTCCCTGCCTCAGTTAAGGTCAGAGGTCATGATTCAACAATAAGGAAAAGAGACTGGGCAAAAATGGCCTCCATGGGCGAGTTCCAAGGCCAGATCCACTGCTGACCCTAAAGAACATGAAGGTCCATCTCACATTTACCTAAAAACATCTTGATCCTCAAGAGCTGTGAGGAAAATATTCTGTGGACTGAAGAGACTAAAGTGGACCTTTTTTGGAAGGTGTCTGTCCCGTTACATCTAAAACTAAAAGCTTCAGAAACAGAACGTCATACCTGGAGTCAAACATGCTTCATGTCTCCAGGACCTGGACAACCTGCTGTGATGGATGGAGCCATGAAAACCCTGAAAGAGAATGTCCAGCCGTAAGTTTGTGACCTTGACCCCGGGCATACTTGGGTTATTATGGTCCAAAGAACACTAGCCAGACCACCTCTAAATGCAGAACAAAATGGAAGATTTTCAGTGGCCTACTCAAAGTCTGGACCAAACTCTGTTTGAGATTGTGTGGAAAACCCCAGAATGAATTAAAGCAATCCTCTAATGGAAAGTGGGCCAGAAATGGCTCCACAGACTTGGTACCAGTTACTGCAAATGGCAGAACCAGATTTAGGTTTAGGGGCAGATTCCAGGTTGGTTTGGATCGCTTTTCCATCAATACATGAAATCATCCGTTAAATGTTTCAGATCATCAACCTGAGTAAATAAAACATTTCTAAGTGGGACAAAAAAAAGCAAAAACAAAAGAAATCTGCAAGGGGGTGAATACTTTTACAGTACTGTATGCAGACAGTGGCATGTACCGACTATTGGGTCTCAGCATTGAATCATGTTGCTGCCTTTCCCCTAAACGTGACGTCTACCTCATCCTCCCTTTGAACCGCGGTTGTGAGCCCAGCGTTTGGTTGATGCGTCCCAAACATGCGGCGGGAACCACAGGAATGTAAATACTGCTTATCAGAACCCTCTTAAGGCTTTCTACTCTTTGCACATGTCGACAGGCAGCTGGAACCCCCTCCATGTGGACCCCATGGCCATCCTGCAGGAAAGGCTCTAATGGGTCGACTCTGAACTGCTGGTAAACTGTTTCGACAGGGTTTTTTTTCCTCCTCATGAAGGAAAACATATTCAATTTAAACTTGTACCTTCATTTCCCTCTGTTTGGTACTGATGCAGCTATGTGTTTTTATTAAAGTTCCTTTCTCATTGTTTTTGTTAAAAATATTTATTTGATGTCCTGGGGTTTTTATTTCTATGTTCTGGGACTTCCCAGTGGCTGTCCAGCTTTCACTTTTGCTTCAGCAGCTGTTTACTGGAAGTCTTCAGGACATCTTGGACTGGTACCAAGGTGACAGTTCGGCTGCAGCCCTGAGACTCACAGATTTAAAAGACTGGTTGCTTTTCACTGTTTTCTTTAGGCTGCAATAGAAAAAAGGCTTTTGGCTCAGATAGGAAATTCCCACAGTAATTAAATGGTGCCTGTTGACAAATTTAATTCAAGCTCAAAATTTTACCTTAAAGAAACAAAAATGCTACAAATATTTGACTAAAATATGTAAACGTTTTTACCCTAAAAGGTATTTTTTAACTTTAGGCACAGATTAAATCCTGATTAGTTTGGATCAATTTAGTTTTTCTGCATCAGGAAAACCCAAAGACACGATGGGAGCCGAGCTGCTTCACACTCTAGCATTTAAACGTCGAAACAAAACGAGCGGTTCTGATTCGGCCCGTTTTGACTAACTCCTGGAGCAGTTTAACAGGGCTGACCAGTTGGTGTAACAGGAACTGTTCTGGTGGCTTTTGTCTCCAATGCGAAGGCAACTGGCTCCCGGGCTCGTTGTCATGGAAACTAGGATGTGAGGTGTGAAGAGAAGAGCTAATGTGGATCAGGTCCCTCGCTGGTGTTGGACCCGTTTCAGCTCAGACTCTCTTGAAACACAGTGACGGTCTGTTCTCTGGGTCCGTTTCAACAGAGCTGCAAGGTCCTCATCAGAACACTGACCTTCAGTCATGTGATGCTGTCTCCCTGGCAACCAGGCGAGGTCCAACTGAGACTGAGAAATGAGGGGAAGCTGCTTGACGAGCTTTTTTTCTTTATTTATTATGGTATTCAACAGGGAGCTGTGGTAACAACTGCAGAACCAGAACATGCTGTAAAACCGGCAGAACACTCTGTCGCAGCTGCAGAGCATGCTGTAACCTACAGAACCAGAATTTCTTGTAGCCTCTACAGAACACAATGCAATACCTGCAGAACTTCATGTAAACCTTTTTAAACATGTAAAACCTGCAGAACCAGAACACCCTGCAACACACTCGGTAGCACCTACAGAAATACGGTAACATACCTATAATATGATTTTATGTATCACTATCTCTACAAGTATAACACTTAACCACTGCAACAACTCTGCTGTAGTACTTTCATCTACAGAACATTAACTTTTATTCTCTTCATGTAATGACTTTTAAATGTTAACCAGGTTTAGGCATCTCTGCCGAACCTTTGGGAAGTCCTATATTAAGGCATACGTTCCATAAACAGATGTTTATGTTGGATCTTCTTGCAGCAGCTTTCTGAGATCTTCATTTAAATGTCTTGAACTCCTGCTGACATGCTGAAGGCAGTACAAATAACCCAGAGGGTCTGAACAGTGGATCAGAGGTTAAAGATGCTCCATCCTGCAGATATCTACAGCTCTAAAGAGACAAAAAGTGGAATTAAAATCTGCTGGCAGAGATTCTTCAGGTCAGGAAAACAAGTATGTTCACTCTCACTGACAGGAAATACCAGTGTAGCAGGAGATTAAAACGACAAGACGCAGCAGAACTCCTCTCCACATAACCGAGTCCAGAGGTGAGGGGTCGCAGAAACCCGGCAGGACAGTTAACGCGACATGATAGGAAAACACCAGATGGAGCAAAAAGTAACATTCATCTTGTTTCTGCTGAATCTGCACAAAGCAAAGAGGATGAGTGACTGAGGGTCTGCAGGGACACAAAGTCCGGCTCTTCAGACTCTGTTCGAAGAAAAATAAAAGAAATGAAGCTTAAATGTCAGAGGGCAACTTCAATCCAGCAGAGCACTAATATGAACACAAAATTACAAATGTTTTCCTGTATCACTGCTGAGCAAATAAAACCTGTTTTTTTGTTTTTGTTTTTCACTTTAGGGAATATTAAAAGGAGGATTTTAATGCAGCTGCTGCAATAAAATGCAAAGCGCTACAAATTAGCCTGCTGCTCAGAAACGTTAGTTGTCAGTTTACTCAGTGAGGGTAGTGGGGTTGCAGCCTTCCTTCAGATTTGAAGCGAGCAGATGATCTGTAGATGTTTTATTCAAATGTACTACTTAATTTCTCTGAGGAAGCAGTTGTCTGGGTGAAATCATTGTCAAACGCAGAACATTATTAGCCTCATAGCATAACTGCCTGTTCTGGTTTACAGCTACATTTTCAATAAAAAATCTAATCTTGTTTTCTGAGAACATTCAGCTATATGCAATGAGGCTAACTATATGTTCCTGTTTATGGGATGAAACCTTCCCATCCTGAGTCTGGGAGTACCACAAGGTTCTATTCTTGGACCACATTTGATCACATTTTACATTTGTCACTATGTGTTGACTGGTGAAACGTTCATTGCAAACAAAGAAGTACTTTAATAAGAAAAACCTGAAAAACAAGAAGCACCTGAAGGAGCAGCAGCAAAAAGCAGTGTGAAGAACCTCCAAATGACATGATTACCTGGAAACAGGTAGGAGTGAAACAGCTGAGGGGAACTGAATAATTAACACAGTGAACTCAGGGATCCATGGGAGAACACAGAAACCAGAAATGCAGCAGAACCAAACATGAGAACGGATCAAGGTACCAACCAAGAGGAGGCAGAAACTCAGAATGAATAACAGGAAGTAAATGTTGTACAGAACTCAGAAGAAGACAGATTTCAAAATAAAACAGGATCTAGGGTACATAGAAGAAAAAGTAACCAAAGACAACTTCAAACAGAAAGTAACAAATACATTAAAAGTTCAGAGTAAACGAAACCAGAACATGATCCAACTTCCCGATTTGTGCCCAGATGTGTTTAGATGATAGTTTTACACATTCTGAATAAACTTGATAAGCATCTGAAGGAACATCAAACTGTTGCCATCATTAACTCCTCAATTTTTATGCATCATACGTTTTAACTTATTGTATTTTTGTTAGGTGGTATGATTTTATTTTTCTGTGTTACACAGTCAATCTGCCAAGAAACTTTGAAAATGAGCCTGTATGGTGCTAAAAGTGGGTCACACAAAGCACATGTTCTCATTGAGCTTCGTTGGTATTTCAGGCACTGATTTCCGTTCATTGTGATGATTAAAGCTTACAGTTAATGAAAACACAAAACTTAGCTTCTTAGAAAATTCAAATATTACATACGACCATTAAAAAAACAAAGATTTGATGTCCTTGTTTGACCTTTACTACAACAGCCTTTAACCTCTCAGAATAACTGCCTGTCTGGACCAACAGCCAGCAGCAGAACTTTACAGCTTAAAGCTGAAGTTAAATCTGATCAATGGGGTTCCTGCTGGCGACCCGATCTGTGAACACTGTGTGTCGGGCCAGGGGAGAGGAGGCTGGAGCTCCTGCGGAAATAACCTCGTTCCAACATGCATCAGGGTACTTCGACCCCAAACAACCACTTAGGTGTTCTGATGGAGAGCTTTCTCTGTGCTGGGGCCTCACCCGGGGATGGTCCTCCTCTGGACATGAGGACAACTGACACCAATTTAAAGGCCTCCAGAAGCTCGCTCTCTTCTCCAAACGTTTTCTGTGTAACTGACCTTTATTTAGTGTTTTTCCTTTGTATGTGTCTGTCTGTATGCTGTATGTGATGTTCTTATCGTGTTTTGAAAAACTGCTCTATCAATAAAGCATTTAATTACTTATTAACCTCCTCTTCATCCATGAGATCACTGAGGTCACCATGAAAACCGAGGTGTGAGTCCTGCACAGGAGCTCTGACTCATTTCCAGCTGATGTTTCCTCCATTAATCTGCGCAGGTGTTGGGAAAAGAAATCGTTGTGATTTAGTGTCCTCCTCAGGTGAACAGTGTGGGCGGGCTGCTTGTGTCTAAATGAACCCACGTGTGAGCTTAGGAGGAGAGGAGGAGATAACTCCTCGCTTCAGACCAGGTGAGACAAAGGAAACCGTCTGCTGGGAGAAACAGATAAATTGCAAAACAGCCACAATCTGGTCATTATAGAAGAGTGGTAAGATTTTTAATTTTAAAAGCCAGAAGATGTTTCCTCTAAAGTTTTCCTCACATTAGGACAAAGAAAATGATGCGTGTAGGAGACACAGCAAACGTGGGGAAGAAGGTGCTCGGATCAGATGAGACAAAAATGTATCTTTTGGTCTGTGTGGCAGAAAACACCCTAAACATACCAGGTATAAAGCAAAGAACAGCGGTGGCAGCATCATGCTGTGGTGATGCTTTTCTTCCGCAGGGCAGGAGAAGCTGGTCAGAGCTGATGGGAGGATGGATGGAGCTAAATCCAGGACAGTCCCTGAAGAAACCTGTTGGAGGCTGCAGAAGTATGAAGACTAGGGTGGAGGTTCACCTTCCAGCAGGACAACTACTCTGAACATCCAACCAGAGCTACAAAATGTTTAGATGAAGGTATATCCATGTGTTAAAATGGCCTAGTCAAAGTCATCATGGAATCCATGGCAAAACTTGAAACGAATTAATGAGGAATGGGCACAAATTTCAGTCTGTAAAAAGCAGGAAGAGAGTTTGTGCTGTTGTAACTATGGCAACATGTGGTTCTACAAAGTAATCACTCATGGCACTGAAAACAAAAGCATGCCACACTTTTCAGATTTTCATTTGTAAAAGAAAAGGAATGACTTTCCCTCCACTTTCCCAATTACTCCCTACTCTGTGTTGATCTATAACAAACAATCTCAATAAAATACACTGAATTCTTGCTCGTCACATGACAAAGTATGAAATAAAACCTGCTTCATACTTTATGAAGCAGGTTTATTACTTAACTTTTTACTTTATTTTCTTTATTACTTTCTTATCATCATAATTTATCACATTGAGTTCAGTGGATGTTTCCTCAGACTCCACAGCATCAGCTGCACTGGAGCGCCATCTGCTGGTCAGACTCGATTTGATTCTTCAAATCTGATTTAAAGCTTAGACGCAACAATAAGATTTATTTGTTTTAGCAGAAAGTGAAATAAACAATCCGAGCTTCTAGGATCCCTATTTGCTCCTGCTTCTTAGTTTCTGCCATTAATCAGGAAGAACCAGAACTCTGTCACTACTTTTTCAACAAGTTTTGAAATCAAGAATTAGTGAAGTTGCTTTAAAAAGAAGTTGTTTTTTTAATATAAATGTATTTCTTAATGTTTTTCTGTCCATTTCAAAATGTTAAACTCTTAATCAATGTATAATTAGTTTTTTTTTTCTTTTTAATTTAGGGCCTTAAGAAAAACTACTTACTTCAGCTTTAGAAAAACTAGGGACACAATCTTTGCCAAACTTTCCCCTGATCATAAATAATTTTATTTCTAATTCAAAAATGTCCATGTTTGTTGAAACCAGACATAAAAAGGTCATGAAGGCAACACAGAAACCGTAATTGTTCACTGATTTTTAAAGAATATTAAACTGGCTTTAATCCTCAGGGGAACTTTCAGTTTGTTCAGCATTAATGTTGTGATTAAAAATAATTCAATCTGAGACAGTTTACCCAGAAAAAAAAATGTTTCTGATTGAATCTGATTTATTTCTATTGTACAGCTAATAAATTAGAACATCATTAAAAAATTCATTTAGTTCAGTGATTTCATTCAAAAATTGAAACTGAAGCTTGGATAATATTTAGATCCCTTCTCTGCAGATTTCAGTTTTACATCAGACCATCTGCTGTACAGCATGAATTACTGCATCCCTGTGGCATGGCATGGAGGTGGTCAGTCTGTGGTTCTGCTCAGGTGTTCAAGAAGCCCAGGTTGGTTTGATAGCGGCCTACTACTCTTTTTCTGTCCACTAAATTTGCCATTAATATGCTTGGGTACACCAGTGACCTTTTGTGGTTCACCCTCTGAGTGGAGAGGTGCTGCTGGACATCTGTCAGGTCAGTCTTTCTCATTATTGTGTAGGTCATAACATAACATTTATGTATTAAATACCATTTTCAATGATCTTATGTAATATTCCAAGTTTCTCAGAAACTTAATTTTGGGTGTTATTAGCCATAATCATGGGCTGCATGGTGGCGCAGTTGGTAGCACTGTTGTCTTGCAGCAAGAAGATCCTGAGTTTGACTCCTGACCTGGGCAAAAAACATGGCTGTTAGGTTAATTGGTCTCTAAATTGCCCTACAGTATGAAGGGGTGTGTGCATGGTTGTTTGTCCTGCGTGTCTCTGTGTTGCCCTGCGGTGGACTGACGACCTGTCCATAGTGCCTCTCACCCATAGACTGCTGGAGATAGGCACCAGCTCCATACATATAGAAGATGGATAGATGGATGGATGGATGGATGGATAGCCATAGTCATCACAATTAGCAGGAATAAACACTTGGAAGATATCCCTCTATGTAATGAATATACTGTATATAATATGTGAATTCACTTTTTGAACTGATTTATTATATTAAACTTTATGATGATATTCTGTTTTACTAAAATGTCCCTTTATATTAAGAAAGGACAAAATAAATATAAGACCTTAATGGCAAACAGTCATAAGAAATTCTCAAAATCAACAATAACTTAGAATTTTTTGTGTATAAACCAATCTAATTTTGAGAAGCTGTGACTTATGTTATTTATATATTTCTTCTCTCTCTCTCTTTGTTGACCCAATGACCCAAAAAAGGGAAGAGTTTGTAAAATGGAGAAATCTCGAGCGCTTTTATTGTGAAATCTGTCCTCACCGGAAGTTGACAGTTAGCATCTCAGTCAGTTTTACCTTTCCGGTGAGAGTGTGAGTGTCCAGGTGTAAAAATGTTACCTTTATCTATAAAGGACGACGAGTACAAACCGGCCAAGTTCAACCTGCTGCTCAAACTGTCCGGATGGTTCAGGTAAACTGGGCGCTGCTAGCAGCTAGCAGAGGCTGTTAGCCGGATGCTAACCGGTTAGCCTTAACAGGCGCGTTCCTCTCGGAGCTAATCTGCTTCAAACTTTGTTTCGTTCAGTTGTCAGGCTGGTTTTAACCTCAGTTTGTGTGTTTGGGTCTGACGTGTTTTTGAGCCTGCTCCCTTCGTGTTTTTGTTCATGGTTTTATTTGTTGTGGCAGTATGTTTGTTTCTGTTTGCTTTTCAGGTCGATTTTAGCCGATAAAACCTCCAGGAATCTGTTCTTCTTCCTCTGCCTCAACCTCTCCTTCGCCTTCGTGGAGTTATCATACGGCATCTGGAGTAACAGGTTGGCTAACAGTCTTAGTAGCATCTCTCTGTGTTTTCTGTTGTCTGGATGTGCCACGTAAGTGTTAGCGTTAGCTGTGTGTGTGTGTGTGTCCGTCATCTTTAATCTGAGACTCTGCAGTTACTCAGTTGCCTCAAACTGCGCATGACGACACAAAAAGCGCTTCCGATTTTCATCAGATCAGCTTTTTCTTTGGATTCTGAAACCATGTTTTAATTTTAGCACAAGGCAAAAACGTGAATTTTTCAGGCAAAAATAAATATTAGGTTTGGTGAGTAACCTTCCCTCCATTGTCTAACACCTACCTGATAGGATTGTAGTCCAAAAGTGCTCTCCTTGCTGTGCGTGTACAAGCACTCACACCCACTTCCTGCCAGTGCTGAGCAAGCTCTGCACTGGTGGCAACATTGTTCTGAAGTGCTCCTTATCGGAGAAGGTTCTGGAGAGGGGTGGAAAAAATTTAATTTAACATGCTATTTTTTTGAAACTAATCTTAAAAATGGAAAATGGACACAATCAAGTTAAATTGGTGTTTATTACCATCTATTCTTAATTTTCTCTACAGTTAATGAAATGGGCTGATTTACCTCACACTAGGGTCAGAGCCCTGCCTCAGATGATGTCGTTATATTTGTAGGAAGTGGCTGAATGAATGGGATGAAAACATCTGCATGAAATCAGAGAGCTTTTCTATGTTGTCTGTGCAGCGTTGGTCATTCTGAGGTTACAGCTGGAGAGCCACCATGTTGTCAGTTTTGCAGTTTGAACTTTTTAAATGAAAGAATATCTTACTTTGCTCAGCTTTGAGTAACAAGAAAATGGTTTTACAGGAAAATATTGGTGAAAAGGTACCAGGCTCCACTGTGCTACTCGGTGAAGATGGAGTTTTTAATTGAATGAAGCTCTTTGCAATAAATAAATCCGGATCTGATCTGAACTCTTTGAACTGTCAGCAAAAACACTTAAAGACACAAAATGTATCAAATAAAAACTGCATTACTGCTAAAATTTTATTGTTTAAGGTCAGAAACATCTTGTGTTGTACGCAGCTGTTTCCTCTTTGTGCCGAGATCTGGCTAGTTTCTACAAAAAAACCTGTCCTCCCGGGTCTCTTTTACAAACATCTGCTGGTAGTTTGAATCCAGCTTCCAGAGGAGGACATTTTCATCAGACCTGGGAAGAATTTAGTGTATTTTCTGCTGGTAAAACTGTAGATTTTGTTTAGCTGTGGACGATCCTTCACTAAAATATAAACTATGATTCAGATATGATGTTTGAGGTAAATTTTGAGTTTGAGGTAAACTTTTCATACAGATAGATTTAATACAAAGTGCTTTACAGGAGTAAAAAAACACTAAATGATTTAAGTAATGAAAAAAGATGAATTGATTATCCAGGATCTGAGAAAACATTTGAAATAAATAACTTGTGAATAAATAGTAAATGCAGAAATACTAATATCTAAACATCTGTGTTGAAATGTAAAATAAAGTCAAATAGACAAAATATATAGAAAAAGTTAAAAACAACTAAAACATTCAAACATAAATAATTATTAAACTAAAAGCCAGACTGAATAAATATTAGTTTTCTTCTTCTCTGCTGCCTCTGTGTCCAGTTTAGGTCTCATCTCAGACTCCTTCCACATGTTCTTTGACTGCACCGCCCTGCTGGCAGGTCTCGCAGCCTCCGTCATCTCCAGGTGGAGGTCCAACGACAGCTTCTCCTACGGGTGAGCCCCTCCACCCTCGCTCTGAGGTCGGTTACTCGGGTCTGATTGTCAGGCTGTCTTTGAGCGGTCTGTGTTTGTCTCCCAGGTACGTCAGAGCAGAGGTTCTGGCGGGCTTTGTCAACGGACTCTTCCTCATCTTCACTGCCTTCTTCATCTTCTCAGAAGGAGTTGAGGTAACATTTAAACATCTGACACAAGCAGGCCATGAAGTAGATGATTGGGTTTGCAGTGAGCTGTGGTGGCCAACAGAGGGCACCAGTGCTGCCATTATGAGCGGGGTCCTGTTGTTATCAGGCAGTTACCAGAGTCCAAAGGTCAGTCAGAGCAGCGAGTGGAGGTGATCCTGCTGTGGATTCACTGTCCTGTGTGCAGGTTACCTTTAGAACCAGAGCTGAACCGGTTCCATTTTGTGTGGTTTTTTAGAAGAATGGACTGATGATGAGTGTTATCATAGTCAGTGATGTCTGCTGAGTCAGCCCCCTACAGAACTCTGCCTCAACGTAGCACCCTAAACACACAGTCCGTCCACGCGGTCCTGCTGAGGTTCTCCTGTGGCCAACTGGGTGCTGATCTGCCAGTACTTGTTGGTCGACCTGCTGTAGGAGAACCTCACCACTCGTGTCCCGGTGACATGAGAACATCGGCGTGTCTGCAGCGGTGAGTCTGTGATCCAGCTGATCTGGTGTCATTATAGCAGGATGGTCACATGACCTTTCAGTACGTGCAGTTTCGGTCTGGATGCCGACCTTCCATATCAATGAGGGTGTTGTCCTCACTAAGGCTGTACGATATATCGTAAATCTGTCGTCATGGCAACATCAGTGTGCACAAGATTCATATCTCAAAGGACAGACTGATAGTCGCACCAGACAATGAAGACTTTACCCAGAATGCTGAGGGTCACCGAGTGATGGAAGCACAGATCACACCTGGTATCACCATCTCCTCTAATATTGTGCAGCTGTAGTCCTAACATCATCCACATCTGTCCTCCTCTGGTTTTGCAGTTTCAGACTTTTTCATAACCTGTTCAAAGTGATCTTGTTCCTCCAGGGTTCCTGAAGGTCTGGAAGGTTAAGGTTCTCCTTGGACTTTGGCTGCTTTTGACTTGTTTTAGGTCCAGTACCTGAGCGTTTCAGGGGATTCTTCTGTTTTTGGTTTAATCCACAGGTTTCCGTCTGGCCTATAGGTGATGAAGCAGTCTTCCCAGCATTCAGCTCTTTGTGACCAGCAGCTTGCCGAGTCTGAAAAATACCAAAGATAAAGTTTTAAATGTAGAAAATAGAAATTGAGCTCTGAAAGGAAAGAAACTGAGAATAAAATCTGTCGTCAGTGGCTGGTGATGCAAAGCTCTGAGTTGGTGTGACTTTGTTGGATAGGATGAACAGCGCCACCAACTGGGGTCACTGGGTAACACGTCTGCAGTTTATTCAGACTGTAAGAGACTGAGACTCATTTTTAAGCCTAGATTTATACAATAAATTTCACATTTGAGTTAAATTACTGAAATAAATGCAGGATATTCAGATTATTGAGGCGCATCAGCATCAGCGAGCTCCCCTTGGTAGATACTGAGGGCCACAGAAAACCTTGGTTTGATGATAGTAGATTCATTTAAATGATTTGCAAACCGGTTCTGTGTTTTACACATTAAGTGGTTCTATTGGATCAGACATCACTACTTCTGTGTATTTCTGTCCTTCTGCAATTCTCCATGTTTTCAGCTTTTAGAAGATCTCAGTGCTTTCTTCATGACTCGGATCATCTTCATACTAAATCTTTTCATGCAGAGGCATGTAACCCGTCTGCTGTCTTTGTACTAAAATGTTTAATGTTGAGGTTTTGGTCATGGAAGCCAGAACCTTCGTATTGGAGGAAGATGTTTCCATGAGTGGTCTCAGAAAGCATGGATTACATCTTTTAAAGATTGAGCCAACTTTCATCTCCTCTGTCTGTGTGTCAGAGAGCTCTGGAGCCGCCCGACGTTCACCACGAGCGGCTGCTTCCTGTTTCTGTGGCTGGTCTGCTGGTCAACCTGGTCGGGATCTTTGTGTTCCAGCACGGAGGACACGGACACTCGCACGGAGACGGAGGTAATCAGATCTGGAACCCACACAGAAACCAAGGAAACCTGCATCAAACAAAACAGGTTACTTTTCTCATCAAAACTTAGAAGACTAAACTTTTCACTTCCACCTGTTTGTTCTCAGGTCACGGCCACAGCCACTCTCTGTTCAACGGCAGCCTGAACCATGGACACGGAGGACACGATCACGATGGACACAGTCACCACGGACACGGCCATGATGGACACGGACACAGCCACGACAAACACGGACACGGAGGACACGGACACAGTCATGGAGGACACGAGGAGTCCCACTGTCACAGTGAGACAAACATCTGCCTGGTTTCTGTCAGAGTTGAGATGCTTTCAGGGAACATGAAGCTGATCCTGTTGCTTTTGTTTCGTCAGATGAGCTGCGGCGCTCAGAAGGCTCCAGTAAACAGATCCTACAGGGTGAGACCCCCCCCCCCCGCACACACACACACACACCACACACACACACCTTCCCTGTTAAAAGTAGCAAAAAGCCTTAAAATAAAAGCATCTTTAACTGCAGCAACTTGGTCTTCAGCTGACAAATATCCATAAATTCATCTTTATTTTCAGTACATTTATTTAGTGGGAAAAACCTCCATTATAAGAGATTCTCAAAGGGGCCACACACATAAAAACACCATGAAGATAAATGTTACTCAAACTGCCTCAAGATGATCCTCTCAGAACCTGAATCCACACCACCAGGGGGCACTCTCACACCATTATAAATCCACATTGGTGAAGCTGCTGTCTTGCACAGCTGATATGAAGCAGTTAGATGTTTGACATATTTATTTCAATACCTTAAATCAGAAATCATCTTTACGAACCAAAGACGTGTTTGAAAGGTTTGTTTGTTTCAACTGAGAAGCTGCACAGATTTCCTGTCTTCATCGATCATAGAACAGAAATATCCTTTGTCCTTCAGTGGGGAAACTTGGGTGTAGCAATGAAAGACAGATAGAAGCAGATTCTCACAGAGTAAAAATATAAAAACAAAAAGGGGACATTTACAACATGTTCAGGTAATAAAAACAGCATAATTAGATTCAGAGAAACGTGTGACTGAGTAGGGTAGATTAAAAACCAACAGACCATCAACAATAAATTTGCAAATAACAGCAGGGATGTGAATACTTAGGAGCAGTGGTGGCTATAGAGTCTAACAGCTGCTGGGAGGAAGGGCCTGTGATAACGCTGCTAAGGGCACCTAGGATGCAGCAGTCTCTCACTGAAAGAGCAGTTCAACAGCTTCATGCAAAGGCTGGGAGATATTATCCAACACTGATGCTATGTTTGCTAGAGTCCTTCTGGGTCCAGGGGGCATCCTTGGACAGAGCTGGCCTTCCTGATGAGCTTATCCATCCTATGTGCCCTATGTGCACCTACAAGCATCGATCTGCAGCGTTACAAATACAATCACACAATGTTTGAAACACGTTTGGGGTTATTTTCAGACAATTAAGACCACTAATTGAATCAGTTTGTAAGAATATGAGAGTGATCATTCAAAATTCATGTAAAGCATCAATTTTCTTTATATATTCTTCCTTTCTGGCCTTCCTTTCTCAGTGTTGCATATTTCAGATCGTTGTTCTGAGATTAATGTCTGAGCTGATGGTGTGTTGATGTCTGGTTTCCAGGAGTCCTCCTGCACATCATCGCCGACACTCTGGGAAGCATCGGTGTGATCATCTCCGCTCTCCTGATGCAGAAATACGAGCTGATGATCGCCGATCCCATCTGCTCCATGCTGATTGCCATTCTCATCGGAGTCAGGTGATACTTACTGATCTCTGATGAGATGATTCTCCTTTGAAGAAACACTGACGGCTTGTTGAAATGTTCTCACATCTGTTTGTGCTCCCGCCCTCCGACCCTGCTGACTGACAGCTTTAGCAGGCTGACACGTTGGCGGGGCCTCACCGACCCGCTTCACGGTGAGCTGAGACCCCAGCTGAGTCTTTATTGTGTGAGTCCTTCGCCTCAGCAGGCAACCAATCAGCGGGCTGAGGACTGCCAGAGTCCAGCTGTGTCGGGGTGTTGAGCCGTAGTGAGGTTCAGGGAGGAAGGAGAACAATGGAGTGAGGTCACTTCCTGTTCTGGAAGAAAGCTGCTGCTGTAACTAGTTTTTAACGTCTGCCTGAAAGACCTCGATGACTCAGAGGGATTCTGAGGAACCAGCCGGACCTCTTTCCAGGGTTTCTTCAGTCTAGAAAAGTCTGGAGTTTGAGTTTCCAGATCTTGAGTTTGAGTATTAAAATATGTCTGCAGATGTTTTCTGAAGCTCCAGTTTCTACATAAATATCTGAATTTATTAAGTTTTTCCAAGCAGTTTCTTTTCTGCTGGTTTCTAAATAAGAGATGCTCATAATAGTCCATCCATCCACTAACTCATCCATTCATCCACTCACTTATCCATTCATCCACTCACTCATCCATCCATTCACTCACTCATCCACTCATCCATCCATTCACTCACTCACTCATCCATTCCTCCACTCACTCATCCATCCATTCACTCACTCATCCACCCATTCATCCACTCACTCATCCACCCATTCATCCACTCACTCATCTATTCATCCACTCACTTATCCATTCATCCACTCACTCATCCACTCATCCATTCCTCCACTCACTCATCCATCCATCCACTCACTCATCCACTCATCCATCCATCCACTCACTCACTCATCCATTCATCCACTCACTCATCCATTCATCCACTCACTCATCCATTCATCCACTCACTCATCCATCCATTCACTCACTCATACATCCATTCACTCACTCATCCACTCATCCATCCATTCACTCACTCATCCATCCATTCATCCACTCACTCATCCATCCATTCATCCACTCACTCATCCATTCATCCACTCACTCATCCATTCATCCATTCACTCACTCATCCATCCATTCACTCACTCATCCATCCATTCACTCACTCATCCATCCATTCATCCACTCACTCATCCATCCATTCACTCACTCATCCACTCATCTATCAATTCATCCACTCACTCATCCATTCATCCACTCACTCATCCATCCATTCACTCACTCATCCATCCATCCATTCACTCACTCATCCACTCATCCATCCATTCCTCCACTCACTCATCCATCCATTCACTCACTCATCCACTCATCCATCCATTCATCCACTCACTCATCCATCCATTCACTCACTCATCCACACATCCATCCATTCATCCACTCATCCATCCATTCCTCTACTCACTCATCCATTCATCCACTCACTCATCCATCCATTCACTCACTCATCCACTCATCCATCCATTCATCCATTCACTCATCCATTCATCCACTCACTCATCCATCCATTCACTCACTCATCCACTCACTCATCCATTCATCCACTCACTCATCCATTCATCCACTCACTCATCCATTCATTCACTCACTCATCCACTCACTCATCCATTCATCCACACTCATCCATCCATTCACTCACTCATCCATACATTCATCCACTCACTCATCCATTCATCCACTCACTCATCCATTCATTCACTCACTCATCCATCCATTCACTCACTCATCAACCACTCATCACTCACTCATCCCTCATCCACTCACTCATCCATTCATCTACTCACTCATCCACTCATCCATCCATTCATCCACTCACTCATCCATCCATTCACTCACTCATCCATAATCCATCCACTTCATCCACTCACTCATCCATTCATCCACTCACTCATCCATCCATTCACTCACTCATCCACTCATCTCATCCATTCATCCACTAACTCATCCATTCATCCCTCACTCATCCATCCATCACTCACCATCACTCATCCATCCATTCATCCACTCACTCATCCATTCATCCACTCACTCATCCATCCATTCACTCACTCATCCACTCACTCATCCACTCATCCACTCACTCATCCATTCATCCACTCACTCATCCATTCATCCACACTCATCCATCCATTCACTCACTCATCCATACATTCATCCACTCACTCATCCATTCATCCACTCACTCATCCATTCATTCACTCACTCATCCATCCATTCACTCACTCATCCACTCACTCATCCACTCACTCATCCATTCATCCACTCACTCATCCATTCATCTACTCACTCATCCACTCATCCATCCATTCATCCACTCACTCATCCATCCATTCACTCACTCATCCACTCATCCATCCATTCATCCACTCACTCATCCATTCATCCACTCACTCATCCATCCATTCACTCACTCATCCAC
The DNA here is from genome assembly GCA_036173005.1 of Crenichthys baileyi. Classification (NCBI taxonomy): domain Eukaryota; kingdom Metazoa; phylum Chordata; class Actinopteri; order Cyprinodontiformes; family Goodeidae; genus Crenichthys; species Crenichthys baileyi. The sequence goes on along the minus strand of JAHHUM010000581.1, from coordinate 514,094 downwards.
TCACTCATCCATTCATCCACTCACTCATCCATTCATCCACTCACTCATCCATCCATTCACTCACTCATCCACTCATCCATCCATTCATCCACTCACTCATCCATTCATCCACTCACTCATCCATCCATTCACTCACTCATCCACTCACTCATCCACTCATCCACTCACTCATCCACTCATCCACTCACTCATCCATTATCCACTCACTCATCCATCAGTCACTCACTCATCCACTCACTATACATCCATTCACTCACTCAGTTACACTCAATACACCATTCATCCACTCACTCATCCATTCATCCACTCACTCATCCATCCATTCACTCACTCATCCACTCACTCATCCACTCATCCACTCACTCATCCACTCATCCACTCACTCATCCACTCATCCACTCACTCATCCATTCATCCACTCACTCATCCACTCATCCACTCACTCATCCATTCATCCACTCACTCATCCACTCACTCATCCATCCATTCACTCACTCATCCACTCATCCATCCATTCATCCACTCACTCATCCATTCCTCTACTCACTCATCCATTCATCCACTCACTCATCCATCCATTCACTCACTCATCCACTCATCCATCCATTCATCCACTCACTCATCCATTCATCCACTCACTCATCCACTCATCCATCCATTCACTCACTCATCCATCCATTCATCCACTCACTCATCCATCCATTCATCCACTCACTCATCCATTCATTCACTCACTCATCCATCCATTCACTCACTCATCCACTCACTCATCCACTCACTCATCCATTCATCCACTCACTCATCTATTCATCTACTCACTCATCCACTCATCCATCCATTCATCCACTCACTCATCCATCCATTCACTCACTCATCCACTCATCCATCCATTCATCCACTCACTCATCCATTCATCCCTCTCACACTCATCCATCATTCCAATATATCATCCACTCACTCATCCATTCATCCACTCACTCATCCATTCATCCACTCACTCATCCATCCATTCACTCACTCATCCACTCATCCATCCATTCATCCACTCACTCATCCATTCATCCACTCACTCATCCATCCATTCACTCACTCATCCACTCACTCATCCACTCATCCACTCACTCATCCATCATCCACTCACTCATCCATTCATTCACTCACTCATCCACTCACTCATCCATCCATTCACTCACTCATCCACTCATCCATCCATTCATCCACTCACTCATCCATCCATTCACTCACTCATCCACTCACTCATCCACTCATCCACTCACTCATCCACTCATCCACTCACTCATCCATTCATCCACTCACTCATCCACTCACTCATCCACTCATCCACTCACTCTCCAACTCCTCCACTTCACTAACCAGTCATCACTCACTCAATCCAACTCACTCATCCATCCATTCACTCACTCATCCACTCATCCATCCATTCATCCACTCACTCATCCATTCCTCTACTCACTCATCCATTCATCCACTCACTCATCCATCCATTCACTCACTCATCCACTCATCCATCCATTCATCCACTCACTCATCCATTCATCCACTCACTCATCCATCCATTCACTCACTCATCCACTCACTCATCCATTCATCCACTCACTCATCCACTCACTCATCCATCCATTCACTCACTCATCCACTCACTCATCCATTCATTCACTCACTCATCCACTCACTCATCCATCCATTCACTCACATCCACTCACTCATCCATTCATCCACTCATCCACTCACATCCACTCACTCATCCATTCATCCACTCACATCCACTCACACATCCATTCATCCACTCACTCATCCATTCCTCTACTCACTCATCCATTCATCCACTCACTCATCCATCCATTCACTCAATCATCCACTCATCCATCCATTCATCCACTCACTCATCCATCCATTCACTCAATCATCCACTCATCCATCCATTCATCCACTCACTCATCCATTCCTCTACTCACTCATCCATTCATCCACTCACTCATCCATCCATTCACCCACTCATCCACTCATCCATCCATTCATCCACTCACTCATCCATTCATCCACTCACTCATCCATTCATTCACTCACTCATCCACTCACTCATCCATCCATTCACTCACATCCACTCACTCATCCATTCATCCACTCATCCACTCACATCCCCTCACTCATCCATTCATCCACTCATCCACTCACTCATCCATTCATCCACTCATCCACTCACTCATCCACTCACTCATCCATTCATCCAGGCTTACAGTTCTGGTTTTCACATGTTTAAAGCCTGATCTCTGTATTCATACATGAACAATGGCAGATAAGGAACCCTGTTTGTTTTTTATGGTCCGTTGTAGAATCTGTAGAACTTTCTTGATCTCCTCTGCAAACATCTGAACCTTGAACCCAAAACAACTTGGAGAAACTCTTCAGCAGATGCTGGAATAACCCAAAGAACCAGTTTATTGATTACCAGAAGCTAAGACCTGCTCTGTGTGGCTTTTGAACCTTTTTGTTGCCAGAACTGCAGATTGTGGAAAGTGATCAATAGAAGCTCTTTGAGGACCACAGGGCCTTCGTTAGTGGCCAGAAGAATCATTCACTTCAGTCTTTTAAATTACCAAAGACATCCTTTAAACATCTATAAAATACCTCAGAGACCAACAGCACACAAACATCCTCACCAGTTAACGTCCAGATGACATTAGATCATTTAATCCCTCCTCAGATGTCCTCCTTCCTGCCAGCTTAGCCCCTCAGTTTGAATTTTAACTCATTCACTGACGATAGCTGGCGAAACTTTACCAGCCTGAAAACGAGTCAGCTTCTGGGTCATCTTTGTAGAACTTCCTATGTGGCCGACCAGGACCACCTTCCAGGTTTCCACATGTCCCCGTTAAAACATCCACTGTTTCATGAAGGTGGATCTGTACACCTACCAAATCTTCTGATTAAAAAAATAAATCTGTGACCACTATCGGCATTAGTATCGGTCCTACTGGTCCGATATTAACAACCGATGTTTATCTCCATCTTGTTGCTGTTTGTGTTTCGGGGAGGGGGTTGTTTGGTCTTGTGACAGTGATGCAGCGAAGGATTGTTGGATGTTGAGCTCAAGCAGAGAAGCAATGTGGTCGTTTTTCACGGTGTTGAAAGGGAAGGGAAATATGTATAATATATATAATATCGGTTATTGACCATAACAGGTTCCTTCTTAGTTAAACCTGCAAACAGAAAACCTCTACAACCTTCCTAAGCATCCCTGAAAACATCGTCACTGCCGACCAAAGCGCCACGTCTAAAAGTGAGAAATGGAGCTTGTAGAAGAAGTCCAAACGTGTTTGTGGGTAAAACAGAACCTCCTCGATGACCTAAACAGATCATTAAAGTTTCTAGAGAACTTAAAGGTCTTCTTCAACAAAGATGGAAACTTGAGAAGGAGCCTCCGTTGCTTCTAAAACAAACTTCACCAACACCAGAACAATGTTCTGCCGCCGCTGCTAACTTCAATCTAAACTCTTAGATGAATAAACAGACTGATGGATTTCATCTCAGGTTTCAGCTTTGCAGACTCATTCCACCGAGGGAATGACCTGAACGGATGGAAATCAATGATGGCCACTATGGAAACTGGTTTCCACTAATGTCAAGAATGTGCCGTCTGTAGTTAATGGACTTCCAACCCTCCTGGAACCCGTCCTGGAGCCTGGTCTCGGCTCCTCCGTCTCCTGGATGAGGACGCGGCGGTCAGGTTTCCCTGAAGTCTCTGCGATAAATCTGAGTTGCCGTGCGTTGCTGTAGCTTGACAGCTGGAAGCGAGCGTAGCTGCATACTTCAGGACTCAGCAGAGCCGAGCTGCGGTCAGCTGAGAGGCCTTCACATGACCACAGAGATCGGATTTCCGCAGCTGGAAAGTCAGAGTCACCGCGGAGCTCGGATCGAGTTAAACGCCTGCAGATGTGTGGAAACTCGGACCAAACTCCTGCTGAAAGTCTGAAGATGTGGATCTGTTTCGGGGTCCTGTCTGAAGTTCTAAAGGACCTGTTCTGTCTGAATGAACAATTGCTGTTCTGTATTATTGTGATGTGCTGAAACGTGCTCACCTCTGACCTCTGACCCCCAGTGTGGTGCCGCTGCTGAAGGAGTCCATCGGCATCCTGATGCAGAGAACTCCGCCTTCACTTGACAACGCCCTGCCAGAGTGCTACCAGAGGGTCGGTGCTGACCTCCGGCCCACCTGTTCATCAGGTATTCTAGGATTAAAGCCTCGGCCTGTTTTAACTGCTGGATGACGTGTTGTGTTCAGGTGCAGCAGCTGCAGGGAGTCTACAACCTACAGGAACCACACTTCTGGACTCTATGTACAGATGTTTATATCGGAACGTTAAAGCTGCTGGTGGCCCCCGACGCTGACAGCCGCTGGATCCTCAGCCAGACCCACAACATCTTCACTCAGGTATCTGAACTCTGGGTCACACTGAGGCCAACACCTGAAACAGCTGGAGTTCTGCTCCACAGAAACCAGCTTGGTTTCTTTGGAGAAGCTTTTGACAGGAATTGGTTCAGAGCAACCAGTTCATAATTCAGTTCATGGCATCATTGCTCATGGACCCAAATAGGACGCTGGACCTTGGTTCCCCTGTTCCTGCAAAAAACTGAAATACACAAAAATAATTTTAAAAGGCTTCTGAATGAACCGCAGTAGTATTTCTAAGACTGAAGCTGCTTTACTCTCGGCCCGCTCTGCTGAGCTTTGAATCTGATCTCTGGATGCTACAGTTTTATCTGTTGCAGTTAAGATATTTGCTGCTTTTAGCTTCTCAACAGAACCTCACTTAAAATGCTCAACAGGCCTGTTTTCCAGTTATAAAGCACCTCAAAGCTGCTTCTACATTTCAGCTTTTACGTTTTCTTTGTTTTTCAACTGCAGATAAATTTGATCAGGTTTAAAATGAGGGGCTGGTCTGGTTTACAGTCGGTTTAACTAGTAATAAGTGGTGAACTATGAACAGGAATGATTCGGTTTCGATCTGCGCGAACTGAACTTGGAACTGGTTCCTGTCTCTGCAGGCCGGAGTCCGACAGCTGTACGTCCAGATCGAAATGGCTGCCATGTAGAAGCTCCTCCTCTGAACCTGGGACCAATCACGTTCAGGCATCTGCTGCAGGTGACCTTTGACCTCCTCCACTGAAGGGAGGGGCGCGGGGGACACAAAGAACTGATGAACTCAAACAGCCCCACCCATGTTATTTTATATATAAATTACCGTTCCTGTCTGGGTTTGATGGGCAATGTCCTCCTCGCTCCCCCCACCCTTCACTTTGTTTGTAGCAAAGTATTCTGGGTAAGTGCCTTTATCAGAGACAATCTGAGCCCCTCCCACTATTGGTGACATCACAACTGATGACTGCTGATTGGTTCAGAGTACTGTCACCTTTTTTTTTTTGCTTTTTTTTTTCCACTGTGCCAAACCATGTGACCAAATCATGTGACCTGTTAGTGGGATCTTTTTAAAACTCTGTAATAAATCAATTTCTCTGCTCAGTTATTCATTTTTATTTTTATTGATGTTTACAACACAGCTGCAAGAGGCTCCAAGTGCCAACAAGCCCACATTAGGTTGACAGATTTGAACAGGATCAAACGGTTCTGGTTTGGTGAATTGGGTTTGAGCCCGTCCTCTGGAGGATTTCTGGCAGATACGTTTAAAAAGCTCCTGATAAAACAGGCGGTCCATCAGGTGTTAGGATGTGTATGTGGAGCTGTCGATCATTCGCAGGTGTTGCAGTGCGTCCGGTTCGGCGTTCACCCGCAGCATGTCTACCTCCAGCGGATGGAGTCGGGCGGTGACCACCAGCGAATGGAGCGGACCGCCGAGATCACATGTCACCAGCTGACGTAACATCCCCGTCCGGATTACCTGGTCGTCCGCGCCGAGCCGGGCCAAACCGACACACACTGTGTCCTCCGTTACACCTGGACAGAGACGGAGCGGTCGGAAGAGTTGGGGAAACATCAAAATAAATCCAGTTTTTCCAGCTTGATTTAATGTTAGAAAAACACATTTTAATCCTCGTTATTCATTTATGCGCTATTCTTTCCTCAATATTTTGACTAAGAATGTTTTTCTATTGTTAAAATAAATGAATCTGTCAATAAAAGTGATTTTCAGTTTTTCTTTAGCTCCTCCTGAACCCAACTTTAAACCGTTTTTATCTACAGCTTTAAATACAGAAAATATTAAAACATTATTTTGATTCTGGTGTTTTGTTTCTCCTTCAGTTAAGGAGTTGATCCCAGTAAGACTGAAACACTGAACTGGAAAGAGCCACTGGAGGATCAATCAATCAATCGATTGATGACTGATTGGTTGTTGAACTGATCAGGTTCTACTCACCCAGTTCTCCCCCTTCCTTCCTCCTCCTCTGGATGATCTGAATCAGCTGATCTGCAGCCTGACTGACAGTCATGAAGCGAGGAGGCTCATAGATCTTCTTCCCTCTGAAATCAGTAACAACAATGACAAACTGGTCCCTTTAAACCTGGGGGGTCTAACTCCGGTCCTGAAGAGCTACTGTCCTGCAAAATGTGGATTCATCCCTTTCTCCAACACACCTGAATCAGATGAATGGCTCCTTACCAGGCCTCTGAAGAGCTGAATGACTAAATGCTGACGAGGGAATTCAGCCATCTGATTCAGGTGTGTTGGAGCAGGGATGGACCAAGGGCTGCAGGACACTAACTCTGATGAACTGGACCTGGGCACCCATGCTTTAAACTAACAACATTTAACAGGAATATTAATAAAAATTAAACAAGATGCCAAAGGGGACACCAAAACCAAAACATTAATTCCATACTGTTATTTATTAAAACTAAAACAGAAAATCAGTGTTGCTTTTTTTAAGACTAAGGAGGAAACTAGCAGTCTGATAACAGATCATCAGCATTATGATCCCTTTTATAAAAGCAGGACTTTCATGCGTTTGCTGCTCTGGAGCATACAGACGAAGGTCAACACAATACCAGGGCAGAAAGTCATCAGCAATAGAGGACCAACTGTTGCTGTTAAGTCTGGGAGGGGTTATGAGGCCATTTCCAATCTATGGGCAGTCCTACAGAGATTATTTATAGGTGGAAAACATTTAGCTGCCAATCTTCACAGGAGCAGACATCCCAGAAAATTAACCCAAAAACGTTGGATTGTTGTCTTAAAGAGATCAAATAAAAATAAAAAACAATACTCCGGCTTTTAATCCCTAGCTTTTAGCTAACATGTAAAAGTTCCTGAAAAGACATTTAGAGGAAAACAAAACAAATATGGTTATTTCTAAGGGTTGAAAGAGAAACCCTCTTCTTTGTTTAAAGAACAAGACAGCGAGGCTCAGGTTTGCAGAGCTGCACCACAACACTTCTGGCATTTGTTTTAATGTTCTGCTGTGTAAAACCTAAGAATTTAAAATATGGTGATGCTCTGAGGTGATAAGATATGGTCAGTGAATTTATAGAGGGCAGGAAATGTTTCTGAATCAGACCTGGTTTATGTGAAAAGAATAAAATAATGAGCAGCTTCATGTGGTTCCACTTTAATGTGTTCCTGCCTCAGAACAAAACCACCACTGCAGGATCTCACTGGGTTTTATCTCAGAAAATAACAGAAAACATCTGAAGGAGCTCATCACAACAAAGATGGCTAGAGACAAGCCGGATGCTTCCAGCTGTAACCCAGAGGACCTGGTTCTGTTCTGGTCCGATCTGGTTCTTACCTCATCATGTTCTCTATGCTCTGCTCTTTGACTTTAATATCTGTCAGAGAAAACAGAACAAGAAAAAATAGATGAAACTGCAACTTCCTTTATGTTTTTTTGCTCATGTCACACATTTAGCTGAAAGGATCAATGATTGAACACTGATCTGTAATTAGTTTAGTCTTTGATAAATTACCAAATCATTTAGAGATTAATTTGTCTAACATTTTTCTGAGAACTTATTTGGGGCCAGAGTGAGATTAGGGGAAACCAATCATACAATGTATGGTAAATAATATGGAGAAAATCAAGAAATGCCTAAAAACAACTTTTCTATCTGTGGTTTTGATCTGATCAGCCCATTCATAGTTACCGTTGTCTTTTATTTTGTAACTTTTTAATTTTACATAAAATATTTCTAGAAACTATGTTTACAAGAAGCATTTTAGAAACGGTAAATAAATTATTTTGAACACTTAATGTGGATATGGCCAAACTATACTTATCTTAAGTTAGCTTAGCTAACTAGGTAAACCTGCCTAAGGCCACCTTAGCCAACCATGGCAAAAGTTAATTTAGCCGACCTACTCTTACCTTTGTTAAATCTACCTAAACTGCCTTAACCCACCTAAACAGGTTAGCCGAACCATGGTTTAGGTTAAATTAACTTACCTAAACATAGCTGTAGAGACTTGATAAAGCGCTATCCAAGTGCAGGCCATTGGCCATTTAGCTAACATTAGCTTAGATAGTGGAGCTTAGCTTAGTCTAGCTAAACAATGATTTATCTTATTCTACCTAGAATTACCTTGGCTAACCATAGCTTAGCTGACCCCCCTAGATGTTTCTATTAACCCTGACTTCTTTTGTTTTCCACTTGTTTCCTTAAAACACTATGCTGAGATATGCCATATTTTTGAAACAATAGGACTTGACAGAAAAAATTAATAAAAAAGAAAATAACTTTAAAAGACCTTCAGAAACCTGGAGAACTTTTGATTAAGACCTCTTGAAAGTCTGCCTGCTGGGAAGGAAAATATAAAGAAATAAAAAATGGATCAAGATGTTTGCATAGTATGGCTTACTGGACTGATTTATTTACTGATGTAACCATACATTGTATTAGACGTTCATTAAACCCCCCTGGTTCTTTCTATTAATCTACTGAGGAGCATCCACTGCTGTACTTTTATCTGCAACAAAACAAAGCTGGCATTCATGTTTTATGTAGAGATGAACGATGAGCATCTAGCTCTTTATTCCCTTATTCTTTTATTTCCTCTAATGAATATTAACAACACACAGACCAGCAGGGCATTTACCTCCTAGCAGACTGTTAGTTTAACGGGGTTAGGAGCCTCTCGGGGCCCCAAGTGATTGATGGTGACACCTGGGGACTCACTGAACAAACTAAGGTGGATCTTGGATGGTGTTTTAAGAGGCACTGCACACATATAAGTGACTTTCTTTCATATGGTTTATTTTGTTGTATTTTTCCGCTCTTCTAAACATTTATTTTTGCGGTTTTATGTTTGTTCGATTCTCACCTAAAAGGCAGAGCGTGTGCAGTCCAGCTGCTCTGTTTTTACAGATTTTGTCGTAGAAACTTTCAGGTCTCCACGTTTCTGTCCAAAACACCACCGAAACAGTCTCGCCGAAGTTATACAGCTGAAAAACCCAGAAAGAAACCAGAGGTTGGCTGTCAATGCTCAGGCTTCATATGTGTCAATAAATAGCGAGTTAAAGAGGAAACAGAGACATGTGCGTCTTTTCTGGTTTATGAGCAGCTGCTTGTGTTATAAACGTGACTCTGTCCAGTTTAAGCCTCCAGATCTGTCTTTAATTCTCTGTATTATCACCATGTCTTAGCTGCTGCTGCACCTTTGTCCAGAAGAGTCTAACAGAAGCCGATCCTGGAGGGGTTCTGATGAGGGGGCTTCCCTCTGACAGCAGGGACCGACTGAACCGACTCCCAGTGGATGGAAACCCGGACTCATTAGCATATCCTGCCCCTCATTAACATATTAACAACATCCCAGTGGAGACGCTGTGTCAGCATTAAATCTGTGAGAGTGTGTGTTTATGTGTGTACGGTGACAGCTGGGTCCTGCTCTCTCATTGGCTGCTTTGACAGCTCGGTTATTGATGAGGTCACATTAATGTGATGCTTTCAGTGGTATAACACTAATACAGTTTAATGAGTTATCAGGACCTGCAGCAGATGTGATGTCTTAGCCCTCTGCACTGGCTCCCAGGAGGCCACTTATATTAAGATGGCCATAACCACAACTAAAACAAACCCTGAATTCTTCCTCTCATGTTCAAACCCTGACTCTTTCAGGTATTACTTTCTGGTGGTTTATTTCCTGGATACTGGGTGGCTTGTGAGATACATTTGCAATTCAAAGAAAGTGAAGTCACCTGCAGACCACAGCAGCCCAGTGCGTTCATGATGGAAGCATTATGGATGACTTTGTATGGTATTCCAGCATTCACTGCTCTAAGGACAAGGTCACTGTGAGTGGTAGCTCTGCAGGAGAAAACAAAACAGTTACAGACTTTATTGTTTTGTTTAGCACGAAAAAAATCCAGTTCAGCAGTCCAAAAAAGAGACAATGAGGGAACAAAATGTCAAAGGTCAGAAGCATCAGAAACATACAATCTTTTGGTTTTCTCCTGAGAGCTGTGCAAAAAAAACACGGAGGAACTGAATTACAGAGTAATGTTCAGAGGCTGAGGTCACACACCGGTTGAATCTTGGTGTTTTTAAAAGAAACATCTGAAGAAAATAAACTCTTCATATAACTTCTAAAACCAAACAGAGTTTCTGAGTAGGACACAGCAGGCGAACTGCTCACTACTCTGTTATTTACTCTGAGGAATCTGTTGGTTTTTGGGGAGAAATTCACAGAAATGAGGGCTGGAGCAGCTGTGAGATGAACTCTGTGGTCACATCAGTTTCTGCCGCAGTTCAGCATGCTGATGCAGCAGACCTCAGATCTGTTGGGCCGATAGGGGATTCTGGTTCCACAGTCGTGATACGTGGATAATGTGACTCACCCAAACGGGTCACCCACCACCAGGAAGGCTACGTCAGTTACATCTGCGTCCTTCAGGATCTCATCAGCTCCCTGTTCCACCAGATCCCTGTCTGCCAGGATCAGCTGCTTCCCATAATACTCCTCCTGGGGGGGAAATAAAATCAACACAATGATGGGGAGCTTTTATTGTTGTCTGAATATCGAATGTTTCTGCCACTACCAGATGTGGATTGTAGAAATTATTATTGCTGTATCTATCATTTGATCTGATATATTAATGATATTTCTAATTACCACCAGGTCAAAACTGAACATTACTAACAGGGACCACCTCCTCTACTCCTGGCTAAAATATTTGGCACACAATGTCCATGACTCTGTTTGTACGATACAAATGGTCCTCTGTAAGCCTATAAATATATTACTCAGCTAAAGCATGGTATACTAAGACAAATATACAACTAAAACTGCAAAAGACAGTGTTGCTGCAGGAAATAGTACACAGTCAACGTGCCAGCTAAAAAAATGTACATGCAGCCAAAAAAGCTCCTTATGTAGTAAAACCCTCGTAATGAATACAACACACTGGTCTTAAAAATAAAGCCAGAAAAACATTTGAAAAATGCGCCTATAAAATCTAAAACATCACTGATAAACTAAAGAAACTATCATCCTGCTAAAATATTTCACACAACATAAGAACATGTTGAAACATCTGTTGTATTGCTAAACATTTTTACTGAGCTAAACAGGTTATCAATGAAAAGAACAAAGTTTGAGTGGTTGCTTCAGAAGAAATTTTAAATCTTCTGAAAACAACCATACTTTCTTGGTTAGTGGCTACAACAGATGCCAAAAAAGCTAATAAACGTGTTTAAAAGACCCCTGAAGCAGTTAAACGAAAATACCGTTAAACTAATTAAACCAATACTGATCTGCAAAGGTAGTAAAATATTTTTAGAAACAGCAAAAGTAATTACTTAGAAGTCAACCACAATGGTAAATAATGTCTTGTTGTTAAAGCTGCTGACATGTAAAAGGCTGCTAAGGTAGTTAGGACCCTGTTAAAGCAGCCAAAATGGCATTCTGTTAAAGTAACGTCTAACAATACTAGATGCTAAAGAAACTACAAAAATGCTAACACAGTGCTAAAGCTGTTAGCTGCTAACCTATCACCTAAAGAAGCTAAAATAATATATTAAAACACTATTCTGAAATAGTTAAATGCTAAGGTAAGTACTAACAAAACAACCTGCTAAAATGACGAACAACTAGCGGGCTGTTAAAGCAACTGCTAACAAAATCAGTAGTCTGAGTAGCTGCAGAGATGCCATATTTTGTTAGCTGCTAGCAAGGCTGCTAAAGAGGCTAAAGGAGAATAAACAGAACTCAGAATGAGTTAACTGCTAACAAAGCTAAAGACGCTAAAACTATAACAGTCTGAATTTATTGTTCACAATTTCTTGATCTTCTATTAAAATAACGGCTAAAGATCTGTCAGGATACCCCAGCTTCCTCCCTCGGTCCAAAAACATGACTATTAGGTGAATATGTATCTCTAAATGCTAATGATCATTTTTATGCTAATGACACTGTCTTATATTGTGACGCCAACCCAGTAAAGGGCTTTTGAAAAGCTAGAAGCAGCTTCTGTTGTGGTTCAGTCCAATCTGAGTGATCTAAAGCTTGTTTTGAATGATGAAAAACCTAAAGTAATGTTTAAGATCATGTCCAAATCAGTTACAGCACCATTATTGCTTTTCAAGGCTCTCAGATTGAATTTGTATCTCAGTATAAATACTTAGGTTTTATTATTGATGAATCTCTGGCCTTTGCTGCCCACACTCAACAGCTGGTAAAATGTTGAAGCTGAAGTAGGGTTTTTACTTCAGAATTAGGTTTTGTTTATCTTTTGAGGCTAGGAAATGTCTTGTCACCATAGTCTAAGATGGGCAGTTTGTTACCCATCTTAGACTATGGTGACATGATTTTGTATGCATGCATCGTCTCATTGGTTGCATACGTTGGATTCTGTATATCATGGAGCCTTATGTTTTATCTCTGCTCTTGGAGCCTTTACTCACCACTGTCCTGTGTTGGACAGACGGCCTTATCCACCCACAGATTCTGTCACTGGTTTAATCTTATTTACAAAGACATCTTGGGCTTTCTTCCCCCTTATCTCCTGTCCTTTGTTGTTAGGAAATCCTCAGAAGGTTATTCTCTCAGATGAGTTTATTATTATTTATTATCTGTACCTAAGGGTCATACTGATCATGGCAAAAAAATCCTTCCAGTTTGCTGCTCCGTCCGACAGGACTCAAGTACAGAAAGACGTGAAGGTGAAGGAGTTGGTCTCTTTTAATGTTTTTAAGGTCATTATTAATCTTTTTGTAATTGAGGCATTTGCTATAGTTTTTTGAACAATATCGAATTGTGTTCTAGTCCTATCTTTATTTTTACGGTTCTGTTTCTTCTTGATGGACTGGCGACCTGTCCAGCGTGTACCCCGCCTCCTGCCCATCGACCTACATTCAACACAATGAAAGGAGCAGCGACACATGCTACCAGAGTTCACAATGTTATAGCCAATCAGAACAGTCGATCTTATTTACTCTATAAACACTCGTGTCATTGTTGGCATTACTACTACAGTGCGTCACAAAAGTATTCACACCCCTGAACCTTTTCACAATTTTTTGAGTTACAACCACAAACACCAATGTATTTTACTGGGATTTTATGTGATAGACCAACACAGTGTATAATTTCATGGTTTTTAACAAAAATCTAGAAAGTGTGCCGTGCATTTATATTTAGCCTCCTTTAATCTGCAACCCCCAAATAACTCCCAGTGCAACCGATTGCTATCAAAAGTGTCATGATTGGGTTTTGGGTAGGACCAAAGTGCAGCGAAGGAGACGCCAGGAATCAGATCAATGAAGGTAAGTCCGAGATTTATTGTTCTCACTCACGGACCAGGCTGGGGAACCAGAACCAGGCGTAATCTAACATGACCTAACATGTCGATGACAACGACACAGCGGGTAACAAAGACAACTAAGGAACATATATACAAACAGGAATTGCAGGGAGAACCAATGGACATCAAGACCAGGTAATCAAGCGAAACTAGGAACAGGTGTGGAACAGACATCAGGGAGACAGAGGGAGTGAGACCAATTAACATTATAACACAGACAGAAGGAAAACAAAGACTAAACCAGGTTTAAATAAACAAAAACACAAACTAATACACAGAAGATACTGACAAGAAGTGAGCTAGTTAGTAAAAAGGGTCCTTCAGTGTGAAATTTAATCTCAGTATTAATTCAGCTGCTTCGTGGAGGCCCCAGAGAGAGAACAGCATTATGAAGACCAAGGACCATAAACCAAAAAGCGTTCTACAACAACTTCCCAAACTTTAAAGATCTCACAGAGCTCCGTTTAATCCAACATCTGAAAATGGAAAGAGGATGGACCAACTGTAGACCTACCAATCGGCCAAGTAGAGCATTAATCAGAGAAGCAGCCAAGAGGCCCATGGTAACTCTGGAGGAGTTGGAACGATTCACAGCTCAGGTGGGAGGATCTGTTACCAAGACAACTATTATTGAGAACTCTACAAATCAGGTCTTCATAGGAGATTGACAAGAAGAAAGACATTAACGAAAGAAAGCCAAAAGAAGTCCTGCTTGCAGTTTTTCACAAGCCATGCAAGAGACACAGCAAACATATGGAACAAGGTTCTCTCTCAGAGGAGACCAAAACTGACTTTCTGGTCATGTGTGGAGGAAACCGGACACCCTGAACACACCATCCCTCTGGTATAACAAATATGTTATTATCTGCTTTTTGTGCTTCAATTGCTTGATGAGTGATTACGCTACTGGCTGTACCATTCCCTAAAAATCAGCTTTTTATTTGCTATACAAGGTTGCAGTTTTGAGAATGTATGATATAAACATACCCAGAATATCATTTGTTTTCTATTTCGTTCATTCCTGTTAACAACATTGCCAGGATTTATTGTTAAAGTTTTGGTTTGGTTAGATGGGAATGAGTGGATTTTTTTGTCCAGCATTTAGGCCTGGGAATGCCTTGGGGTCACTAGAATGAGCTAGAGGATGTCACCTGGGAAAGGGATGTCTGGGCTTCCCTCCTGGATCTGTTGCTCTGTGACCCGATCTCAGAAAAGAAGAAGACAATGGATGGATTTTCAATTACAGCTCTTTTTAAACTTTTGCCAACACACCTAGAAACACGGTGACTGCAGCATCATGCTGTGGGGGAACCTTTCTTCAGCAGGCATTAGGAAGCTGGTCAGAGCTGATGGGAAGATGAAGCTAAATACACAGCAATTATAGCAGAAAAACTGTTAGAGGCTACAAAGGAATGCAGAGCAGGTCTACCTTCTAGCAGGACATCTACCCAAAACACAACCAGAGCTACAATGGAATGCTTTGGATCAAACATATTCATGGCCTAGTCAAAGTAAAAACCTAAATTCAATGAATAATCTGTGCCAGGACTTGAACATATTTGTTCACAAACATTCTTCATCCAATCTGAGTTTCAGCTATTTTGCAAAGAAGAATGAGCAAAAAAATGCAGTTTATCTAGCAAAGCTTGAGGAGACAACCCTCCCTAAACACCTGTAACTGCAGTAACAGGTGCTTTTACAAAGTATTGACTTAATACAAACACCCGCCACATTATAAAGATGTTTGTTAAAAAACACAAAAACACACTTCTTCATAACTGGGCACTAATGCACTAAATAATAATTAAATTAACTGATGTTTGATGTTGTAACAGGACAAAGCGTGAGAAGGTTTGCAAGGAACTTAATTATTTTTTATAAATGGCTCTGTCTGTATTTCCGTCCTGGGTTCGGAAATGCATATTGGGTCCTGGGTTCTGGTAGTCCGGACTCACCAGCGCCTCTTTTCCCACAGTCAGGATGGAGGTGTAGGCCTCCAGGTAAACCCGGGAGCAGCTCTTCACCGCCTGCAGACCCTTCACCGTGATATCGGTGGCGTCTCCGAGCCCCAAGCCGATCAGATACAGCATCCTGTCGGCCCAGATTCGTAAACTTCACCGCATGGGGCCAGAACAACTGAAGGTCCGTGTTCTCTCGCATTCACGTGTAATTTCTCTGAACTTGCGGGAATACGGCATGCTGTAAAATGTTTACAGACACGACAGCTATCGTCGCCATACGGCCTATCTTACATCTAACAGCGCCAAACTCCATTAGCAAAATAGTTTATTTACAAATATTCTTCCCTGACTGAAGAGTTTTGACGCAATAGGAATAACTTAAACATATTTTCCTTAGCTGTACATCCCACCTTTAATTCGGTTAGCAATTGATAAAGTAATTCTTTAGCATTTTCTGTTTTTAAACATTTTATTCCATTGTTGGCGCTGCCTTGTGGGTCATGTTAGCATATTTTCCAAAATACAATCTGGAACTCATATATTTATAATAAAATGTATGTGCGCCGATCTAAAGACCTCTTCGTAGGAGCTACAAAAGGAGCTACACGCTCACAAATGTGAATATTTCCTTAGTTAACAAATGTTTAGTGACACAAAAACCATTTTGAGTGAAATTTTATATTTCTTAAATTGTCAATCAGTATTCAGAAATACTAAAGATCTTAAAGTTACTAAAGTTTAAAATATCTTAAGTTTAAAATATCTTACATAGGATATGTTTAATGCATTTATACATTCTCCTTACTGTCAGATTAACCTTTAACTGTTTCAGGTCAGCCTTGATTACCAAAATTATTCATATTAGCTAAAGGCAAGAATAATAAGGTACGTTTTTATTGCCTTCTTCAATTCAGAAGTTTACATATATTTCTATAATATTTGTTAGAATTGCCTTTTTTAACTGTCTGACCCGGGTCAAACCTTTGGGTTTCACAAGCTTCTCCCAATATTTTGCGGGAATTTCTCCTGCGCAACTGGTGTAACTGGTTTGTAGGCCTCCTTGCTCTGCCTGCCTTTTCAGCTTTACCTACAAAATTAATAATGGGACTAATATCCGAATTTTGTTATGGCCACGACAAAACATTGACTTTGCTGGGAGGAGTTTGTAACTAATGTGGTGGTTTTTTAACCTTTTTAAAAACCCAGTTGTGTCCAAGTTTTATCTTCCTGGCTGATGTCTTAAGAAGTTGCTTCAATATTTCCACACTATGTTCATTCCTCATGATGCCATCTAGTTTGTGACGTGCACCAGTCCCTCCTCAGACAAACACCCTGACAACATCATGCTGCCATCCCTGTGTGTCACAGTTGGGATGGTGCTCTCAGGCTTTCAATCTTTCCCCTTTTCCCTCCAACTGCAACGATGATCATAATGGCTAAACACTTCAATCGTAGTTTCATCAGACCACAGGACATGTCTTCAATTGTAAAATATTTGTCCCTGAGTGCATTATGTTGTAATTATAGATTATTGATTAACTGAATATTTATCAAGAATTATAATTAAAATCATAATCCAATAAAATTAACTCCTTAACCAAAATCCTCCTTTACGAATTGAAACCAGAGCTGTCCTCTGGTGTTGTAATTATGGCTCAAGGCCTCTGATAATTACAATTATTAAATGTCACTGTTTAATCAACCGTTTCTGATGAAACGTGGGGAACTCTACGTGAAAATTTATTAAATCAAACAGCCTGATACAATCAACTCTCCGATTCAATATTCTTCACCTACTCAAACATGCAAAGTTCTACACAAAAGGGTAAAATATCTAACAAAATAAAGCAAAACAGCCGTGGGTGTGTATAGAATCAACCAGCAGTTATGGCAAAAGTGGTAATATGACTAAGGAATGTGGTGTTGAACGGAGTTTGAAAACAGCCCGCCAGATAGCGTGGCCCAGCGGGACACGGGCTGTCATAAAACCCTCAAAGCAAAGTTGTAAACTCAGCTTAGACAAAGAGTCATAAACCTTTAGGCGGCAAGTTAGCATGCTGTGAAGTTGGAACAAAGAAAATGGTGAATTTCACCATGAGGTTACTGTCGTAGTCCAGTATTACCGGCGCTCCGGTGTTCGCACGGTAAAGACACAAACTTGTGAGACACGGCGGCCTCAGCACTCAATACTATGTTGCATGCAAATACAATTTCATAACATCAGACTATAAGTGGCGATTCTGATCGCACTAAAAATCCTATCTCACTCTACCCTGCCCAGACTACTCCTAATAAAGAAATCAAAGAAAATAATAAAGGATGGGTATTACTTTGTGGAGCAATCCTTCAGGGCTGCCAGCGTGAGGGGGAGAGGAGGAGGGGGAAAGTTGGAAGTTAACGTGCGTCCACGGTTAACTTCGGGAAGAGCGGTCAATCTTCGTCCTTTGGCCTCCTTGGCGAAAGGGAAAAATATGATCTGACCGTCAGCAGTCGACTAGAACAAAAACAAGGTGGCGATCAGTCTCCCTCAAACTCCGTGGCTTATTGGTTACGTGTTAAACTAACACCTTCGATTGGTAAAGTTGAAATTTCTGGCCTTCTTATTCCAGGAATTTCTGTCATGAACGTTCTTTTCGTTGGCCAACGGGAGAATGTAAGTCCACACGGGATCTCGTCTCCAGAGTTGCTGCTCCAGTTGCGTGGTAACCGTGTCGAGGTCCCCAGCTAAAAGCCAGGTTTAAAGCGTCCGCCTTCCATATATAACCTCGTGTGACATCAGACTTGGGACGTCCCCGTCCTACCAGCCGTAGTGCCCACTGGGATTTGTAGTGGCGGACAATACTAAATACAAAATGGCCGATGATGTCGGAAGGCCTGGTGGTGTCCAGCAATGTGTAAATGGCCCAATATTCAGCAAACAAGTGGTCCAACAATTAGCAAACTAAAATATAGTATTTTTGTTTTTTCAAGTCTATTTGGTTTTTGTTTAAATTTTGCAGATTGCTAAAGAACAAACTGAACAGCCTAAAGAGGAATGGAGAAACATTTAGTTGACTATATAAAATAAAGACTGGTCCTTTTGGAGCTAGGTGGGGCAGACAGTTCTCCAAAGGACCCGTAAACACTAAAGTGAAGCTATAGTACGCTGTGAAGTATGGTGGCCAATGCATCATGGTATGGGACGGTTTATCGTACTCTGCTGTTGGACCTGATTATTGCATACCAGGCACCATGGATTAGTCTAAATACATCCAAACCTGAAGAGGTCATGTTGCCCTGTTATCAAAGGGAAACCCTTAACATGGGAGTTTCACCAGGACGACAACCCCAAACACACCAGTAAACCATCAGCATCTTGGTTCCACACCAACAACTTTAACGTTAAGGAGGTGCCAGTCGAGTCACTGGACCTTAACTTAATCTTGTAGGTGTCAGAAGCTGGTCGACTCCATGCAGCACAGATGTGAAGCAGTTCTTAAAAAAACAGTAGTTATACCAATAAATATTAGTTTGGTGATTCACAGCAAGACAAAACTTTAAGCTTCTTTCAGTTTTTACAGCAAATGTTTGAGTTTGTAATGAAAAGATCAGATTGATAACAAATTGGATAAATTTTCCCTGTTTGTTCGGATTTGTAATAGATTGTACAGTGTTCGTATTGTGTTTGGAGGTTTGGAAATTTAAACTATAATATACATTTTAGGCTTTACCCCCTAACAATGCTATTATTTTGAACATGTATGTGCAGAAAGTGTTCGGTCTTGTGAAAATCAACAATTGTCCTTGCGAAAATTCCCACCTTCGCTGACTATGTTTGTTTTCTCGGTGGAGTTTTCCTTGAATCTCTTTAGAAGTGAGAACAATTTTAATGAAAATGAATGATATTCAGCTCTGGTGTTCAGCTGTAAAGCAACATTTAATTCAGGCCAGCTTGCTGTGCTGAATCCGTTATTAAAATAAACCATTTATTGGGTTTTGAACCTTTTTTATAACTAGGTTTTTTTAACCATCCTCCTGTTGCAGTCACATGGGTATGAATGTAAAAAAAACTCTCTCTCTCTCGTCCTGCTGCTCTTGGTCGTCCAGTCGTCTCCATGGCGATGGTAGTCGGCACCACGGCGTGTGAAAGTGGTTCTGAATGAGTCGGTGGGAAAACCTGCTTCTCTCTCTCTCTCTGCAGTCTATTTCTCCCTTGGTCGCCCCTTGTTGTGGTAAACAAGCCTTCGGACCACGTGACTTGCTCCCATTCCCTGTGCCCCTTTTAACTGGGAACCAGTGAATGACTGGGATGGGAGGTGGGGTGGAGGAGGAGGAGGATGGAGAGCAGGATTGGGGCCTTTTGTTGCAGAGTTTCAGGGTTTGTTTGGCTCCAGTCATCCAGAGAATCAACACTCTGGTTCTGTTAACTGTTTCTCTTCGGTTCTGTGCCCTGTTATGAGCTTGGATCTGGATACTGGGTCCCTGACGAGCCGAATCAGTTCAGATTCATATCAAACCGTCTTTATCCTGTAGTGTTTTTTTACCTTTGCTAAATGATTCTAAGAAACCCATCATAGTCCTGATTAAAGAGATCTGAACATGAGATCTTCTTCCTATCTGCTACACTTTATCACTGATTTTATTAACTTTAGCAAGTAAAATATAGCAAAGATATCACGCAGAACCAAAACCAGAAAATCTGCTGATTAATCAAACAAAAAATGTTCAAATATTTAGGATGTTTAGGATTTTTGTTGGAAGATCCCTGTAGTTTCCTAAAGGTTCTGAAAATCTGTCATCATTTTATTTCAGACAGATTTCCTAAATCCACAGCTCTGTGATTTATTATTTACCTCTTATTGGTTTAATTGATTATCATGCATGTGTTGGCCTTCGCCCGACCTCCTGGGGTCAACTCGTTGGGGGAGCAACTGAGAACTGTTGGCCTCTTCAACCTTTTCTGCTCAAAGGAGCTAAAGTTCATCTCTCATCATGAATGCGCACGAGATGCTGTCCAATCTGTAATACTATTAAACATTAGACCACAGGGGCAGTTATATTGTCTAGGAGCTGAACTGAATTAGTTTAAAAGGCTGCATTAAATCAGTCATCTGACATTTAGTTATATTATATTGCTGCAAATCTCAGCATAAGGGATATAAAAAAAGGAAATATGCTAGAGTTTATTTTACTATCTCACCATTCACACATCAGGTAATTCAAAGTGCTTTACAGAAAAAACAATAAAGAAGCACTAAAATGCTAATTAACGGTAACAACCAAGCATTCTGATGTGAATATTCTTTGACTAAACGGGCCTCCAGAGAAAAGTGATGTTTTCCATCCTGATGTAAAGCAGCCAGCTGATTGGCTGGCCTTTAAATGTGTCATCACTGCAAATAGAAGCATGTTCCAGGTTTTCTGGGTTCAGTTTTAATTACTATGATTTCTTGAAGAGGTTTGAAGGCTCATTTAATAATATGCTTGATGTTGTATAATTTCATATTCTATTACCACACCTACGTATACTGTGTCATTTTTAGCCTCCTGCTGATCTTTAACCTGGTTTACCCACTTGCTCATTGATATTATGGACAAATGTACTCGGTGACTGTAAGGAACTATGATAATATAAAGTCGAGTGTCATCAGCATACATGTTAAATAATACTGCAACAGCCCAACAGGCTGACCAGAGTCCCCCACAACTGGACCAGGTGTTTGCAACAAGGGAAAAGTGATGTGGCCCCAATCTGGTCCAGTTGTGAGTGACTTCTTGTTTCCACATTTAAAATGAGTCAGGTTTTCATTTCTATGCGGTATGTGTGCTGGATGAAGGTGCCACCTTTGCCATGTATAGTTCGCTATCTGGGCCTGGAACCAAATAAAAAGATCCTGGATACAAGCAGCTAAAATGAGCTTCCTCAGGTGGATGATGGGCTCAGTCTTTGGAGATAAGGTCTGGAGCTCAGAGTAAAGTTGGTTTTAGCATCTAATCACGAGGCCTCTCCAGGCACGTCCCACTGGGAGGAGACCCAATTTATCCGTTCACCAGAATGAGCTGGAGAGTGTTTCTGGTAAGAGGGATGTCTAGGTTTTCATCCTGGACCTGTTACCTCCAGACATCTCAAATAAGCGGAAGACTTTGAATGGATTTAAAAATATACCTCATAAAATCCGTTTATTGACAAACTCGTAATTTAAGTTCCTGCCAGGCCAGTAAAGACAAGTTGTTTAAAGCCTGATGAAAACCAAAAAACTCAGCAAACAGCATCGGGCTGAACTTTCTACCATTAAAAGGGTTGCTTGAAATCTAACGCTACCATGACTGAAACTCTGATACTGATGCCTCGCCTCAAGCGAGTATCACAGATCTGATCTGACGTCAGGCCGTCTCCGTAGATCTCAGACAGAAACAGGATTAAAACGGATAACCAGTCTGAACAGGATTAAAGCTGTTTACTGTTTGAGCTTAGATCTGACCTCAGATCAACTGCAACGGAGACCAAATATCAGGTACCTGAACGTCATGTTGACTCTTCTGTCTTTAAAAACTTACATTTCTTTTTAGAAACTGTACCGAAGTGTGGTTTTATGATTTTCTGTTTAACTGTTGAAAACAAGCCCAGATCAGAGCGCACAGGAGGGAAAATCCAAATAAAAGGAACCATTCTGATATTGTCTTTGACTTTTACCTCTTATCAGGCACTGCTGAAATATTTCATGTTTCCATTCTGACAAGAAGAATGGGGTTGCATCTTTTCCACCTCTTTGTTTGCACCGTTATTGCATATAAGGCCAGCAGAAATTTGCAGCAACATCTGCCACCTTCAGGACCACGTCTGTTCCAGGAATTTCTTTACTTTTTGCAAAGATAACAGAAAACTTACATTCAAAAGGCAGATTTGAGGAAGAGGAGGATAGGGCTTTTGAACTGACCTGCCTGCAGACCTGATCCAAAACCAAAAAATGGAACAACAAGCCCACACTGTTGGACTCCATCTGTCCGTCCATTCATCCATCCATCCATCAATCCATCACTACCCGTTATATCTTTGCAGGGTTGCTGGGGGTCATTGACTGAGAGGCGGGGTACACCCTGGACAGTTCGCCAGTCCATCTACACATGCCTGTGAAACTTGCAAACTCTGTAAAAAAGACCCTAGGCTGGGATTCAAACCTAGGACCTTCTTGCTGCAAGGCAACAGTGCTACCAACGTCTCGACCGTGCAGCCCTGACACCTGACAGTTCTGGTGAAATGTTTTCATTTATTTCATGAATTTCTTTTCATTTCAATATTTCTTTTTCCCAGTTATTCAAGGTAATGTGTTCCTTCAAGCCTGTTAGCATGTCAGTTTTTATTAAAATAATCTTAAAGTACTTTTTCAGTTGAAAATTGAATGTAGAATGAGATAGATTTCAGAAGGTGCTTATATATGTCAACTATTATCAGTCTTGAAATACAATTTAGCTTCCTTTATTTAATTATAAAGGATTATTTAGAAACACTTTTAAAATAAAATTATTTTGAGGTGCCTGAGTATCTGTAACAGGGTTGCATCAAACACGGCACATGGCATAGAAGGCTGCCAGCGGGGCCTGTGGTCTCGTCACTGCAGCTCCCTGGGGCTTCTGCACTGTGGCTGCTGGGTGGTTCTCCTGGGATTCTCCCCTGCTTCTCTTATGGTAGTCCCAGTGGTGGTTCTCCTGGGGTTCCTGTGCTCTGGGGGGCCTTTGGATGTCTGTGGCTTGGATCTCCTTCGTATCTGTCCCAGGTCCGGGGGGCGGGTCTGTGGCTCCTCACACTCAATATTGCATATTTTTATGGAGAAACCTTGTCTACACCTGCGCAGTCACACTCAGACCCACAGGTGTTTCGATTCAGGTGTTAACAGATACACAAATGTTCTATATTGAGCCGCATTTACCACTAAATACATCTTGCATTCATAAGTACAGTGCACCTTTCGGTAAAAAGGCTGGTAATACGAACATTTCTGCAGGTGTAGAAGCAAGCAGGGTGTTATCTTGTATTCTCTTCATCCTTCTTTGTCTCCTCCATTCTTTTCTCCTTCTCTCGCCTTTTCCTTTTTGCCCCCCTTTCTGTCTTTCGTGCTTCTTTTTTTCCTTTCTATTTCTGTATCCATGTCCGTAACAATTGAAATAATCCCAAAGCAGTTTCTAATAAAGTTTCTTTTTATGACTATCAAGCAGAGCTTTAAAGTGTTAGCTGTAATGCTTCACTTGTGAAAGTAAATCTGTTGGGCTTTTTCCTGGCACCCAGACAACAATTCTGAGCGCTACTCTGCCGGACAGGACACGGTAACAAAAACAAACACGGCACATGACAAATTAAACATCTCATAAAAAGGGAACCGTTGAGCTGGATTAATCAAATATGATGGTTTATTACCTGTTTTTCTGGAAACCATAACTGACAATCATAAAGTTAATGATCCGTTTTTTCAAAAATGTTGGTGCCTAAATTGACCCATTTAGCAAAGCTGAATGAATAATAATGAAAACAGATGAGCCGGTTAAGGTTTGATTAAGGTGCACATTAGACTGACATTTGATACCAGAACTGAAACCAGCCCAGAGCCACCAGTGTGTGGGCCATTATTGGCAAACCTGATGCGGGCCACCAAAGGGCCATTGTTCTTGGGGTATGTGGACTGACTGGAGCTGCACTGTATGGGCCAGAACCGGGCCAGACCAATTTGGCTATGTGGGAAAAAGGCCTTATATTGTTTGTATCATCAAAGCAAAAATTACTTTTAAGAGTTGAAAGTGGGACAGGAAACATCGCAAGATGGGACCAACTTCCCCAAAACACCTTCTGTTTGTAATTTACTGCAGCTTGATAAAAAGAAATCAATGGTTCAGAACAATTTAAATGAATCTGATAAAACAAAGCAAACTGTAAGACATCTTGAACTTGTTTTTAAGTTTCTCTCCCTGCTGTTAGAAGATAAACCTCCCTGGTTGATGTGTTTCATCAAAATAACCAATCCAGTTTAAATCAAGTAAAAACCAAGAGTAATCTCTCTAAACACACAAAGACAAAAAAAGTTAAAGACCAGATAAATTATTAGATGCCGAACTTCCCAGTTGTGTTTTGATTCTTGTCTCCAGCAGTGGGACAACAGCAGGACTGGGGACGGGCTCTGCTGTGCTCACTTTGGAGGTTTAGCTGCCTACGACCCCCTCGGGTCTGATGTGACAGGATGTGGACATTGGTTTTATCTCTCTGGGCGTTCCTGCAGCTCTAATTACGACTCTGGTCATGACTGTGGCGTTCTGGTCGCTCAGACTGCGACACATTTAGTGTTCAACGGGTCTGATGCTGACGATGCAAAAAAGGATGCAGACCGTTCACAGATCATTTGTTTCTACTGACAAAAATAGCAGTAGGTCTAGGTGGACTGAACCATTTCAGAGAAACACCAAGAGACTAACCAAAGCCAAGGTGACAGATCAAAACTTATAGGTTTCCTTTTTTTGTTGGGGGAATTTAAAACCTCAGAAACAACAGAATGATCATGTAGCAAAAAACAAAATTTCCTCTTTAAAATTTCACTGAAGCATTAGTTGGACTGAGGGTCTTCTTAACGTGAAACTTTCTCCAAACATTTTGGAGATAAATCTTCAAACATTGTTTTACAGTGTACTAGCAGAGGTACAACAGGAAAACCAGGTGAATTTTCTCGCATTTACCTGCTGTTTTAGTGGGCAAATAAAACCTTTCATTATCTGTTCAACAGAAACTAAACAGAAACACAGCAACAATTGTTTGAAAAGGTCCATCCTGACTAGTTCACGTAAATGAGTTTTATTTTATCGCAGCTGTCAGTGACGGACACCTCTATAAACACTCCATAAGTTTTAGAAGTTTGCTCTTCTGGAGCATACAGGCGTATATTAACACAATGCCAAGACGGGAACGCATCAGCAGTGACACTAGACGAGCAACTGCTGCTGTCCATCAATCTGAGAGGAGTTAAAGGTCCATTTCCAAACTGTCACTCTACGAAGAGAAAGATTGTTTACTGTTGGAGAACATTTCACACAACTTCCAAAATCTACTCAGGAGAGGACGTCACTGCAAGGGAGAAGCTGGCTCTGACTAAAAGGCCTTGTTTGGAAAGGTTAAAGGAGAGAGTATCTTTTCTCTGTAAGAAATATAAAAGAAATACAGAATATAGTGAGTTGAAAGGTTTCATAGGACAAGAGCTTTGGAGATGTGTCTCAGGTCCCCCCAGACGGCCCCTAGAACAAGGAGGAGATTGAATGTAAGTGAAGAATGAGGCTGAGAAGGAAGGAGAAATGAGGGTAATGAGATAGAGGAGGAAGAGTCAAGGAATTAAGTGATGCCCTGTAGGGGGAAAAGGAGGATAGGGTTAAACGATTGTGACGCCCATCGATGGGTGAGCTAGGTACAAGTAGAATGCTGGGAAATTAGAGGCGTGGCCCCGCTATCTAGCCTACTTTAACATATTGACTTCATATGTTACTTCCCTGAACTTTTACAGTCCCTATGTGAACCATTGCAACCCCTGCAGGTTCAGAGAAGTAACCCAAAACGGTCCAGAAAATACCCATTAAGTTCCAGCAAAGCAATCCAGAACTCTAGTATGATTTTAGTTTTTAACTTGGATCTGAACCAACAAGGAGACTTATAGAACAACGCTGATTGGACAGATAAAACCCAACCACAGATGCTAATATGTAGAAAACCTTCCACAGCAACAACACCAACTGTCAAGGCTGGTGATGATCTAGGCTTGTTTTGCATCCTGAACGCCTGGGCACCTTCCAGTCATTGAGTGGACCAGGGACTTCTCCACAACAGTGTTCTCCAGTCAAATGAGAGGCCATCTGTCCAGCAGGAGAAGCTTGGCCCAAACTGGGTCATCAACAGAACAATGATCCCAAGCACAGCAGGAAATCTACAACAGAATGACTAGAAAGAAAAGAGTCAAGGTGTTGCACTGGCCTAGTCAAAGTCCAGACCTCAACCTGATTCAAGTACTGTTTTGGGACCTTAAGAGAGCTGTGCAGAAACAAATGTCTGCAGACTAATTAAACCAGTGCAACACTGGAAAGGAAAGTGGGCCATGGTTCCTCCACAATGATGCGACAGACCGGTGGGAGTTGTTGCTGCTGAATGTGGTTAGCATGCTGGTTAGCATGCTGGTTAGTTCTGTTTTCTGAAATGGAAAACGACACTATGATCACCGTCAGTGTTCATTTTAAATTTGTTGAACTTAATTTTCAGTTAAATTTTGAATTAATTGAATTTTTAAAGTGTTCTGATATCTAAACCATACATTTTCTGCCTCTTCTAACCTTTTAGTAACAAACTGATTTTCTGGTTTCCTGGGGATGATTTTATATTTGTGTTTGTTAATAAGAGTCAAGTCATTCCAGGTAACTGGCTTGGATCCTTTTTGCTGTTTCTCAAGCTGGAAATTTTGACTGGATCATTTCCTGGAAGCTGAATCTTTATGCAACTAGTTAAAAAACTGTGTGAGGAGGAAGGACAGGATGAATCAGAGAGAAGTGGAGAGGGTGAGGAGGCCCTG
This sequence comes from Crenichthys baileyi, assembly GCA_036173005.1. Taxonomy (NCBI): domain Eukaryota; kingdom Metazoa; phylum Chordata; class Actinopteri; order Cyprinodontiformes; family Goodeidae; genus Crenichthys; species Crenichthys baileyi. Next base: position 486,799 of record JAHHUM010000581.1, on the reverse strand, counting down.
CACTCTTTGTAGTTCCCACAGAACCATCTCCAATTACAGGACAAAGACAACTCTTTCAGCCCCACAGCTCCAACATGGCAGCTTTGCATGTTTAATGAGCGCTCTGCTGAATGCTAAAAGGACCCCGGGGTGCTGCAGAAGCCTCAGCACCCCCCAGCCCCTTCCAGGCGCCACCTACACACCACCCTGTAACCCACTGGATTGGGCCTCTTATTTCAGAACCCTTTGGTCCTGATCTGTCCCACAGCTGTGCCACAACAGACAGGAGCCAAAAAAAGAATTGGAGGACTGATTTTCACCAAAAATAGAGAAACGATAGACTCCACAACTAAAAGGGCTGATGATATTCACTGCAAGGTGTAAGAAACTGCAAATTAAACAACAGTTTTTACTTGGTGGCTCTGATCCAGAAAGGTTCTGCAAAGTAGTGAAAGACCTAGAAAATAAAAGTCCTTAAACATCATAGTATCAGACAAGGGGCACATGATTGATCTTTTTAATAAACATTTTGTAAATCCAGTTTATATTTCAGTAATAGAAATGTTGATCCCTCCCCCTTCTCACCTGACGCTCCACCCATCCGAACCCACCTTAATCCTCCCCCTGCCCACAACTTCATCTTACAGTTTCAGCATGTGAGGTACTGGAAGAGCTCCTTAGGTTGGCCCTGACGGGTCCGATGAGCTGGATCCTTTTCTTTTCTGGTTCATGTTTCAGACCTGGCAATGGTTGTACAGCTGCAACCCTGAAAGTCCTAAATAACATCTGGCTTCTGCTTTGGACTCCTTGTGACGTTGCGCTTTAATTTTTATTTGGCCCCGTGAATCATATTTGTCTCATTGGCTTGGCAGCATTTGGCATTTCTTGTAAATCTCTTTCCTTGTTGTCCAACTATCTCACAAAAAGAGTGCAATGATTGAAATCAGAAAACATTTTCTCAGCCCTTCCCTGTTAATAATGGTGTTCCACAGGGATCTGTTCTTGGTCCCACCATATTTTCCATCTACATTCATGACATCGCAAATTCTGTGGATTCATCCATTCATCTTTACATTGATGAGACAGTTCGCTACTCAGTTCTGGCCCCTCCCCAGATTTAGATCAGGTAAAATAAAAATGTCACTTCCTCTGTAAGCCAACAGTCATTCAAATGACCAACCTGCACATTTTAGATTAATGACGTAATTTAAACAACAAGAGTCAAGGTGTTGCACTGGCCTAGTCAAAGTCCAGACCTCATAAAACTTGAAGTCCTCCACCACTCTGCCATCCGGGTTGTAACAAATGCTTCCTGAAACCGGTCATCATTACACACTCGTCACAAAATCCATTGGTTGATGTTGATATGAAAAACCCATCTTGGTCTATCACTACCGTACCTGTGTCAACTGTTGCACACCTGATCCTTCGGTTGACTGTATGGTTTTTCAGTTTATTTAGTGATGTCTTTCTAATTTTCCTTGGGAATTTGATTACTTACTATAATGATTGCCTTGTTTTGTTTGTTGTTATATAATTTTTGTCAGCTAATTTCCTCAACAGGCCCTGCCTTTTGCCAGGCTGCACTGGTAAATAAGAAATTGTTCCTGTCTGGTTAAATAGTTGTTAAATAAAAGTAAGCGGGGTTTGAACAGATTTTATTGACATGATCTCGTTACAAATTGGACAGATTCGAGATGGAGACAAATATGAGGACTGGGTGGACTAATGAAATCAACAACATCCCATTTAAACGCAGGGCGATGCTGCTTGTTGCTGCTAAAAACTAAAAAAACCAAACTCAGTTCGATAAATTTGATTCAAGAATGTGAGCACATTTAAGAAGATTGTAGATTTATCAGGGGGAGACTAAATGCCCTTAAATCTACAAATAAAACATGCACAGTGTAAATGATTACCATACATGATAGTAATTTATACTACAATGCTTTTGACCATCTGCTGGGCTAGGAAGCCTAATGTCCTCTGATGCTGAGACTGAGATAGAAGATCATTTAATATTTATTCTTGTATTGATCTCTTCCCTTTATTCCCACTCAACCTCCTGCTTTTAATGTTTAAAGTGGATCACACAAGCAGGATATGGCCTGCAATAACAGTCCAGCCAACTATTACACTCAGGTAGGTGATCCATGAGCTCCTTACCTTATATTAAAACAATGGCCAGCAAGGAAAGGAAAACTCTTACTGCATTTTAAACTGCACACTAAAAACTCGAATAACTAATAACTCATCCTGTATTCAGATAATTACCAATAACCAGCAAGTTTTAGGTCTATAAGTGAGAAATTGTATAAAATGCTCCATTGTTGCAACAATTGTTTGCTAATTTAGGAGAATAGCAGCAGAAGTGTGTGGTTATTTGTGCACTAATTCAAAGCTTTACATCTCAACATTATGTCCTGTGTGTTTTAAATCCTTCGCTTCTAAAACAGATGGAGCACAATTTATTGAAGAATGAATTACATTTAAATGAAAAGTCAGAAACGGAAAAAACTATCTTGGGAAAAACTTACTAAGCAGAGATAATCACAATCAAGAAAATACCCTAAAAACCAGCCATTGTAACTAGAGAGGATGTTACGACAACAAAGAAAATCAGAAAAGGAAACAAAACAACAGAAATACACAGAATAGGTGCTGGTCATGTTGAGTCGGAGCCATTTTGAACCTTTTCAGGTTTGGTTTTCTTCTAGCAAACATGTTCAGGTTGGAAATGTTGACGTCGACCACATCTTCATACCGACCATACGGTGGTTAATTTCTTCCAGGAGGACGTTTCATAACCACTTTCAGAATAATAAATATTTAATGCTATTCTGCTTAAAGTCCACTGTCAAGAAGCTCCTGCTGGTAGATATCATTATTATCATTCTTCTTCTTATTATTATTATTATTAGGTCACTTCAAGTAATTGATGAGGGGTTCGAATCTGATAAATCCTGAAGGGGTTGTTAAGGAAAATGTATCCCTCGTTCCTTAACCGTGGATTCTTCTAACCTGGGAGGAAGACTGTTATTAGTGAAATGATCACAGGAGAAATTGCTGTGATTATTCAAACTTTATTCATTTAGAAAAGAGTAGCTTAACAACGATAAGTGTTCATATAATACAATGACTTTTATCGCTCCACTGGATACAGAAATACATGCAGAGTTCTGGACCAGCCTTGGAACCAAAAAGGATGCCTATCTTAAAGCGGACATATGATGCTTTTAAATCCTCCTTTTTCACACTTAAATCATTCAGTTGTGGTCTAAATAAAGTGGAACTGCAATGTTTTGGTCTAAATTTCTTGTTGTAGCTCTACAGGCTCCTCTTTCACAAAGAGTGTTCAACTCCACCCCGTTCGGCCATTTTTCTAGTTTGATAACAGAGATAAAATTATCTGACAGCACAGAAACGAGACAAAGCAAACCTATTGACAGAAGGAACTGACCCCTTATTCAGTTAAAGTCTTTCAGCAAATACTTCTTGATACTGACTGAGGTTGCTGAAGCGCTCGTCCTTGAATTACTTCACGCAGACAAAGAGGAATTTCCCCATTGATCTGTGAACATTTCCATGAAAAACAAATGTAACCAGGCACTTTGAAGAGGTTCAGATGCTGGGGGACGGTGTAGGGAGATGTGTGGGTTAATACAACCAACAACCGAACCGAACCTCTTGCAGAGTAGGCATACTTGAGCTTGGATTACAAAATCGCAGTGAGAAATGAAAATGGCAGATGCGCGAAATTGATCAGCCGCAAGTCCATGACCTTGTTTAGCTGCAAATACTGTGACGTAACAGTTGTAAAAACGCGACAGATGATAGAGAAAACTGATCAGACTGAAAAATATAACCCAAACAGAATATAAAGATAACTACGCAACACCTAGAGAGACTAAATTCAACTTCTCTGCACTCCTATAAACTCCTAGTACACGACAAAATGTATTTAAAGGTAAAAAAGTTGATTTTGTATATGTCCCCTTTAACCATTCTTATATAGAGAAATAGGACTAAAACTGGGTGGAGCGGAGACCAGTTTGGAGTGGTCTGCCTCGTGTGTCTTCTTCTCAGACGTGCTTCACACACAGTAAAGTCTGCTGCTCTTTGAGAGATTTCTGGCACATATGTTGATAGCAGCATCTTTACCTTATTTGGTGTACTTATTCTTCACATCCTTTACCCAGAGTAGACAATAAAGCTCACCCTTCTCCTCTAAGTACTAAACACCCACAACCTCTTCTAGATAGATAGATAGATAGATAGATAGATAGATAGATAGATAGATAGATAGATAGATAGATAGATAGATAGATAGATTCCTGTCTCACATTTACATGGCTTCTGTTAAACTAATTTTATTGCCCTTCACACTCAGAAATCAGACTGAGAAAACAATCTTCATGCTATATTGAATGTTATTATACACCCAGCATTAGCTTGAAAGCTTTATTATTCTAACAGACTCAACTGGCAAAACAGGGATAAGAACCACAAAGTGTGTAACACAAAGTTTCCAGAAGGTAATAAACTACTGAATTAAATTACATGTGAGCTTTGACTGTTTGAATGACCATTAACATAATTCATGAAAATACTGAACTACAGTAGAAAATAGACGGACACCCCTGTGATTAATAAATAGTCTTTGTGTTTTGGTTCTCCCTTGGTTTTGTAGTTGGATCATTCTGGCTTGTTATTATTTAATTGGTTTATTTTGGTTTCTGACACTCCCAGCCTTTCGTATTTGGTTTGCTCCATTGTTTCTTTCTTGTGTTCGGTACACTGTGAAGTTGTTCTGATTCTTGTTTTAGTCTAATTCATAGTCCACAACAACAGAGAAATAAGTTCCTTTACCCCAGGCTGCAGGAATAATGTTCTTCCTGGCCTGGAGGTCGAATGCAGGACTCCTAGGAAGTCTCCATAGGTCCCTCTAGCTGCAGCACACCCACTTCATATTTCTTGGACACCATGCAAAAGACGCTCTGCCCAGATGATGCGTTAAGAACAAGCTGCAAGAACTCTCAAGCCAGGGCAGCAAAATGAAAATAGGTCTTCAGAGTTTGGGTGGGAAAATCTATTTTTTCCAGCACTCCTGTTGATTTGCCGCTCCAGTCTGTAACTATCCAGTTGTAATCTCTTTTTCAATGATCCATCATCATGAGGTTACTGTTTTCCTGTCTGCGTTTAGGTCCTGTTCCACAAATCTTGACAGTACGAGGATCTTGTCCTTTCAGTCATGATCCATAACTCATAACCAAAGGTGACGGCTGAAATATCCTATAGATGTCCTGGTAAATTGAAACCTGAGCTGCAGCAGCAGATGAAGCTCATATCCATCTGTTCATTTCCGACTGTCCTGCAATCGTTCCTCAACAAAACACCAACATACCAGTAGTCTGATAACAGGCCAGCTGTTATTTACATACATTTAAATTCATTTTCAATAAGAACTTTTTTAATCATTTTTGTTTTTTACATCTTGCAGCTTCTCAACTGCAAACCCAACAACTTTTCGCTTACAAAATAGAAAATAACTAATCAAGTTTTGGTCGTTTTATCGTCTTCTATGTGTCCCCCTGACGTTCACTGTGTTACAAATAAAAACCTCCTAAATTCAAACCTTTTAACATCGAAGAAATCTTCAGCAGTGTCACTAATCTTCACACATTTTTGCATTTTTGCAACAGCACCCTTGTACATACATCTGGATGGGGTTCTCCGGGTTCTCAGGGTTCCTGCAGCATGTAAACACCCTTTTAGGTTTCTGGTTTCCTGTAAATTATAAAATAAAGAAATGAATTATTAAATTCATGCAAAGCATATCCTGGTTTGTTGCTTCAGTTACTCAACAGCACCACCGTAGTGTGCAGAAAATCTTTGTCACTGTTATCTGATTAGTTTGTAAACAGATCCAATCAGCTGGTCCACATCATTGCTCCTCTGTTTACTGTGACCACCAAAGGCCATGAAACACCACGGTTTAAATGTTCCTGCAGAGTCTTTAACATTTCCAGAGACAAAGTAGTGATTTATAAAAAACTCTAATCATATTTAAGCTCCCGTTCTTAATGTGAGAACAGCCAGACCCCTTCCCTTAATCAATGAACATATTCTTTAATTATTACATTTTTCTAAATGTTTTTCAGTTTAAGGAAAGCAGTAGAAATAATTTACTTCTAGTTAGTTTTGTCTGTCATCACTGACTCATTACACAAATAAATGTTCTCATTTACTTCTTTTGGCTGCAGAGATCATCACAGTAGAACATCTGCCTCTATTATGTTCCAAGCATCCTGCTTCATGATCCCAACCCTTACATTTGTTCTTGGTGAGCAGTAGTTTCCACCGGTACCACCATGCTGACCATGTTTTTTGATTTGGAAAAAGTTCTAAATGGGTTTTTCCACCATATTTATCTGGGTTTGAGAATGGCCCAGACGGTAAACTGGCTTCTACAGCTGCTGAATCAAAATAACACCAGAACTTACTTTGGGAACTGGAGTTCGTTGCTGGAGGTGGAAACAAGTGGCATGGTTGTCATGCTCATCAATTTATCAATGAGTGTTTGGAGCAGGTGTATCTAAGTGCTGGTCCATATAAAACCTGATTAAATGCTTCTCTGCAGGTCTAGGGTAGGGTTACCCTAAATAAACTTACATCTACACACAACATCTTGCAAAAATGTTTACACCCCTTGATTGTTTTTTATTCTTTTTCATGTAAACCACACGGGGTTCCCACTGGGAGGAGACCCCGATTAAGACCTAGAGCTCGCTGGACAGCCTATATATCCTGTCTGGCCTGGAAACGCCTTGGGATCCCCCTGAATGAGCTGGAGGGTCCTGCCGGGAAGTGGTTTGTCTTGGTTTCCCTCCAGGACCTGTTGCCCCCGTGACCCGATCTCGGACAAGCGGAAGACGATGGATGGATGTTAACCATAAATTTCAATGTATTTAATTGGATTTTATAGGATAGACAAAGTAACACATAATTGTGAAATGGAAGAAAAACATGTATGCTTTTCACATATTTTTACACTTTGCACTGTACATATCCATGAACACACCATCCCCAAACTCATCTTCCCATCAACTCATCCCTAAAGTTTGGCTTTGGGGACTTAAGGGATGAGTTGATGGGAAGATGGATGGAGATGAATACTGGGCACAACTGCAGATCTACCAAGACCTGTCTGTCCACCTAAACAAACAGGCTGAGTGAGGAGAACATTAAGCCAAGAGGCTCATGGTAAATTTGGAGGAGCTGGAAAGATCCACAACTAAGGTGTGAGTATTTGTTGAGAGGATAACTAGCAGTCAGGCACTCCACAAATCAGGTCTCTATGGAAGAGTGGCTTGAAGAAGACAACCTTTGGGGAAAGAGAACCTTAAGAAGTCATGCATTACTTCATGTTGGGCTGTCACAAAAATCCAAATAAAATCCATTAAAGATGAAGGTTATAAGACACAAGGACGAGAGGATCAGACATCACTGTGGAGCTAAGAAGATAAGAGATTTTTTAATTGTTTCTTTAAAAACACAAAATAAAAGCCAATGGAGAACTCTGTTTCTTGTTGTGTAAAAGCGCAGCTCTTGTTTGATTTTTCTTTATTTTGAAAAATCATTTTTGAAAATCATAGTGTTAAAAAAACTAGTAAGAATAGTAAGAAAAGGGGAAAAAATTATCGTCTTTTTCTACTTTCTTCTATAAACATTAAGAGTCGAAACATTTAAGCCTCTTTCGGAGTGGGGAGGTGGGAATGTTGTTAAAGCACTGCCTTAAACTGAGCCTCAACCCTAAATGTAAGCTAGATTTCAGGAATTACTTTTGTTTCCAGAAGGAATTGGGTCCAAAAGTGTTGGTCGTTTATGGATCTGTGATCCCACAAATCCAGTTACACACACACACACACACACACACACACACAGTGATTAACTATACTGAATGTCTGAAACCAGATTCAACTTTCCGAGTTTTTTCTTTTAAACAACAGAAACATCCATCACCCCCTCCCCGCTCTCTCCCGCCCCCTCTGCCCCGCTCTGGGGGCAGCGATGGCGAGCTGCCACATTCCTCACCGCCGGGATAACAACGAATCACATCCCAGGAAGTCAGAGAGGAAGAAGCTGGCTAATGCTTTCCTGTTAAACACTAAAACACACTCACATACACAAACAGCGAGGCACACACAATCAGCCAGTCCAAACCATAATTACAGGCTGCAGATGTTCAGCAGTTAAAGTTTCACTGCAGCAAAGAGTTACAGACCCAGGAAGAACCGGGATCTGGAGCAGAACCAGAATAGATATCTAAAAAATAGGAGGAAATAAATGGAGAATAAGGAACAGCGAAGTGTTTTAGCCTTTAACTGAGACCAGAACCACAAGTGAAACCAGGACTTTCTTCATGTCTGATGCAGTTGGTCATTTTTGTTTTGTTCTTCGCTCTCAGAGTTCTTCTGCTGCCTGGGTCCCATTTCCCTCCTCACGTCGTCATGGTGACGCTCAGTTATGCAGGGCCTGAATACAGTCAGCAGCTTTGCGGAAAGAGGCCTTTGTTACCCACAACCCCCATCGCCTCCTCCCCCCCCGCCCTCTCCTCTCATCGCTTTTCTGTTCATTTCAGCTTCGTTTTCAACCAACCATAAACCAACTCTGGACTGGCCTCGGGTCTAACACCAGTATGACACCAATATATACTCGCAGTACCGGTCAGAGAACATATGCAGTCACAAAGCTTTGGAAAATATTTATGAATCTTGAACTTTTTTCATATTTTGTCACGTTTCAACCATAAACCTCAGTGCATTTTACTTATAGAGCACGATTATGAAGTGGAACACCCCTTTACTCTAGTACTCCTAAATAAAATCCAGTGTAAAAGGGTCCATTAGAACCCATGCAATTATTAAACAGAGTCCAGATGTGTCATTTATAAGTCTAGCTGTTCTTGCCTTTGGGGTTTTGTGGAGAGCAGCAGTGACCACACGGCATCTTTAAGACGACATGTGTTGTGAATTGGCGCTATATAAATAAAACTGAATTGAATTGAATTGAAAAAATTTAAGACCAAGGACCACAGCAGACAGGTCAGGGAGAAAGTTATGGAGATGTTTAAAGCAGGGTTATGTTCTAGAATAATATCCCAAGCCTTGAACATCACCCAGAGCTCTGTTCAATCCATCATCTGGACATAGTCATTTGCAGTAATGCAACTAATGCTCCGGTCTATAAAGGTTATGAAAGAGATGAGCCAAAAAGCAAAGCTCTTGATTTTTATGAATGAGATCCTGGATACAAGCAGCTGAAAGGAGCTTCCTCCGTACTGTAGCTGGACTCAGCCTTGGAGATAGAGTAAGGAGTCCTGTCATTTAGAGGAACTTTGGAGAAGAGTCACTGCTTCTCCGCATTCAAAAGGAGTCAGTTGAGGTGATTTGGGCAACTGGATGCGCCTCCCTTTGGAGGTTTTCCAGGCATGTTCCACTGGAAGGAGACCCTGGGACAGACCCAGATTATCCTGGAGGAACTATATATTACTTTAGACCTGGGAGCATCTTGGGATGCGCTAGATTGAGCGGGAGAGTGTCACTGGGGAGAGGGATGTCGGGGTTTCCTCCCAGACCCGTTGCCCCGGTGACCCGGATAGGCAGAAGACGAGGTATGGATTAATAATAGAGAGTTCGTAGAGTTGCACAGGGTCCCGAACTCGGACCCCTTCTTTTTATTTTAAAAATGCTTTGGTATGTCAGTGAATCTTCCTTGGTTCCTAGAGCCTGGTATGAAAACCTCTCGGAACCTCTGTTGTGTTTAATGTGTAAAAAAAAGTACACCCTCTATCAACACTAGAGTTATACATGAACTAGTTTTTACACGGTTTAAAGTTCCTAACATAAATCACAAAATTCAAAAAAGAACACACAAATGGATGGAAGGAAGGAAGGAAGGATGGATGGATGGATGGATGGAAGGAAGGATGGACGGATGGATGGAAGGAAGGATGGACGGATGGATGGATGGATCAAAGGATGGACGGATGGATGGATGGAAGGAAGGATGGACGGATGGATGGATGGATGGAAGGAAGGATGGACGGATGGATGGAAGGAAGGATGGACGGATGGATGGATGGATCAAAGGATGGACGGA